>CM035410.1:4124430-4282863 GCA_020310875.1 Ceratopteris richardii
CATACTGATGCCTATGCCGATGCTATACCGATGTTCTGGTTCTCATGCCTATATCGGCCCTTACACTGACGTCAGGGCAAAATTGCACCCGTTCATTTTCCTTGGTAGAAGCTTCGATATACCCATGATATGTTGTAGTGAATTGACAACTGAAAATGAATCATCGATACTTGAAGTTATGGGAGTAATTTTTCAAGGAAAGGAAGATGGAGACAAAAGAATCTATAACTACAAGATGAGGATTCCACACCTGAAGTAGATCTCCAAGAGATGCTAGCAAAAGATCTCATACCAAAGGAAAGAACTAGGTACATCGACATACTCAAATGGTACGCCAAATTGTTCATCAAAGATTATGATGAAATCCAAGGTGTAACTGTCATTCAATATCATATCAAAATCAAGCCAGAATCAAAGCAATTGGCGAAAAAACTCAAAGCGATTGGGCCACTTCAACAAGAGACTCTACTAAATGAGATAAATAGACTTATAAAGTCTAGCTTCATTTACCCTATATCGAATTCAAAATGGGTATCTCTAGTAGTAGTTACCTTAAAGAAGAATGGTAAATGGAGGGTTTGTGTAGATTATAAACCCTTGAATGCAACAACCAAGAGAGATCATTCCAAGATGAAATTCTAAATGAAGTAGCAGATCATGAAAGGTACACCATATGCAATGGATACTGAGTTTACTTTCGAATTCAAATAGCTAAGGAGGATCAAAGGAAGGCCAAATTCATTACATCATGGGAATGCTTTCTTTATTAGGTAATGCCTTTTGGTCTAGCCAATGCACTTGTCACATTCCAAAGGTTTATGAGCTATGTTTTTCAACCATTCTTTGGATGGTAAGGGTGTGAAATGTATATTTTTTGGGTAAATTTTTGATATCGTCTATATTGTCCACAAACTAAATGCCTTTTGGTTAGAACCAACTGATGTAGTAGTAGCCATTTTAACTACAGGGTTGGAAGTTTTCTCATAATCAATACCACATGTATGTGCATATCCTTTTGCTTCCAATTTTGCTTTAATTGTGCTTATGTTACCATTAACATTATGCTTTACCTTGTAAACTTACTTGCAACTGACGGATTTCTTTCCCTATGGCAATGGAACCAGCTTCCATGTTTCATTTCCATAACGTTCAACCATCTCCCCTTCCATAGCTTTCTCCCAATCTGCATTTCCAATTGCAAATTCAAAATAAGGAGGTTCAATATCTTGTATTACCTTAGCCATGTATTTACAATGACAAGCTAATGAGCAAATTTTTTATCAACAATAAGTTTCTAAATTACAAACTCAAATGAATGTTGATATAAAAAAACAAGGAAATAACTAAACTGAACAATAAAAGAGAAAGAAAAGAATTCACGAGAATATAAACTATGAAAAACAATTAAATGAAATAGAGAAACAATTGCTTGATGATATTATTAAACAAATTGAGAAAAATATGAAAACCGCTTCAAAAACTTCTAAACCTTTCAAATCAAGCAAAAGAAATAAGAGTCTTTCTTTGTAGAATATAGGCGCCTTGATTATGGAGGATGATGAGATGATTGAATAAGAACCACAATGATCATGTAGTATCTAATCTTTGTTGTTTGTACATATTCCTTTCCATCACACTACATACTTTGCATTCATATTTTCAAAACTTAAAACTGGCTAATGATAGTATCAAATTATAAGTCTAGATAGTTAGACTTGAGTAGGAATACATTTAGCTTGTAATTCTATTTATAATCATTATGGTTGTGGCCTAGAAATGATAGAACAATTAGAATTCAAAGCTTGAGTATGAAGATTGATCCATTTTGTATAGATAGGCATATGTTAGTACATGATAAGTGTTGAAGAATCAATCACAAATTGGACATAAAGTTGAAGGTCAAAATCTAAGAAGAAAAGCACATGCCTATGTGAAGGGACAATTTCACACGTATTATATTTGTAAAGTTAGACTTAACTTTAGTTCTAGAATTTTCAAAAGTCATGAGATTGAGAAAATCTATATAAGTTAATTTGTATCAACAAGCACGGAAAGAATGTGAGAATGAGAGGTTGAGATCTAGAGTTCATTTTGTATGACTTAGAAACAGTTGGGCTTCTTTGATTAAGAAAGCACCTATAAATTTTTGAGTTTTTCATAGTTATGAGAAGAACTAATTAAATTTCTGTATATGAGACTCTCTCTTCCATCTCCAGACTTTGCCTACTATGTAATGAACTCAAAATTTCAAGTTTCCCAAGCAAGTCGACGTGTGGCATCAAGACTGAGATGATAAGTCATTTTTTTATCTATATGCTTCAACTACTATTGTAAAGTTTTTCAAAATAGGAGATTGTTGGATCAACTCGATGCCTAGCATTTAGTTATAGTTGATAACTCCTTATTTTCTATGCATATGATTCACCTAATGATTTCATGCTTGAAAATATGAGGTTTTATGTGGAATGTCAATGCCCAACATCTAATTCATGCTGAAAAGTCCACTTCTATGCAGCAAGTCGATGCTAGGCATCGAGTTTTTGCTTAAACAGGAAAGGTTTCTTATTTTGGTAGCTCAAACAAGGTCAACTTGTGAAGGTCATAACTTGGTGTCTAGTGCAAAGCATTTAGGAACTAATAGCTTATTGGAAATCTTCTCTTCTACTTTCATTTACTAGAAGATCTTGGAAAAATAATATTTGTGCTAAGAGAAATAAGCAAAAGAGTGAAGGTATATCATTTTAGTGACTAGAAATTTATGAAGAAGTAAAGTTCTCAGTTTTGGCTATTATTTCTCAAAGTTTGAAGATGAATTGAGTTAATGGTGACCATAGTTGTCTAGTGACACATTAATTCATTTCTTGTGATCTTTCATACATCAAAAAATGGTATCAAAGTAGAAAGGTTCTAGAGAGCAGAAGGCATCAAAGGTATGAGAAGTTTTGGAAAGTTTTCATTTAAGTTTGAAAGCTGAAGCATTCAAAGACACAAGGCATCAAAAGATTACTTCAAAAGTATATTTGTGCACAAAGAACTCCAAAAGGTATTATTATTTGTCCTTTAAACTCAGGTTGAAGTAGAAGCAAAGAATTATGGCAGATCATATCTCCATTAATAAACTAGAAAAAGATAATTATCCTTCATGGGTAATGAGAATGAAAGCCTTACTTATGAGTAAGAATCTCATGGTGTACATAACAGGTGAAGAAGAGAAGCCAATATTTGAAGATGAAAGCTCACCAAAGAAAGAGGAACTGGATGCTTTAAAGCATTGGTAGAAGAAGGATGCAAGTGCAAGGGCCTACATCTATAATACAATTTTGGATCATTTGCTACCACACATCAGAGGATTGGAATCAGCTAAAGATATATGGAATGCATTGGAATATCATTTACAAAGTACAACTAAAGTAAGGAAAGCAAGTCTATGCTTAGAGTTTACTACATTCAAGAAGAAGCCAATTCAAAGTATTAGTGATTATGTCACTAAGATGAAGGATCTAGCAGATATTCTCGGATCCATAGATGAATATATTGAAGATCACAAATTGATGATTGCTCAATTGCTTGCAAGTTTAAGAGGAGATGAAAGGTGGAAACCTTTTGTCTTGTCAATAGAACTTTCTTTGAATCATTATGTTCCAAATTTGAATCAATTGCTTGGTTTGATGCTCACATTTGAGCAAGATTTGAAGGGAGATGAAGATAAAGGACAAAGTTCTGCAATGTACATGAAGAACAAGAAGAAAGGAGATAAAAGGTAAAGCAAAGAATGAAGAGGAATCGAGTTCTCAAGTTTATTATGCAAGAGGTAGAAGCATTGGCAGAGGAAGAGCAAGAGGTTTGGAAGAGGAAGAGGTAATCAGAATAACAATAAGAAGGCTTGTTGGATCTGTGGATCGAGTAATCATTTGGCTCATGATTGTTGGCATAATCAGCAAGGATCAAATCAAAATCAGAATAACAATAGCAGAGGGAGAGGTGGAAGATATCAAAGTTATTCTTAGAGAGGTAGACAAAATCAAAGAGGAGGCTATGGTAGAGGTGGAGGAAGAAGTTGGGGACAGAACCAATCCTACAACACCACCTACTACAATTTTGCAAATGACACACAGAATGAAAGTCATACATCATTGATGATGAATTCAATCAGTACATCAGATAAACAAGATATAAAGGTATTTTACATTGACTCTAGATGTTATCATTTGTTAGAAAACATAGAATTGTTGTTAGAATTGGAAAAAGACATTTCTAGTCATACAGTTCAAATAGGTGATAATACAAAACGTAGTGTACATTCAATCAAAAAAGTGAAATGCAAGAGTGGAGCAGATTTGCTAACCAATTTTTTGTATGTTCCCACAATACCTAAAAACTTTATTATTGTGGGACAAATAGTTGAAAAAGGTTTCCAAGTCAGGTTTACAAATGAAGGAGTATTTGTTGAAGATCCAAAGAATGGATATAATCAGATTGTTTGTGGTAAGAAAGAAGGTAGACTCTTTACTTTAAGAGTGCAAGGGAACATTGGTCAAGCTTTGTTCACACATGGTGACGGAGTGATTACAGAACTTGATCTCTGGCATAAGAGATTAGGTCATTTCAATGAAAGAGGAAATAAATCTATGGTTGCAAATAAGTCTATACTAGGATTGCCAAATGTGCAAAGTCAACATATGATTTATAAATGTGAAGCATGTCACATGGGAAAAGCACATAGGTTACTATTTCAAAAGAAAGGATTCAAACACGATGGAGTACTAGAGCTCATTCATACGGATGTACGGGGACCAACAAAAGAAGGATCTATCAGTAGCTCAAGGTATTATGTTCTTTTCATTGATGGTGCTACAAGATGGATAACTTTGTATGTTTTGAAGGAAAGATCAGAAGTGTTTGGAGATTTCAAGCATTTTCATGCATATGCAGAGAAATCACACGTCAAAAGCTTAAGAGACTAAGGTATGCTGGAGGGGGAGAATACTTCTCCCAAGAGTTCAATGATTATCTTTGGAATGCACGTATTAAGAGATAAATAACCTGCATGTATACACCACAACAAAATGGTGTAGTAGAAAGAAGAAACAGGACTTTGCTTGAGTTTTCTAGAGTTATGTTGAAGGAGAATAATTGTCCAAATTATCTTTGGGCTGAGGCTATAAATATAGCTAGATATCTTATGAATAGATTACCATGTATAGCTCTAAATGGAATGACTCCATATGAAGCTTGGTGGGGTAAGAAACCAACACTAGATCATTGTAAAGTGTTTGGATCAATTGCATATGCTTACGTGCCATCACAACTTAGACATAAACTTGAACCAAAGGCAGAAAGATATGTGTTCATTGGTTATGATGAAAAGCAGGTGGGTTACAAGTTGTGGGATCTTCTAACTAAACAATTTCTTGTTTCTAGAGATGTTATATTTGATTAACAGAAAAGTTGGTATGCATATCAAAGTCATGCAGTTGAAGAATTCGAAGAAGAGGTAAGAAGATGTGAGAAAGGAAAATCAAGTGTGTAGGTGAATGGAGATGAAGAGTATATGCAAGCAAGTACATCCAACAGTAAATTAAGAAGAAGAAATGAAGAAGCTCCTATATTTGATGAAGAGGTGTATCTAGACACACATGAAGAATGTGAACCAAGGAGGTCAAGTAGGACAAGAAGGCAACCAAAAAGGTATTCTTATGATACTTCTTGCATACTCAGAAGAACTATGCATATATGGTCAAACATGATGAAGAACCTCAGAACTATGATGAAGCAAAAGGTAAGAAACAATGGGAAGAAGCAATAAAGGAAGAATTCAATGCACTAGAGGAGAACAAGACTAGGGAACTTGTTTCTAAACCAAATGATAAGAAGGTAATTGGAAATTAATGGGTTTATAAAGTGAAGAATCTTGCATATGGAAGTATAGCTAGATACAAAGCTAGACTAGTGGCGAAAGGCTATGCCCAAACTCATGGCATAGATTATGATGAGACACTCAGTCATGTAGCTAAGATGTCAACTATAAGGACAATCATTGCTATTGCCGCTTCAAAACGATGGACTTTGAGTCAACTGGATATAAAGAATGCATTCTTGAATGGATACATATCAGATGAGGTATACATGGAACAACCTCAAGGGTTTATAGATTCCTGGTATCCAAATTTTGTTTGCAAATTGAGAAGAGCACTCTATGGATTGAAGCAAGCTTTGAGGAACTTACACAGAAGGTAGCTTAGAAATTAGGAGTCTCTAGCAAAGAGATACCTAGATTTGCCCTAGTGAAATGATGTTATACCTGTGGAGGAGACCATATGGCTAATGTGTGTCCAATCATGGATCAACCCCAAGTGAACCTTAATAGCCAATAGTGCACCATAGAAAGGAGATATACTAACCACACCACATAGGATGCCCTTATAACAAGCAATCTATTAGACAAAGTTATCCACAACTATATCCACAACAAGGAAGATACCAAAACTAGTACCCACCATAACAATATGGTAAACTAGAGCAACACTACCAACAACCCTATCAAGCACAATCAAGGCATCATCCAGTGCTAGCTCAATAACCTCCACCTCCAGCCAATGTAATCCCAGCAAAGTATGCAGCCATTGAAGAAAACTTGAGTAGAGCTTTAGTGTCAGTATCACCATTGATTACAGAAAGTGAACCTAGTGATCAAAGTTTTGACTCAACTCATATCGATAGTCCATAGGCTTACTATATGCAATCACCTGAGCATAACGAGACGTACTATTACAAAGACTCGAATGAACCTAGTGAGGAGCCATAATGCACCAATGTCATGTATGCAAACCCTAAGTCTAGGCCCCAACCTAGATAGATGAGACCCCCAACACCTAGAGGACCATGTTACAGATGCTGGGGAGATCACTTCATTCATGATTGCCCTATGCGTGCATTGATGCAGCCCCAATCAGTGACCATTCAAAGCTTTTGTCGAGATTGTGGGAAAGAGCACCTCTTATGAGATTTCCCAAAGAACCCACACGATGCACCAAAGATCACTCCCATTAATGTGATTGGGTTAGTATTAGATTCTACTGGAAGTGTAACTTCCACTACCCGAGTGCAAGTGGTCACTAGAGCTCAGGCATAACAACAGAATCAAGGCTTAGGTCAGAAAAAGAGTTTCAAGGTTAGTGAGATTGAAATTATAACTAAGAAAAGGACAAGAGCTTGGAAAGATAGCCAAGAGAGAATGAAAAGACAATGGTCGAAGAAGATGAGCACACTAGAAGAAAGCCTAAGAGAAACAAAAGCCAAGATAATTGAAATTGCATCTCAAATGCATTATCACACATCACCACCCCCACCATCCCCATCACCTTCTAATCCACCTCATACCACCACCTAGAGTAGGATCAGTCCTCGCAGATCCCACTCCAAAAGACCTAGACATGATGCTAAAAGCATATCAAGCCAGAATCCAAGAAGGGCAAAATGTAAAAGATCATGAAAAATGTTACCCCAAAGCTGATATAGAGATTGAATGAACCAATCTTTGTGTTAAGATGGTGGAATTGCCTCAAACCATGTTTGAAGATAGTCACCTCTTCAATTACTCTAGTTCAACTAAGATTCAATTGCATTTTGATGGACTATTAGAAAGATTGGAGAGTTCAATTTCAAAATCTGGAAAGGAAGCCACCTCCTAGGGTAAGAACAAGGCAAGTGAAAGAATTGTTGGTGCATTTTACCCAAGCCTACATGCTTGATATGCTTGATATCATCCTCATTTGTAAGTCACATGAGTAGTCATGTGAACACCTCTTGTAAAAGAGTTCATTTTTATCTCTTGTATTTGAAAAAAGAAAAAAGGAAAAGGATGGCTTACCTCATGCATGATGTAAAAGCAATTTCGTGGCTCTAACTACCAAAACCCACGACTTTTGAGCTGAGGGAATATCTCCTAACTTTGGGGATCACTTTTAGGTGGAGCCATTCGAATTCGAATTCAAAACTCCCTCCAAGAATAGCTATAAAAGGAGCAAGAAGGAAGAGGCAATTAGCAAGCCTTGTATGTGACCACTTCATGTCATTTTGTAGAGATTGAAGAGCTTACTCCATAGCTCTATCATTCTACTCCCATTGTGCAAAGATTCATTGCCAATGTGGTTGTAATCATATGTGAATCTATACATTTATTATCATCTACTCCTCTGTTTTGTTCTCTTCTATACTCACTCAGAGCACTACCTTCAGAAGGTCATATCTCGAGTTCTACTGAACCTTCTTCAGTGATTTAACATGCGTTGAATAGCTCTTACTGTCTAGTTTTTTAATATCAATTTTCAAGGTCTGTGGATTAATATTTTTGGAGATATCTGCATTTTACTGCTCACTGGTTTATCTCTGCAGAGCCCTGAGAATGGTGGGCATGTTCCAGAAATTGATGAAACTTGTTCTCAGTGCTCAGTCCATCATTTGAAGTGTTTTAACTTGGATTGGGAAGCTTGCTAACTCTATTTGCTATGCCCAAAAGGAATTTTTCTAATTCCTACCAGGTTGAGAGCACTGTTCATTTTTTCTAGCAGGTGTATGTCCAAAAATAGCAAGTTTTGGGAGCTAGTCATTCCGCAACTAGTCTGTCTTGACTTAAACTTTTGGGATACATGTTCCAAAGTACTTGGCTGATATTTTGGTGGATTTAGGAAGCTCAAAGGGTCTACTAATCAACTCTGAAGTCTCAGTTGGCTGGTGTGAAGCTGGTTGTAGCAGCACCTACTCATCTTTGGATTGCATCCACCATCTCTCTTCACAAGAATGAGCATTCCTCCCAAGGAATCTTATGTGCCTGATTCCACTAAACTAGACACTTTTTCTTCTATGAATTGGTATTCCCAATAAGAGAGATTCACGAAGAGAAGTGGGCAAAAGAAAGTGAAAATCCTCCTCCCATTGAACTTGTGGATGACCTACAGGATCAATTCCCACAAGATATTCCTTCTATTTATGGAGAACATGAGGATGCCCAGTCTAGTGAATGATTAAACTTTGAGTCTAAATCCTTACAAGAATTGCCACATTTCAGAGGCCCATGGGAAGCCAAATCCACCTGTATGAGAGAACCCATAGTCATGATAAGAAACGAAGACTCTGTCATACCTAGGAACACGGAGGTAGTGAAGAACACCAAAGTGCAGTGAAATCTCACTTTACAGGAGATACTCAAGGTTAAGGCAGAATTGTGGAAACATGTAGCCAATCAAGCGCCAGAAGTAGCTAAACCTCATTCCCAGGTAGGATCACATCGGATAGTTCCTGACGTACAGGCAGCAAAGTATCATACATGTCTTTGGAGCTAACAAATGTCTCCTTTGTACATGAAAGTAAAGGCTAAATAGCATCTTCCACAAAAACAACATCACTGCTAATGAAGATGCATTTAGTTTGTGGATGATACAGATGATAGCCTTTGCTTTCAGAACTGTACCCAACAAAAATACATTTTACTACTTTATCATCCAATTTTCTACAATGTTGTTCAAGCACTAATGCATATGCCAGATAACCAAAAACATGCAAATGAGCAACACATGGCTTGCAACCATGCCAAGCCTTGTATGGAGTGATAGTCTGTAGCACTTTAGTGGGACAACTATTAAGTACATATGTTGTACACATGATAGTCTCAAGCTAGAAACTATGTGGTAAAGTGTGACTCTTGACCATACACTTTGCCATCTCCATGAGTGAACTGCTCTTCCGTTCAGCAACTCCATTCTGTTGAGGTGTATATGGCACTGTACATTGATGTTTTATCCCACATTGAGCTAGAAATGCATTAAAGTCAGAAGACATATATTCCCCCCTCAATCGAAACGGAGGGTGCCCATTTTACATGCTGACATATTTTCATCCAAAACCAAAAACTGTTTGAATCACATAAACACTTCAGACTTTTTTTTTTGTGGATATACCCATGCATGCCTAGAAAATTCATCAATGAAAGTCACAAAGTAAAGATAGTTTCCAAAAGAAAACATCACTATGTACAAACTGCAATTTTTGGGCAGCCCAAACTAAACCGTCTTTTGGAAAGGAGGAACGCTCCATTTTGCCCAAATAGAGCCTTCACAAAAATGTTTTCTGAGTGCCTCAATTTTGGGCAAAGAGGACACCATTTTCATATTTCTGCAGGAATAGCAAACTAGTGAAATTCAAATGACCAAAGGGTGCATGCCAAAGCTTTGCATCTGACATAGCCTGAGAATCATGTACTACACATGTTGAATCATTCATACTTTCATAGTCTATGAGCTTATATAGCCCATGACATAAAATGCCAAAAGCAATAATCATGTCGCCATTTGACAAATCATGAACTGTGCATCTATCATCAACAAGTTTCACAACCAAGCCAATCTTGGCTAATGCTAAAACTAATAATAGATTTTTCTTGATCCCTCACACAAATAAAGCATCTAAGAAGGTGAAATAACTACCATCAGTAGTAGTCAGAATGATCTTACCAACTCCCATGACAAGATAAGAGGAGTTGTTAGCACATGTGATAGTATTCCTTGTAGGGGCAGGTGCAAGTGAAGTGAAGAAAATGCGTTGCGAGGTAATATGTTTGGTTACCCCACTATCAGATTACCAAACATCTGAGTCTACTATAGACATACACTACTCATGTGAAGATGGCTCAAAACTGCAAACAGTAGTAAACACCCATTCTTCGTTCTGCACAAGATTAGGAGACTCTGCTTTTGTGTAGAGGCCTCTGTAACAACCTCCGGCCTCTTTCTTCTTTGCCTCTTTAGTGATGGAGAGTGTTAATCTCCAAAAGAAAAAGTTATACTTGATGTTAGAGCACCTCTATATAAAGAATAACTCAAAACCTCTACAAATTTGGAGAACCAATACCAGATTAATAAAATTTTGATCTAACTGTGAAGAGAGTCACTACTCAAAAACATCTGCTGCACATAACTCACTCACTGACTGACCAAATGTGTAAACTTTTTTTTTAACTTTGCACAAGGTGTTGCCTAAAGATTGCACACCTTCTCAAAAGATTCAGTAGATCTTGAGAAATGACCCAAACAATTTACCTATGTATGAAATTGTCCTCCTGTATAGTCGACTTTGACACCTACAACTTCTAATGCATGGTGCTCCCAAAGTACAACCCGTTCAAGAAAATGCTTTTAGCCATAGATGGCTTACCTTCCAACTTAGATTTTGACTCTTCATTTGTGCAAAACTTTACATTGTGCACTGAGTACTGATCAATTCTTTGGCCATCAAGATTGCACCTATTTTAGAAGACACTCATCACTTCTTCACATACAAATATTCCTACACATAATTCTCTCAACTTGTTTACAACTAGGCTCTCAAATCTTAACCATAGAAGCATTAACTATGGAATTAGACATCTACAAAAGTATTTCTAAAATGATCAAGCACAGAAGGAGAACACAGCAAAATATCAGGTGCAACTTTTTCTAGTACTCAAAAAATTTACATATGAATGATGAGAGATGTTCACTTCACTTCTAGATTGTCTAATGGCTCTTACAACTTCTAATTCATCATCTCTCATACTTGCCCTGACGTTTTTACATGTATATATAGGCATATATGTACAAGCGTATGACCATACAAAAGGTATAAGTGAGCTAACCACAAATTAATGTACATATGTATACAAGTCTTCATTTCCTGAACATGCTCTATCTTCAATCTTCAATTGTTGATCTTTTCTTCATCCTTTGACTTCAAGTCTTTATCCAAAACATCAATTGGTGGTTGGCTTGCACCAAAAGCTCCCCCTCAATCATCAATTGAGGTTCTCTCTATCTTCTTTATACCTGCCATGTCTTTAAATCTTTGTAGCTTTGGTCCATCCAAGCTTTTGGTTAGCATATCTACAATCTGATCTTTTGTTGAAGTATGTATGACTTCAATCTCCTTATCAATCACCTTCTCTCTTAAGAAGTGATACTCAATCTCAATGTGTTTAGTCCTAGCATGAAAAATAGGATTAACAGCTAGATACAATGAGCTCATGTTATCTCCATGAATAGTGGGTGTACTCTGAGTGATGTTAAAACTCTTCATAAGAGTCTTTACCCATATGACCTCTTTTGTAGCTTCAACCTTACCTTTATACTCTGCCTTTGTAGATGACAAAGAAACTGTATGTTGCTTCTTAGAACACCAAGAGATTAGCTTATCTCCCACATAACACAAGTATCCATATGTTGATCTCCTATCATCAGGACTACCTGCCCAATCTGTATCACTATATATCTTGATGTTTGTGTCTGATGTAAAACCATAATACAAACCTTCCTTGAGTGTACCCTTAATGTATCTCAACACTCTTTGTCCTGCAACCATAGGACAATGCATTAATTGAGACAACACTCCAACTGCATATGACAAATCAGACCTAGTTAATGTAGCATAGATCAGACTACCAACCAGGCTTTGATATAACTTCCTATCCTTGAATTCTTCTCCTCCATATCTGCTCAATTTGTGATTCACCTCCATTGGAGTAGGTGCTACCCTGCAATCTTCCATTTTAAACTTGATCAACAAGTTCTTCAAATACCTTTCTTGAGTCACATACACTCCATGTTGAGTACATGAGATCTCCATGCCCAAGAAATATGACAAATCTCCCAAGTCACTAATCTTGAACTCTTTCTCCATTTGCTTCTTGAGGCTTTGTATGCCCTTCTCATCTGTATCTGTAAGGATTACGTCATCAACATATATGTACATGTAAATGAACCCATCATTACTTGCTTTAACAAGCAAGCTACTATCTGCTTTAGATACTTGAAAACCAAGTTCTTTCAAGAACTTCACAAGTCTATAATTTCATGCCCTTGGGGCTTGCTTCAAACCATACAAAGCTCTCTTGAGCTTACATACATATTCTGAATACCTTTTATCTCTGAACCCTTATGGTTGCTCCATGTAAACATCATCTAAAATATAACCATTAAGAAAAGCATTCTTCACATCTAATTGACATAATCTCCAACCTTTACATGCAGCAATGGCTATGAGTGTCCTGATGGTTGTCATCGTTGCCACAGGACTATAGGTCTCATCATAATCTATACCATATGTCTAGGCATATCCTTTCACAACAAGTTTGGCTTTATACCTAGACACACTTCCATCTGCATACCTCTTTATCTTGTAGACCCACTTGCATCCAATGATCTTCTAACTATTTGGTTTAGGAACCAAATCCCATGTCACATTATCCATTAATGCATCATACTCTTCCTGCATAGCTTTCTCCCAATTTTCGTTACCTTTTGCCTCTTCATATGTAGAATGATGTTCATCCACTTTCACCATGTAAGCATAATCTTTCGTAGTCAAAAAAGAAGTGTCATAGCTATACCTTGTAGGTTGCCATTTGTGTCTTGATGACCTTCTGAATTCTCCACTTCTTGAAGTTTCTGGTTCATCACATTCTAGATCAAATCTTGACACTTCTTCAACTTCAACTTGTACTTCATTGTTCAATTCTTCATCAAATATTTGAACCTTTGATTTACCTTTCTTTTGATTCAAAACTTCTTCATCACCTGCATGATTATTGATTGTACCTGCATACCAAGTACCTTGCTCATCAAATTTAACATCCTTTGATACAAGGAATTGCTTTGTGGATGGACTCCGCAACCTGTAACCCATCTGCTTATCATCATATCCAATAAATACATACTTTTCAACTTTAGGTTCCAATTTATGTCTCAACTGAGATGGCACATATGCATAAGCCAAATATCCAAATACTTTGCAATGATCTAAGGTAGATCTCTTACCCCACCAAGCTTCATATGGTGGCATACCCTGCAAAGCTTTACATGGTAACCTATTAACCAAATATGTAGCTGTATTTGCAGCCTCAGCCCACAAATAATTTGGACAATTTTTCTCCTTCATCATTGATCTTGCAAACTCAACAAGAGTTCTATTTCTCCTTTTTGCTACACCATTTTGTTGAGGAGAGTACCTACAAGTAACTTCCCTTTTTATACCTACATTCCATAAGTAGTCACTGAACTCATTAGAGAAATACTCTCCCCCTCCATCTAACCTTAATCTCTTCAACTTTTGACCTGTGATTCTTTCTACATACACATGATAATGTTTAAATGTATTGAATACCTCTGATTTATCTTTGATCACATATATAGTGATCCACCTAGTAGCATCATCAACATAAATCACATAGTATCTTGAACCATTAATACTGAAATCCTTTGATGGTCCCCACACATCTGTGTGTACTAACTCAAGCTTCTCTAAATACATGAAACCATGCTTAGAATATGATTGCTTATGAGCCTTACCTAATTGACATACCTCACATTTGTATGTCATATGTTGACCTGCAACATTAGGCAATCCAAGCACTGAACCATTGTTAACCATATCATTAATACCTCATTGAAATGTCCAAGCCTTTTATGCCAAAGATCGAACTCAGAGATCTTATGTCCTCCATAAGTGAACAAGGCATGACCAACATTACCTTGAATCTTCAATGTGAAGAGTCTTCCTTCTTTCTTCCCTGAAACAATTTGTTTATACCCATTGCTAGGGTCTTCCATAAAAACTCCATCATTAGTGAACCTTACTTCATAACCTTTTTCAATAATTTGCCCTACACTTATCAGATTCTTTGGAATTGTAGGAACATACAAGACCTTACTCAGGATAGTACTTCCATCCTTGGCCTTCACTGATTCAATTGACTTCACATTGTGCTTTGTATTATCACCTGTTTGAACTACATGATTACTTACCTTATTCTCCAAATCAATCATCAAATCTATATTACCACTCAGGTGATTGCTACACCCTGAGTCAATGTAGAAGAATCTTTGGTCTTCACTTTTCCTTTCACAAGTTGCATTCATAATCAAAGTTGAATCCTCCTTTTGATTTGAAGCATAATTGTAGTAGGTATTATTGTAGGATTGACTTTGGAATCCTCTACCTCCATTTCTTCCAAAGTAACCTCTACCTCTGAAATTACCTCTTTGATTTCTACCACCTCTTCCTCTTGAATTAAAATTCTGATTATATCCTCCATTATTCTTATTATTATGCCAACAATCATGAGCTAAGTGATTTGTCTTACCACAAATCCAGCAAGCTTTGGCTCCATCTTTATTGCTTCTGCCTCTTCCTCTACCTTTGCCACCTCCTCTTCGTCTTAGGAAGTTGGCTTGGCTAGTTGTACCTTCTTCTTCATTTACTTGTTGCTTGCTTTTGCTATTTTTCTTCTTATCCTTTGAATACATTGCTTGACTTACACTCTTATCACCATCATCTTTGACATCCTGCTCAAAAGGTAGCATATGTCCTAGCAACTGATTTAAATCAGGAGTGAAATGATTTAGTGACAATTCAATAGACAAAATGAATGGCTTCCATTTCTCATCTCCTCTCAAACCTGTGAGGATTTTCCTTAACAATTTATCCTCCTCAATATCTTCATCAACTGCTCCTAATGCATCTGCAATGTCCTTCATCCTTGTTACATAATCAGAAATGGATTGAGAGGCCTTCTTCTTGAATGTAGTGAACTCTGCCCATAAAGATGTCTTCCTTGACTTTGTAGTATTTTGGAAATGCTCCTCCAAAGCATTCCATATGTCACTTGCACTTTCAAGTCCTCTAATATGAGTTAACAAGTAGTCATTGACTCCCATGTAGATAATGCTCCTTGCTTGAGCATCCTTCTTCATCCAAGTCTTCAAATCTAAGAGTTCATCCCTAGTTGGAACACTAGGATCTCTAAATTGTGGTTTTTCTTCTTCACATGTGATGTAACCTATCAAGACTTTGCTCATGAGATGAGCTTCCATCCTCATTGACCAAGCTGGATAGTTTTCTCTATCCAATTTCTCTATCTGAAGAGAATCTCCCATCCTTTCTTCACCTATATATTAAATTCTTCAAGCTTTATGAGGAATAAGTGTACCTTTACTTTGAATGAAGTTCCTTTTGATCTTCTTGATAACTTCTGGCCTCTTTCTCAAGCTTTCTCTTTAGGCTTTCACCTTTTAAACCTTCAGATGTTGATTTTTGTATGATTGCAGCAGTCCGGGTCCTCCTTTCTTATATTTTGATGATTCCTTATCTGATACCACTGATGGAGAGTGTTAATCTCCAAAAGAACAAGTTACACTTGATCTTAGAGCACCTCTATATCAAGAATAATTCAAAACCTCTACCAATTTGGAGAACCAATACCAGATTATCAAAATTTTGAACCAACTGTGAAGAGAGTCACTACTCAAAAAAGTCTGCTTCACATAACTCACTCATTGACTCACCAAAATGTCTAAAGTCTTTTATGAAACTTTGCACAAGGTGTTGGCCAAAGATTTTGCACCTTCTCCAAGTTAAATCTTCTCAAAAATTTCAGTAGATCTTGACAAATTACCCAAACAATTTACCTATGTCTAAAATTGTCCTCCTGTATAGTCGACTTTCACACCTACAAGTTCTAATGCATGGTGCTCCCAAAGTACAACCTGTTTAAGAAAATGTTTTTAGCCATAGATGGCCTACCTTCCAACTTAAATTTTGACTCTTCATTTGTGCAAAACGTTACACTGTGCACTAAGTACTGATCAATTCTTTGACCATCGAGATTGCACCTGTTTTAGAAGACACTCATCACTTCTTCACATACAAATGCTCCTACACATAATTCTCTCAGCCTTTTTACAATTAGGCTCTCAAATCTGAACCATAAAAGCATTAACTATGGAATTAGACATCTACAAAAGGATTTCTAAAATGATCAAGCACAGAAGGAGAACACAAAAAAATATCTGGTGCAACTTTTTCCTTTACTCAAAAAATTTACATCTAAATGATGAGAGATGTTCACTTCACTTCTAGAGTGTCTAATGGCTCTTACAACTTCTAATTCATCATCTCTCATAGTTGCCCCGACTTTTCTACTTGTATATATAGGCATATATGTACAAGCTCATGACCATACAAAAGGTATAAGTGAGCTAGCTACAAATTAATGTACATATGTAAACAAGTCTTCATTTCCTGAACATGCTCTATCTTCAATCTTCAATTGTTGATCTTTTCTTCATCCTTTGACTTCAAGTCTTTATCCAAAACATCAATTGGTGGTTGACTTGCACCAACATTTAGCAGCTAGTTTTGGACAACTCTTGATGACATGATCATTTGCTTTAGAGTATTTGCAAAACAATTTCTACTTTTCTGATTTCTCCTCATCGTTGTCTTCCTTCTTTGAATGTGCAGCATTTGCAGATTTCTAGGTACTAGTAGATGAGCTCCATTTACCTTTGCCCTTCTGCCTAGCCAGGAAACCTTGATCTGCAACACGCATAATGGACCTGTTCTACCTAGACTGATCTTCTTGCAGCAAAACAGAAACTAACTCTTCAAATGACATGGCATTTGGATCAGTGATGGCCATAGTGCCGGTGAGAAGGGTGCATGGTGGATCAATTCTAATTTTCTAAATCTGGATATATGTATTGCACATATGAGTGCCTGCGACTGTGAAGGTCCATAGGTCAGCTCAAAGAATATGTTGACTTCCATTGACTTGAAACACACACAGACACATTTCAATTTCAAAAACAAACCCCATACTAAATTTATTTAAGTATGAGAAATGGGGTTTTACAAAAGCATAATTCTATGAGCCAGTTCTAGGTTTCTTAGTGAGTGAAGTGACATCAATATTGCTTGAAGCTTGCAATATGGGTGGCAATAAGACTAAACAATCAAGAGGTGGAATACATGTGGTTTGTTACATAATCGATGCCAAGAATGATTCATGTTAGCTACAAATGAACTCAATGGAAGCAATAAAAGATCAATGTCCTTCATCATCAAACAAAGAATAGAAGCAAAACACTGATATGAATTAGGAAGACCATTTAGAATGGTCTGCACAAGTGAGCTATTTTGTATAACTTCATCAGTAGAAATCAATTGTTCCTTCAAATCCTTGATCTTTGTCAGAAAATTGTCCATAGAATCACCTTCATTCATATGCTCACTCTCCAACTGTTTTTGGAGGTAAGCAACACGAGCCTCATTCCTAGCTTGGTACAATGTGGTAAGTGTATCCCAAGAATCCTTAGTTATTTTGCAAGAGCGAACATGAGGAATAATGGCACGTTTTTCGGACAAGGCTATCAATGCATGTGCTTGAGCATCTGTGTGATCCCAACAAATTTGCTCTGCAGTAGGTGCAGTAGAAACCACAGCATGAACAAGAATCTGAAGAATATCAGCATCTTCAACGCCATCTGCATCAACTTCAATGCTTGTATTTGTAGGTGTAATAGGATTTTTTTCAATACCCTGCACAATATTCCATAGTCCTTTTGCAATCAATACATGTTGCATCATATAAGCCCACAATGGGTAATTGGTACCATCCAACTTATCCTCAACAGCCAACATACAGAATACATCACTGCTTTTAGCCATGGCCACTGACTAAAATACCCTGATGCAAAAAAATGATTGTATCTGAAAAAGTTGAATAGAACTACCTTGACGAGTTCCGCTAAACTTGTAGCAGACTTCGAGATGCTTATAGTGGCAAACCAAAACCTGTATATATCTTTGGCACAAAAAGAAAAAATACAACAAGCACTACTATAGTGCGTTCGAAAGGCAAAATGAGCTCAGATTGTGATTTTGGCACCATAAATTGAAGTTGTTTTGATTTGCTAATCACCCTAAGTATGCTCACCAAATTTCATGCAATTTTGAGACTGTGATCAGAAGGGTGTCCATGATGCCCTAGATGAAGCAGCAACCTACTCTGATACCAATTGTTGGAGTTAGACGTTTGTAGAAGCACGCAAACAGCACAAGGAAGAAGAAGAAGCTTGGAGCACAATACATAATGCTAAATGTATTACCACTAGAATGTACAAAGATAAGTAACTCGTTAGGGCTATAGACGTGTATACAAGCCGAGGGAAAAAACCTGCTAAAGAGGGAAAAAAGTGCCCGGACGGTCCTAGTGTGTTCACACACATCACTACTTAAATAAATCAACAGGTATTGTAGAGGGAACACAATATTATCATGTTTCTTATGCAATGCTAATGTGATTTTCTTCTTCCAATAGATAAGCATCAGATAGTACTAGTGATATCATGGTTGATGTAGCACGAACTAATTCTCAAGCAGGCATAAGTCAGAAAGTGCTCGATATGGAGAGTTTACCCAACATGCCTGAGATGAATGAAAGACGAGAGGAACTACAGGCCATACAAATCATACCAATACAAGATCCCCCGAGTAGCCATACCATGCCTATAGGCAAAACCTCTCATTGGTTTAGCAAAGTAGCAAGACCATTGGGTGAGGGCTCGTACCTTTGGGAGGCAGAGCTAAAATTCAATGGAAAGGGGGGCAAGTACCATTTCTTTACAAGGGAATTTGAAAAGCTACAAAATGCAAAAGCACTATGCCCAGTATGGCAAAAAGCAAGATTGGATACATATTTCAGTGCCGAACTGCCCAAACCTAACTTCATGTGGTGCTATTATCTTATCAACATCATGACTCCTAGTAAGCATCCCCAAGCTTCAAGCACGTTTATGCTCCCATCTCTTACAACAGGAAATGAGTTGAAGAGGTTTAAGTTAACCAATAACTTAGTGCAGGAGGCCCTTGATATGAAAGGAATGCACATACCCACCAAAAAGGAGGTTCTAGTACGAGACAACATGAAGAATTGAAACCTTACTAAACTCAAGGACAAGGTAGCTATGACGCCCAATATTCTAGTTCACCTAAGAATGTGCATGCAACACTTTTTCTTCCCCGCCCAAGACAGATTCATTATGCCACCCAAGAAGATATGGTTCAGTTTGTATCTTGTAGAGACTCAGAACTTAACAATCAACCTGCCTCATTGGATTATTGATCAGATACACTTGGCACACAAGTGATGGCCATGCAAGTCAGTCTTGTATGGATGTTGTGCATTGACTAGGATCATTTATAGGTGTTTGTCTTATGACATCCCAGTTCAGAGGGCAATAATGTGGAATAGAGTATAGCAATTCAAGGGACGAACATCCACAAGACTCCCTTCCAAGAGGATGCAAGGAGCATTACAAGTACCATGTGCTCAACCATGAGGAGCAACATTGACCCCAGATGTCACTCCCCCACCTCAACGTGTACGCCCATTTACACTACACCTCCCGAGATGCAACATTGAAGGCCCCAACTTGATATTCCCACCAGTTCCCACATACCTTGAATTCCCTGGCGGAGTACACTTGGAAGAGCTCACCAGTGAAGACTTTGAGCAAATTTTAAGGGAAGTAAATCTTGAAGCGGGCAAGGAACCACCAAAAAAAAGCTCTCAGACACAAGCCACCACTTTTCAAGTACCAGTCACCATAGTCGATGAGGATGAGGATGAGGAAGATGATGAGGACAATGAAGAATCAGAGGAAGGCAACTACAAAGGAAGACATTAAGAGGAGGAAATAGAGGTGCTAGAACTCGTAGGTGCTCCTACGTACACAGCCCAGTTACAAAGGTTATACAACACAATCAAGGTGGTACAAGAAAAGCATCGAATTTCATTTGCATTAGGCCAAGCCTTGATAGAAAAAATGCTTGTAGACAAAGGAGTGGACCCGCATTTCCTCATTACACTCAAATTACTATCAGAATCCTTGGGAGTTCAAGAGGTTGTACACACAACAGCCCGATAATCAATCTGGTATGGCAAACATATAGTGGATACAAGACCACCTGCAGGCAAGAACACATGAATACCGGTCTCCAAACTCGAAGCAACCATTGAACCAACTGCTACCTCTAAGGCCACCATCGATCTTACTGTTGAAACATTTGTACAAACATCATCCATTTCACCCCATCAACCTCCATAACCCCCAACCCCCCCCCCCCCCCACCAACCACTAAGGGAACCATTGTAATAATCATGACCATTACCCAAACTCCAATTTCATCGACATCTTTTTCTTTTCCTAAACCAACCTCCCAGGCCACCCTCTTTTCTTTGATTACCAACCCTCTGTATACTTCCCCATTTTGGGTTGTAGAACCCATCATTGGACACCAACTAATACCTAGCATAGAAGGACACCCAAGACCCATCGAAGGTAGTCTAGGCATCCCTATATACCCCCATTCACACATGCCTCTTCCCCGTGATCCTTACTTCCCATTTGCCTCCTCAGTCTTTCCCTACATGTGAGTTTCCACCATTGCCCCACCCCATTATGTCACGTTCATGGAATATTTCATTCATGGTCACAGCACACATATATTAGGACAACAACCACTCACTTCCACTTCACTGTACACACACACCACGATCACTTCACCTACCATACCCACTTACATGGTAGCTCCTGCACGTCCCGCACTATCTGACCCCATGGACATTTCACCACCCACAGCACCTGCCCCTCCCACTATGATTCCACCATCTCCCATTTCCGTACCACCACCAACTTCACTTGCACCCACTTCTTTATTAGACACCATCCACCATTCCCATCCCTATTCCCATTCCCCTTGCACTCCACCCCATTTCCCTTGCATCTCATACTCTACATAACACATTCAATACAATCATTAATTGTGTATCACAGCTACAACAGGATTACCAAAGACTAGAAGATCAGAATGTTGGCTTCGAGGTAGAATTGCAAAGATTGCAAGCAAGAGTCACAACTTTGGAAGCTAACAATGAAGCACTCCAGGCAGAATATCTCACTTACAGCAAGCCCATACAGAACTAGAGGTCAAGACATCAAATGTGGATGATCAAGTTGTCAAAGACTTGGAGACCACTCAACAATGCAAAACTTTGAAGAAATTCTCTAGAAGCACATGTCTGTGGCATTGGAAGAGAACAAGCAACTGCAACAACAAAACCAAGATAACCTTGAAGCTACTATGGAAGGGAAAACAGGTGCAGAGATTAGTCCTACAAAGTATCGAGTTGTTCCCTTAGAAGACATAAGGATATTACTTGAGAAACATGCCAACTTTTTAGAGTCATATGAGAATCTAGAATCAGAATGTGCAGATATCAAGAAGCATCTAGCCACAATCAACACATCTCAACAGAAGCCATCCATCCTCCCTCAACCTACAACGGAAGTAGAAGCCCTAAGGAAATAGGTGGAAGAACTACAAGCAAGAGTCCTACCATATGAGAGGTCACCCTCTCCAATCAAAGATCCAGAACCTGACATCGTGGTGGAAATACTAGTCAAAGAAAGTTTTGAAGAACCATATGAGCCTATGCCAATACCTAGAGGGCGTGTCACTACCGAGGGCCAAGACACCTTTGAGATAGAAGCACCAAATTGGCTAAAGAGGGTAGAGTAGATAGGACAAACCCATGATGTGAGAGTAGTACAAATCTAGTCGCTCTCCAATCTGGAAGACATAGTCCTTAAGTCCTATTTTCAAAACCTCTCTCATCAACAGCTCATTACCACATCCGAACTGCATTATATGCCATATTTTGTATTGGTAGCAGATTATAATGTAGAGATTAAAAGGCATACAGGGAAAGAACCAACCTTCGCTATCCAATTCGAGCCTGATGACCTACCAGTAGAGGCACAAGTAGGCTCTATTTTTCAACCCAATTGGTGTGCCCAGTTCTTGACCGACTACCCTGAAATGATGTGTATATGGCCAAAGATGCCACTCTATATTAAATACAACCCATGTTATTTTCCAGTGGTCCATCGTAGGTCTTGGCAAGCATTCACCATCAAAGTCCGCAACAATAAAGCTTGTTCAGATTGGTTCAATTATCTGCATTTTGCTCCATCCAAAGTGCCACCCACCATTGCCTACATGATCTCCACCACACGCCACTAGTCTACTTGATTAAAGAACGTACCGGACATTGTTGCAAAGATGTGTATGAAGATCTTCAAGCTCATGATGGTAGTGTTCAAAACTTTTTGCAAGATCCAAGCTCCATACATTTTAGCCCTCGAGTTCGCTGAAGGGAACCGTGATCTGGTACACGACATGAGCCAAACCCTCTCCATCACCACAATTTATGCATGGAATGCATGAATCAAGTACTTACCTGCTTGCTACAAGCAGACTTTTGAAGAGATGTTCTCTATCGGCATCTGGGAATACCACTCCAAAATTTTCATTCCCAAACAACACACTTGTTACATTTCTTTGCGATAGAACAAACCAAACATCCAGATCAGCTACACCTACCACATTCGGACATTCCAGGTCCAATCAATTGGGATCAAATGATGATAGATCGAGAAAGCGGATTGCACATACAAGAACATCATCTCTCCACCAATGTCGCTGAATATTACATCAAACACTCCCTACAACAAAGGTCTGTCAGGGACGACAGAAACGAGAGAGGGGGGTGTTGGCAGCAGCTAGGGAAGTCAGGGCATTACAAGACAAGGGAGTTGATGCAAAGAGTCAGATTAGACTCCATTTTTTTCAATCCATGGAGTCCTTGATCTTGAAGAGTATTAGAAATAGCTACACACCAATTTTCATAATTTTTAGACTCCATTTGAGCCCTCAAATAAGCCCTGGAACCTAATTTTTAAGTAGGCCAGACATTAGGTCTAGACAAGACCAAAGCTAGTTAAAAACTATAAAAAGAGCTAGAAAGCTCATTTTGGAGGTTAGCTTGTTAGAGTTTTGAGCTATTGTAAGAGATTTCTTGAGTAATAGAAAGCACTCCATTGTTCCTCTCTTTGTTCTTGTCTTGTGTGCGCATGTTTGTGTATGTGTGTGCATGCCAGTGTGCTTCTCACTCATGCACTGATGCCTTCACTTGCTTGTGGTTGTCATACCAGTCCTCATGTCTCTACAAATTGACATTTATGAGGTGGATCTCCTCACGTTGGTACTTACCATTGTACTAGAGTGATAGTATGATCCCCTCAAAGTGGTTGAATTTCCCAAAGGTAGAAGGAACAAAGAAAGGAGCACGCCAAGAATTATATGCTCACTACCAGCAAAGGAGTGATTCAAGATCTAGCAGAAGTCAATGACCCAACATGTATATTACTTGTGACAATACTTAGATTGATTGTAGCTTGCATAGAAACATTCATAAGCACAAATTTCATAACATTAACTTTTATAAGTTTTAATTCCTCAATAGATGCTCTTCTTTTTTACCTCAACGAGGCTCCAAATAGAATCTGCATGATGGGATATTATAGTGGAGTTGCATTTTTATGGGCAATCATTATGTACAAAACTCTAAAGATGCATTCAACTATGGATTTTTTGAAAGAGACTCTAAAACTTTTGGTAGAATATCATTAGTAATGAAAGCCGAATTGGAAGCCTATGAAGAAGCATACATAGAATATATTAATAAAGATTTTATTGATAGACCAACTATAGTTGTATAGTGGAGGAAAACACATTTTGAAATCGTAAATGATTTAAATATGACAGAAAGAAAGATTCATGATCCCATCCCAAAAGTATACCAAAGGAAGAAAAGACAATAGAAGACACTCATGACAGTTTTATCAAGGATGACAAAAGATTAGGAGGGGGAGAATGTTGGAATCACTATCAATCCAGCTACAAAGAGCAAGTTTTTGTAAAGAAGAAAACAAAAAAATGTATCTTTTGATAGGATGAATTATCCCAAACTTTGTAAAAATGAGAAAGATTCTTCCTCATGATTATATGTATCACATTTTTATAGAATTTTAAGAGCTCTCTAGAGTGTAGATTTTTATACTCGAAACCTAAGAGGACCAATTTTAAGTATAAACATGGATGATTAGAATATTATAAAAGGCAATTAAATTCATTTTTGTAGGGAGATTGATTTTTGAAGATTAATGAGATCTAGGAAGCCCTTGACAAAGTTTGTTCTTGTCATCTTATTGTTTTGGTACTTTCAAGTGGATTTTGTGAGTATTTTTCATGGATTTATCTCAAAGTTCAATGGTTTTATGTGTATGTAGTACTTTTATTGGTCTATCTTCATCCTAAATTCTTGTGAACTTAAATTATAATCTATTGTCTTTAGACTATGTGAATTTAGAAAAATCACGATTCTCTCATTAAGCAGCTACAATTTCATAATCTTGAAACTAATCTTAGATACATCTTCTTTATCAAAAAGAGCACACTTTAGTCACCGAAATTGCTGAAAAAGCTCATTATTATCCTTATTTACACTCAAATGAAGATTTCTATCTAATCCAATGAAGTCCTTAAATTTGGGATGGAATAGATTAATGAATATTCTGATCTCTATGTGATAAATCTTGTAGTCCATTGATCAAGAAGGGTCTAGGATCTTAGTATACTTCTCAGATTGATAATTTAGTGTTTGAGGTTGCTAGTCCTTTATGCTATGGTGACTGGGGAGGAAAACTCCAAAGTATGACTCTCTCTCTCTCTCTCTCTCTCTCTCTCTCTCTCTCTCTCTCTCTCTCTCTCTCTCTCTCTCTCTCTCTCTCTCTCTCTCTCTCTCTCTCTCTCTCTCTCTCTCTCTCTCTCTCTCTCTCTCTCTCTCTCTCTCTCTCTCTCTCTCTCTCTCTCTCTCTCTCTCTCTCTCTCTCTCTCTCTCTCTCTCTCTCTCTCTCTCTCTCTCTCTCTCTCTCTCTCTCTCTCTCTCTCTCTCTCTCTCATGCCCGGTTGTTCCCTTGTCCCTCTCATTGGATATTTCCTTTCCCACTATGTCTACAAAACTGACTCTTGTGCTTTCCTCTGCTAAAAAATTATAGTTGTACTCTTGAAGTTCAAGAACCCATTTAGCTATTCTAGATGAGATACTCATATGTTTATGTAGCTCACTGATGAGTAGCACCTCCTTTAATGTCAATCGGGGAAGACATGAGGATGGTATGAAGACCTCGAACAAGTGATGGCACAAATGTGTGAGTGAGAAGCACATTAACATGCACACACATACACACACGCACACAAGGCAAGAACAAAGAGAGAGAGAGAGACAATGGAGTTCTTTAGATTACTCAAAAGTGCTCTTACAAGTTCAATTCTACAACAAGCTAACCTCAAAAATGAGCTCTCTAGCTCTATTTATAGTTTTTGACTAGTTTTTGGCCTTGTCCAGACCTAGTGTCCAGCCTAGTTAAAAATTAGGTTCCAGGGCCTATTTGAGGGCTCAAATGAAGTCTAAAAAATATGAAAATTGATAGGTAAGTACTTCTAATGCTCCTCAAGCTCAAGGACTCCTTGGCTTGCACAAAATGGAGTCGAAACTATCCAAAAATGGTATTTACAAGGTTAAGGTAGTGATGAAAATCACTGCTCAAATGAGGTTTGGTTGGAAAATTTGGATGGCCTATTTGCCAGATCTTCATTGACTACTTTGTCTGCTTGTGCCTTCTCTCCGCTCTGGCTCCCTTCTTTGGCTTCCTTGTCTTGTGAGTCCTTGGGTGCCTTGACTGCTGCCAACACCCCCCCTCTCTCGCGTTTGTCGTCTCTTATAGACCCTTGTTTGGCTAAGCATTTGACATAGTATTCAACCACGTCTGAAGCTAGGTGGTGTTCTTCCAGCCACAGCCCCCATGCTAAGTTTGTCAGGAGGGCATCCCAATCCACTGGACCTGGAACATCCGGGTGTGACGAACGCAGTTGTTCCGAATGTAAGATTCGTTCCGTTGCAAAGAGGTGGAGGAGATGGGAGGGTCTGGGAACAAAGATTTCAGAGTGGTATTCCCAAAATCCTGTGATGAACATCTCTTCAAATGTTTGCTTGTAGCAGGCTGGGAGGTATTTAATTCGTGTGTGCCACGCATATATCACCTGAATGGAGGGGGTTGTACTCATATCATAGACCAAGTCGAGGTTCTTTCAAGTACACATATGATCTCAACTTGGTGCTCAACAATCCATCTAAGAATAAAGCCACTTGTTTCGCTGGTGTGGGTAACTCTGGAATAGGGAATCTCTCTAGGTATTGCCTAAACCTTCTTCCTGCAAGTCTAACCATTTCTTGAGGGGTCTGCTTGAAGCTATGTATCAATGAGGAAGTATTATGCCTTATCCCACTGAGGGCTGTGTTCCTAAGGGTTAGACCAAAAGCATTGTACTACGTGAATAGGTCCTCAACTTGTTCAGCTCTCAAGACTTGCCTAAACTCGGACACATGATCATATGGGTCTCCTGTGCCATCGAAGTAGTTCTTCATGGATTTAACTAGCTGTGTAGGTCTCAAAGTCCTCGAGTGCTCTCTAGGTCTTGGTAGAGGGAATTCATCCGCATTTCTTTGGTTTCTTGGGGCTCTAGGTCTCTCAGTTTCCACTCTATCCATCTCTGTTCTCATCCTTTCTCGACCAAGGGGGTTGGCAAAACTTACCTATGGCCTGTCTCTACTTCTATCCCTTTGAGCTCCATGAGCTTGGGATGTTCCAGCTCCTTGGTGGCCAAAAGAGACATTAGATCTTGGTTGGGGAAAAATGAATTCACCCTTCCAAGTGTAGGCATGTCTCCCATGTTCTGAGACCACAAACATCCTCTCTGAAGTATTGTCTAAATAGGTCACTTTGCCTTGGCTATCAGGATCTTTGAACGCATAGATTGTGATTGTAGGCACGCCTCAACTTCCTGTGGGTCTCTCCATACCATGAGACATTTCAGACTAGCTAGTTTCAGAGCTAGGGTACTGCAAATAGTGGCTCAACTACTGGGCCCAAGACCTAGCAGTATGATTGACACTAGCCTCTGAAGACCTAAGACTTTGTCTATCTCTCCCTAGGTGTCGTCTTGATCTAAGGTTCATATGCTCGATTAAACAACCCCAATTTTTCCAAAGTACAACCTCATTGCCGTTTTGTTCTTATCAATCACTAGATTCTTTTTATTTTGTTATCGTGTTTAGGATCTTGTCTGATTTTGCGTCGTCAAGAATACTTGGGTTAATTTTTGCACTTTAAGTTGATCGCACCGCATTAAGTTCTTTCTTTTACAGTTATCGGTCACACACAGGTTATCCCTTGACTTGAACTTGATTTCCTAGAGCCTTTAACTTGTCTCCTGCCTATTGCCATCCTAAAGTACTTCCAACACTCTACGTCCTTAGCCTAAGCCAAGGATTGAAAGAGGAAGTTGAAAATCTCCAACCTTAAGCCTCCTTCCTTGGTTGCCCTTGTGTGCCCCGGAAGCGTGTTCCCAACCTTGCACTTAATCTTGCCTAAAATGCCCTTTAATGCTCGCAATGGACCTGTAAAAGTCCCAAAGGTAGCTCAAGATTTGAATTCAATTGACACAACAAACCATGTTCATTCATGCAATTCAGAGATCAAATTGTTCTTTGGCTTTATGCAAAACAATCCTAAAAATCCCTCAATTTTCTTCCCCCTGGGTATGGTCAACTTCAAAATACTATATCTAATAATCTTGGTATTTAGCCAAAAATAGACCAATATTTTTTTGCCCTAAAGAATTGGCCAAATTTTCCCTTCAATCGCGATCGAGTGGTCTGTCAATCGCAATTGATGTGTTAGTCGCGATCGACGTGTCGGTCGTGATTGACAAGTACGTCGTGGATGTCAGTCACGATTGATGGGTCAATCGTGATTGATACGTGGCCCGTAATTTCAATCAATCGTGGTCAAAGGATCGTTGACTCTATCGATCATGATTGAGGGGTCGATCACGATTGACACATGGCACGAGGGGTCTATCAGTCGTGGTCAAACAATCGTTGATTGGGTCAACCGCGATTGATAGGTCTGTCGGGACTGTCGATCACGATTGATGGGTCGATCGCGACTGATGGGTCGATCGCGATTGACACATGGCACGCAAAAGGCCTGTTGGTAGTTGACTCTGTCAGTCGGGATTGACGTGTCGATCGTGATTAACAGGTCTATCGACAAGTGTCCATCGTCGTTTGTCGATCGCGATTGACGTGTCGATCGCGATTGACGTGTTGATCACGATTGACAGAAAACTGAGGAATTTTAAAATTTCAAACACATATTCAAGATGCTCTAGGCCTACACATCACATTTATGCACTTAGTTTATCAAAAGGATCACTTTTTCTATCGGTCACGATTGACAGAGGTCAACGCTTCGGGACCTGCACAGTCAAAAATTTTACCTGCTGGAGCTGGTGCAGCTGCTGGGGATGCTGATTCATGCAAAGAATCTCAGAAAACACACAATAACACAAGCACAAACTCGCTCTCTCGCTCTCTCACACAAGTGAAATGAGGGGAATGGTATGGGAATGGTGATATGACCAAAAACTAAAAAGGTCGCGATGATGAGATGGATGTGGGGGATGGTGATGAAGATGGTGAAGAAAACAAAAGAAAATAGATAAAAGTGACTAAAATACCTATGACTCCGATGCCTCAACTCTACGTCTTACCATCACACGCTTGTCCTCAAAGCTCGATCCCGACAACGACACCAAAATTTGGTGTAGCTCAGTGATGAGTAGCACCTCCTTTAATGTCAATCCGGGAAGACTTTTTGCTCCTATCACGAGTAATGCACATGCCAAGAATATGTTTGGCATCCCCCAAATCCTTCATATCAAATGTCTGACTCAACTTCTTTTTGAGAATTGACAAATCATAAGAGGACTTCCCAGCAATCAGCATATCATCGACATAAAGTATCAAGCATATCAAGTTGCCATCTGAGCATCTCCTTGTGTAGAGACAATGATCCTCATTGCTTCAACAATAGCCTTGAGACTTCATAAAAGCATCAAACTTTTGGTACCATTGTCTAGGGAACTGTTTAAGTCCATACAAGCTCTTCTTAAGCTTACAAACTAGAATTTCCTTGCCAGGAACTACATAGGCCTCTGGTTGTTCCATATAGATCTCATCTGTAAGATCCCCATGCAAGAAAGCAATTTTCACATCCATTTGGACTAGCTCTAAGTCCTCCATTCTAACGAATCCAAGCAACATGCACAGGGTAGTCACCTTGACCACTGGAGAGAAGATTTCCTCGAAATCAACACCATGTTGTTACTTAAAACCCTTTGCAACAAGTTGTGCTTTATACTTTGGAGAAGCATGATCTGATGTGAATTTTAGCTTATATACCCATTTACATGGTAAAGCTTTCCTACCCTTTGGCAAAGGTACCAAATCCCAAGTACCATTCTTGTGAACAGAATCCAGCTCACTCTTCATGGCATGCTCCCACTTGACATGATCATCTGTCTCCATAGCCTCTTTGTAGCAAGAGGGCTCACCGGCATCTATTAGAATAACAAAATCTAAACCTAGAACATATCTATCAGGTGGATGTGAGGCACGTGCAGAACATCTCAATGGTTGCTGAACAAGAATATGTGCAGACTGATCTGAATGGACATTCTCTTGAACATTCCTATGTGCAGCATTTTTATGCATGCTAACCGGAGGACTAGTATCCTCAAACACCACTCTTCTCACTTCAACCTCCTTAATAGGCTGTTTATGCATCTTAGACTCATTGAAAATGACATCACTACTTGTGATCACTGACTGTGTTTCAGGATCCCATAAGCGATATCCAAATTGTCCTTCTCGACCATATCCAAGAAAAATGCATTTCTTTGACTTGTGATCCAACTTTTGTCTAAGATTCTTTGATATATGAACATATGCTTTACACCCAAAAAATCAAATATTATCATAATATGGTGGCTTCCCTGTCCATGACTCTTGTGCCACTTTCAAACCTTTGGCAGTACTAGGTGAAAAATTAATCACATGAACTGCAGTCAATACTGCTTCTGCCCAAAAACCTTGTGAGAGGTTTGCATGATGCAACATAGAGACTAATCTATCTTGAATAGCTCTATTCATCCTCTCAGCTACACCATTCTATACTGGGGTATAAGGAGTTGTAAACTCTCTACGAATCCCTCTAGACTGACAAAAAAGGCTGAATTCATGTGAGGTATAATCACCCCCATTATGTGAACGTAAAGCCTTAAGCATAGTTCCTTTTTCAAAAAAACTGAAGCAAGCCATTTTTTGAAATTAGGGAATACCTCATCCTTTGATTTGATAGGATATACCCAAACTTTTCTAGTAGCATCATCCATGAAAGTGACAAAGTAAAGAGAACCATCTAAGGACCTAGTGGGCATAAGACCACACACATCTATATGAACAAGATCTAAAGGCTGAATTGAAGAGCCAATGTGCGTTTTATGCACATTTCTAGTTTGCTTTCCATATTGACAATGCTCATAAAATGAAAAATCGGAGAAAGGTAACACAGATAAGTAGCCTGAACGAGAAAGATTTTCCATTCCACTACGAGATATATGGCCCAAACGACCATGCCAAATACAAGCCATAGGTTGTTCAGTAACAACTAACAAGTGTTCTTTCTATGATACAAATAAAGGATAAAGTGAGCCAACTTTGCTTCCTTTTGCAATAACCATATTGCCCTTTGATATGCGAAAGGAATGAGCATAGAAGACCAACTTGTAACCAAGGTCATCAAGTTGACCAACTTACATCAAACTGCATGATAATTGAGGTACATGGCATACATTATGCATAGTAAATTTTGAACCATCAATGAACTGCACAACCACATCTCTAATCCCCACAACATCACAGTGGTAAGAATCGCCAAGTCTCACAGTACCGAGAGACTTTGCTGCATAATTAGAGAACCATTCTCTATGTGGTATCACATGGAAAGAAGCACCAGAATCTAGCAGCCAAGTGTGGGAAAGAGAATCAGCCATAAGAGCCTCAGTTTGGACAGTACTATCAAGTGTCAACACATTAGCATCATCAGAAATAGCATTAATTTCTTCAGTCTTCACAGTCGAAGTAGATGGTGCAGGTAATTGTTTAACATGCCCATCAACATTTTATCCTTTACCTTTAGCATTCTTTAAAGCATAACAATCCTTCTTCATGTGCCCTTTCTTATGACAATAATAGCATTTGATATCCCTCTTCCTTGATTTACTTCATCTCTTATTTTGTTGACCATTCTTTTCCTTGTTCTTGCTCTTGCCACATTGTTGATTCTTTCCTTGGTAAGAATCACGAACATTATATGCATCTCCACTTTGAGTGCCAACCACAGATTTTCTACAAATCTCCTCACTCAAGAGTGCTCCACATATGTCATCATAGATGAGTTTACCACCAGGTGCACTATTGCTAATAGCTGTGCAAAATGTATCCCATGATGAAGGCAAGGTGCATAACAGCAATACTGCTTTCATTTCATTATCCATATCCATTTTCTAAGCCTATAACTAAGAGAATATAGCATCAAACTCATTTAGATGAGCAGCAACACTATCTGCGTCCTTCATACAAAGGTCATATAATTTTCTCATCAGATAGACTTTATTTGATGTCGTCTCTTTTTAATATGTATTGCATAACTTCTTCCAAAGATCCTCTGCACTTTCATAGTCTAATACTGTAAAGTAAATATTATCTGCCAGGTGCAAGCGAATGGTAGACCTGGCCATTTCATCTAACTCATCCCAATCATCTTCATCCATGTTTACAGGCTTCTTTGAAATTCCATTTACTAGCTTCCATTGCCTCCTTTGAATCAGCACATCTTTAATCTGATTCTTCCATATAGCAAAGTTTGTGCCATCAAATTTTTGGATCTCAAAATGGTCTTGCCCTGCAAGTTATAGCTCCTCCTCGAAACACTAGCACTAGCCCTGGATCCATCGAATATGCCTGAGACCTCTGATGCCATGATGGTAGAGAATTGAATGGAATGATAATGGAGCTAGAAGAGTCCGAACACCAACGAGTAAGTGTATCAAGGAGTGAATCGACCACTGTATAGTTGACAAAACCAAAAATCTAGAAAAATTTTGCCAGACCCTTCCTTGTGTGGTTACAGAGGGTCTTATCGGGGATGCTAAGATCAGAGCAGGGGAGTGTTGGAAATCCTATGAGAAAAGAAGAAAAGACTCAAACATTCTACGCAGTTTTGTAGTTTAGACCTTTTGAATTTTGGAGCACATATTTTTTATAATATCTTTGTATATGAAGGAAGATTCTTCTCGTCAAAGAATACATGAGAAGAACCTAGAGAATTAGTACGCCTTTTAGCTTTCTTTTCTCATTTTCAAGAATGATGTAAAAGTGGTACATTCCCACCACACTTTGTAGATATTTTTTGGCCAATAAGTGAAGTGAGCTTCTTCTTCTTGTGAAATTCATGCACAAGATTCCCTCTCACTTTGAAGTGTAACTCTTGCATGTTTTAGCATGTATAACACTTGATTCTTACCTTTTTCTATGTTGCCTATCATTGAGCTTCCTTTTTTGTGATCGTTTCTCATGTTTTCAAGCTCTATTCTACAAGTTATCAATCGACCATACTTAAGTCGTGAGTGGTTGTTTGATTCCGGATCGCATGTATGCAAGTGATTGACCATGTAAATAGAAGTTCTCTAATTGTGGATTGCATGATTGAAGAGTGGCATATTGTGTAATTGGAGATCCACACATTTTGTGGTTGGAGTGTCCAATAGTGTGATCTTTAATCTTGTGCTTATGTGAAGTTGGGGTTCACTGTTGGTTTTGATAGATATACACTTGGAGCTTGACAATGAGCAATCCATCTCATCTACTCCCAACACCCACTAACTACAACTAGATGAGGTCCACTCTTCTCAAATTGATAAATTTGAAGGTGTACAAGTGGAAATCTACTACAATGCATACAGATCCCTTGAAATTGAAGAGCTTTATTGAATCCCTTAAACCGAAATGGATGTAAACTCTAAAAGTTAAAAATCCCCCAAGAGCCCAAAAAAACTAGTTACATGTACATGTACATTGAAGATGAGGCTATCAACATGATAGTGAAAAAATGCTCAAGGGGATTGTTGTCAAGGTATTAAGCATGCCATACTCAAAACAGAATTCTTGGTTCTTATATAAAGGCCAATGCACATATATCATAAACCATAGGGAGATCATTTTAGACAAAAATTCCTTCAAAGCTTAAGGACATGTGAATTCCCTCAAATTTGTTGTTTATATAAAAGATCTCTTATGAGTAATTGAGAAATGCTCTAAGAAAAAGAGAGTAAAGAGTTCTTGTATACACACAAATTCACAAACAAAAATAATGGGGCATAGAACAAAAGGCTTTTTTTTCCTAATACTAGAAAAAATAATATACAACAATGATTGATCCTACAAGATAACAAGACGCTCGTATATAAGGCAGAGTACATAAGAAAAACCTTAACAGATACTAGTAACTATCTATTAGGGTTTTCCCTACGTAAGTATATATCAGGGTATCCCAATAAGTAAGATATGTTGATGATGTCCAATGAAATATTTATGGAGCATATCCAAGTAAACACAAGTGCATGTCCGTGAACCACTACTCATACCAAAGAGAGAAGTAAAGATATGCACATCACCCTAGAGCATCTTATATGAGTTTGATATCTTAACAAATGGTCACAATCTCATCGTTTATGTCTCTACATTGCTCCATATATTTTGTTTGTCGATTTCCCTTGTGTTCCTTTGCTTGTCATCTATATTATTCATTTCTTGCTTCCATTGTTTTGAGGAGATCCTGCTCCATCACTTATTAAGAACTCGTTGACCCATACAACAAGGTATTCAAGGGAAAGAAGATAAGGCTTGGAAGCCACCACAAATCTTCGGGAGTAATATCCAATTCAAGCTCAATAGATATGCAAGAATTCCTTTGTGCCAAATTATGTAGTCTTTGTGTACTTCCATGTCTATGACACAATGTGCAACCAAACGACAACCATATATTTCATTACATTATGTAATTACCTTCAAGGCTGAAATTCCTTTGTTCTTATTTTTTTTCATTCTATCATGATATACATTATAAAGATTTCAAATTGCAAAACATGGATCCCAGCACTTACTTCTATCTACATAGATTGTTAGCTATCCTAAAAACTCAATTGATCCCATGTCGATCAAAAAGCAAGAAGATACTTTTACAACCTTCATTCAAGATTGAAACAATCAACTCAACTAAAATATGAAACCGCATGTTCTTTTATGTTCATTTCAATCGAATGTTTTTCTCATGTAAACCTTACGGATGCCCACTTTTCTATCAAATATGGTTCATCATAAGTCCAAGCTTAATGTCAAAAATTTTGAGCATGGCGCATACATATTATTTTTTATCTCATTGTTCGATAATAAGAATCACGTGCACAATGTGGAGCCCATGTTAAAGGAACACTGCTTTGACCAGAACACCAATACACTTAAATTATCCATACGTAACACGTTTTCTCTTCTTTTGCATATATCAAAAATAACACTTCATGATCAAATGCAATTTTCAAATGTTCTTCATACGCCATATTATACCACAGTCAAGCATTCCACAAAAATTAAACATAAAAAATGAATTTTTTTCAAAGAGAAAGTACATCGATAAGCATAGGATAAATCAACTCTCTTTCTTTCATAAAAATCCAAAAGTTCATAAAAGGATTTCTAGTCTTTGAGATTCTATTCTATGCATCCTTGATATTTATAAAATCACGTAGAACATGTATCTTGCAAGGTAATCGCTTTCCATGATTAGAATGCATGTGCTTATACAGCATTATACAAGAAAATTATATTACACCACCCATCAAAAAAGTATAAGTATCATATATTTCTTTCCTAAGTGCATCGCATAATCCCCTAAAGATAGGATACATCATTATCGTTCACACCTATCATGCAATGAAAATCCATAAGAAATCTTAATTTCCTAACCAATATAGGTCAACTATGTAAAGAAAGTACAATTTTTAAGGATGGCCCTATAAAATCATATCTCATCATGACATAGTAGTTATAGAAGCACGGCTCCATAAAAACTTTTCACATACAAGGAAACCATGGTGTCCCTTCAAGTTTTGTATCCTCACATATTTTCCTTCTCACATGATTGTCATATTTTCGTAGACATGTGTTCATTGCAAAGATGAAGTTTTATGGTAGGTCATAACAGCCAACATATTCTTCAATCATTTGCGAATGAGCATTTGAACCACCTACGGTTGTGCATTTGAAGCACTTCTCTTATCACAATAGACTTAAATTTATCGATTGATCGAATGCACCAGGGAATTGATCTCAAAATCCAATAGATCAACAGATCATGGATACCAAGGTGATTGTCCAAGAACAATAAGGGTGATCAAATACAAGATAATGGTAAGCCTCCTCTTTTTGCCCAATCTTTACTGAACAGGACCAGAATCCTGATTTTTTTCCTCCTTCCAAGAGCTGAGGATGCAGATGAAGCTTTTGATGCTACAACAAGATAAACCAGTAGGCTATCATTGCATGCCATCGAATGGATTTTATCATGACTACATTGAGCTCTACAGAATTTGCAAGAGAACTGAACTGTCAAATATCTGTAATGTTGGAGTTATGGACTATCGACCGAAGTACTGAAGTGTATGAGAACAAGTGGTACAGGTTCAAAAGTTTGGGACAAGAGTAAGAACACTAGGTGGCATGAAAGTTTTGTAGATTTTGACAAACCAATTATGTATTTCATGAATAAATTAAAATTTGGATAGTTCTCAGCATTTCATGGTCCAAAGCTACCCAATTTCAAGTATTGCTATTTTTCCATGTGGACTCCAAGGTTAATCTACAGACTAAAAGCATCGATCACACAAACGATCAACCTATTAGTTAGAAAAAATCATGATGCTCAAAATATTTTCAGGACACTCCATCCCAGGACATTATTTGTACTAGTAGGAGTGTTAATGCTTCCAAGCAGAAATATTCTTCAGTCTTTGTGAGCTCCCTTTTCCTAAATGCTATGACCATGAATGAGTTACATTCGTATGTGCCATCATTTGAAGATTCAAACCTGAATATTAATGGAATTTTTTTTTTCCTGTCCATACATGGCGTTATTTTGAAGTTTCAAATCTGTATATTAATTGAACTTTGTTTCTCACGTTCATAACAACAGACTTCCAATGCTATCTTTGAAACAAGTCCACACATGAAGATTCTCAACAGAAATCATTAAACAAAGAAATCCAAGCTCTTAGTTTCTAGTCTAACACTTCAACTGGTGTTACTTACGAAGTTGCACAGAACTACTTGTTCGTAAACCTACTCATATGTTGAGTTTCCGTGGATCCTCAACATTTGAAAGGTTTTCATTTCATTAATATATCTCATGCAAATGCAGCCACTTGACGATTCATCTTTACAGGATCACCTATTCTAATGCAATGGTTTCAAATGTTTCACCAAAAGTCTTTTCCAATTTAAGTTGCATGCCTCACTTCAGACAATGCAGCATTCATCTTTACTGGATCAAGTGCCATACTTCAAACAGTGCAGCATTCATCTTTACTGGATCACCTTGCTCATTACAATGGTTCCAAACAGTTCATCAGCAGCATTCATCTTTACTGGATCACCCTTTCACTGCAGCAGTTTCAAATCATTCATCTGATGTCTTTTTCCATTGAAGATGAGCAGTTTGATTCAAACAAAAGAAAGTGTAGCTGCTGATTGCGGCAGCAGCAGCTTCTCCCGACACGTCCAAGTGCACATCCAACTACTTCCGCTTTCTTCACACAGAAGAAGGTGAGAAAAGCCATCTTATGACTGCAGCATGGGAGAGCCACAGATCAGTTTGAGCTACAGGCCGAGCATCTTATATATGGCGAGGAGATCTTGGAACCAGTGACCACTTATTAAACAGCTCTTCAACCAGGCCTTGGTGGAGGGATTCCCAGCCACATGGACAGAGCACACCATTGTGCCTATTCACAAGTCGGGCGATATGAAGGATCCTAGCACATACCGGACTGTCATGATTGGCCCCATATTGGCCAAACTCTATGGCACTATCCTTGAGGAGGAGCTTAGCAGCTTACCTGAGCAAGAGGGTTTCCGAGCTCCAAAGGCTTTCTGATCCCCTTGTCAGCACTATCGGTGTGAAACAAGGGGTAGAGTTGAAGGGAGCCATTGTACACATCTTGTTATATGCTGATGATGTGGAGTTGGTTTCTGAGACAGCTGAGGGGTTACAGAGCCACTTACACGCATTAGATGACTTACTGCTCACAGAGAGATCTTTCAGTAAACCTTGATAACACCAAGGTACTTATTTTTGGCACTTCTGCTCATATACAGAGACAAAGTACATTTACGATTGCTGGAGGACACATCAAGATTGCTGGTTCATATGTTTATCTTGGGGTGACCTTTTCAGCCATATCACGTTCATTTTCCATGGCCCAGGCAGCTCAGGATAGGGCCACTAATGGATACGCAGCATTAGCAATGATGGAGAGCATTGTCACCAGGCACACTTTCAGAAGCCCTGCACGAAAGGGTGGCTTTTTGATACACTAGTCACACCATCACTTATGTACGGATCATCCATGGATTGGCAGATTGTGTATGGACATTGGTGGAGAGACCCCAGGTACTGATGAATTCTAGACTTATACGTAGCAAACAATCAGTACCACATGACATCATTCGAGCAGAGTTTGCTGTACCCCTGATGTTGGTCGAGGCTTTGTTCCTGACAGTATGTTTGCCACATAGAATCTAGGATATGGACAATGAACGCATCGCATACAGAGCTTTTCAGGCATCACGAGATCTAGCCCTCGGAGGAGATACTTCATGTTGGTGTGCGCAGACAAGAGATTGGCTGGTCAGTTATGGATTTGACATGGACAGACTACTGCCTATACAGTATGATACACATGCTCCTACATATTCTCTCTCCCTGCAAGAGAGAAACAAGATCATTCCACAAGAGTTATGTCACAAATATATACAGAGGACATGGATCCTAACTAGGGAGTCTCTACCAACAAAAAAGCTCGACTATCGTGAGCTCTTTCTTCATATCTCGGATCAAGGGTTTATTGAGATGCCTCAATACATGCTTACATATATGCCACATCACATACGGGTTGCTATTGGGCAGCTTAGAGTCTCATCACACCGGCTGGAAATCGAGAGAGGTTGAGTTAGAATGATACCTTGGGAGGATCACACATGCCCGATTTGCCAGTCAGAGGTGGAGAGCGAGGAGCATTTCGTTATACGATGCCCCGCATATGATGATCTTAGGGTACAGTTGCCAATAGAGGGAACACTACAGCAGTGTATGAGGAGGGAGGACCAGCGACATTTCAGGCAGTTCCTCATTGTTGCATACCGTAGACGTGAAACTTTGATATAGCCTACACAGAGATCAAAGAGTGGTATACAACAGAGGATCACTCATTTCTTTCATAGGATTAAGATAGGGCCAATCCCAAGTGGACCAGGAGTCACTCTCACTCTCGAGCAGGCATCGAGTTCGAGGATGTGTGAAACCTCGGCTCAACCAGCAGCAAATATTGAGGGTCCGATCTTTACATGAGCAAGAGATGAAGTGGAACCGTGCATCCATACCTCGGGACACTATATTCCATTGGATACTTTACCTATCACCTATGTATCACATTTTACAAAAAACCCCCCCAAAAAAAAATACTACATCCCTAGGTTTATGATTTTCCCTCTGTATGACATGGCCATTTTCAGCTGAGGAAGAGCCATGCTTTCTTAGTTCGGTTATGTTTTATGTTCCATTTTGTTTTTTATTTTTCAGTTGATTGGATCATTATCATTTGTATATTGTTTGTCTCATAGGCCAATTTTGGCCTTTCAGTAGACATTAATATGACTTTCTTTCTTTCTTTCTTTTCTTCCCTAATATCTTCTTCTTGGATCTCACACATGCCGGAAATTTTGAAGCCCGATGTGTGAAAACTTCTAATCTAGACACATGATCAAAAAACTATATACAGAAGCAATGTATATAGTGTGGTAAAAATCTTGAGCAGCTCTCGATAAAGCTGCCTATTATGACTTCACTTTTAGTTTACTGTGTGTATCCTCTATTTAAGTGCTGTGCGTATTCTCCTGTAGTCCTCCAAAGGACACATGTTAGTTGATGTACTTGGTAATGATGTGCGTGAATACACTTAACACCTCCAAGGCACTTTTTTCCCTCTTTAGGAAGCTTTTTCCCTAAGCATGTATATACACCTATAACTAACATGCTATGTATCTTGTCTTGTACATTCACTTAGTAATACACTCAGTGTTGTGTTGTTCTCCAAGCTTCATCTTCTTCCTTGTGTTGTTTTCGTGCTTCCATAGACCTCAAACTCCAACAATTGGTATCAGAGGAGGCCGTTGTTTTTTTTTAGGGCATCATTGACACCGAGAATCGAACAAAAATTGGTGAGCATGCTCAGTCATTAGCCATTCAAAAGTTCTCCACTATCACATTGAAATTCTTGTTTTGACCTCGTTTCGACCTCCAAACACACTATCACACTGATTGTGCATGCAATTTCGTCCTTCTTTGTCAAACATATATATAGTTTCCGGTTCGTCGGTACAAGTGTCTCGAAGTCTTCCACATGTTTAGCAAAGCTCGATTGGATATTTCTCTTCAACTTTTTTGAGATGCAATCAATTTTCTACATCAAAGTATATAGTCACTAGCCACGTCTGAAATCAATGATGTATTTCGTATGTTGGTTAGTGAGAATAAGTTGGATGGCTCTAATTACCCATTGTGTGCATACATGATGCAACATATATTGGTAACAAAAAGACTTGTGGAATATTGTGCACGGTATTGAAATATGTCATCCTACACCTCAAATATTGTGATAACAAGCAGTGTCGAAGATAATGATCTTCGATTTCCGTTTCTTGTTCTAGTTCCTACTGCACCTATTGAACAGCAGCTTTGTTGGGATGGCAAAGATCCAAAGACACATGCATTGATAGCCCTTCCTATCAAACATGCCATTATTTCTCACATTCTCTCATGCAAAACAGCCTAAGATGTTTGGGATACTCTGACCACACCATATCAGGCAAGAAATGAGGCTAGTGTTGCTTACCTTCGAAAACAAATGGAGAGTGAGCATATCAATTGAAGGAGATCTGATGGACACTTTTCTGACAAATATCAAAGATTTGGAAGAAAAGTTGATTTCTACCAACAAAATCTTGATAGATAGTTCACTTATCGAGACTGTTCTTAATGGTCTTCTTGATTCTTATCAGAGTTTTGCTTTTACTCTTCAATCTAATGATGAAAGCCTAAAGGCAATTCAAATGCCTTAACTTTTGAGAAATTAGTCTCTATTTTGCTACAAGAAGATCAATCTAGACAAGAGATGTCAATAATGCATGTTGCAAATGAAGTTTACATGTTGGAAATCCAAATGATTAAACTTTTGAGGAGTTAGTCTTTGTTTTGCTACAAGAAGATCAATCTAGATAAAACACTTCAATAATGCACGTTGCAAATCAAGCTTTCTTTGCTAATCAAAAGGGCAATGATAAAAAAAGCTCGTCAACTGGTAAGCAAAAATATGCTAATGCTTCACAATCAAAGGATGATGATAAACATGACAAGAAAATAAGAAAGCAAAAACAGTTTTGCAAGTATTGTAAGGCAAATGATCATATAATTAAGAGTTTTCCTACACCGGCTGCAAAAGAGGCAAAGAAGAAAGAAGCTAGAATGGTTGTTGCATAGGTCTCTAGACCTAAAGTAATAATGTTATTCAAAATAAAGAACAGATGTTTACTACTCATTGCAAGTTGCAACTATGACTCATCTTCTCATGAGCAGTGTATGTTTGCAGTAGACTCCAAGTTTGATATTTCACAATGCTGTTCTTCACTTCACTTCAGCCTTCTCCTACAAGGAATATTGTCAAACGTGCTAACTCTTGTTCCGTCGTGGGAGTTAGAAAGATCATTCTTACTAATGTTGAGGGTAGTACTTTCACATTGTCAAATGCCTTATATGTGTCAAGGATCAAGAAAAATCTGTTATCAGTTTCACCACTAGACAAAATTGGCTTGTTTGTTAAATTTGTTGACGGCAAATGTAGAGTCCATCTCTCGAATGGTGGTGATAACATTGCTGCTTGCATTTTATGTCGTTGGTTGTATAAATTCATAGATTATGCAAAATCTGAGAATGATTTTGCATGTCCAATACATGATTCTCATGCTATTGCACACGCAATACTTTAGCGTGCATGCTTCGATCATCTGAATTTTGCTAGTTTGCTTTGCTTGTAGAAATTAGAAATGGTTACCTCTTTGCCCAAACTTAAGATACCTTCTAAGCATGTTTGTAAGGGTTGTATTTCAAGTAAAATGCAACATTCTTCCTTCCCAAAGAATGGTCCAGCTAGAGATGCACATAAATTGTAGCTTGTTCACACTGAGCAGTAATGTCTATGCTCCTATGCAAACACCTTCATTTTGAAGTGTCTTCATTTTGAAATTACCTATACTTTCGTGACTTTCATTGATGACTTTCCAACCATGCATGGATTTATCCATTGAAAGCAAAGTTCGAAGTGTTTATGTACTTTGAAGTTTGAACGGTTCCTAGTTATGGCTGAAAATCTGTCAGCGTGTAGAATGAGTACCCTCCATTCTGATCAAGGGGAAGACTATATGTCTTCTGAGTTTAATGCATTTCCGGTTGAGCATGGGATAAAATATCAATATATTGTGCCGTTACATCTCAATCTGGTGTAAAATTGTTGTGTGCGCTGCGTGCAGCATATGTACTTATCAGGTGTGCCACTAAAGCATTGGAGTTTATCACTCCATCTAAGGCTTTGCATGGTTGTACGCCACCTGTTGCTCAATCCGAATGTTTTCGGTTATCTGGCATATGCCTAAACAACAACGCAAAAGATTGGATAATAAGGCTGTAAAATGTATTTTTTGTTGGGTACACTTCTAAAAGCAAAAGCTATCATCTGTATCATGCACAAACTAAATGCAATCTGGTTAGTTCTTATGTTGTTTTTGTGGAAGATACAATTCAGCCCTTTCTTTCATGCACTGGAGAGACATAAGTCAGCTCAAAGGATGTGTATGACACTTTCTTGCCTCTTTTTACAGGTGGAGAGTCAAGTGACGGACATAGTGAGGCAATTTCTGAGCCTTTTAGTTTTCAAATGATGATGTAGATTTCTTATGCATATTTGAATCATGCACTTATTGATGAGAGAGCTTACATAAAAGACGCAAAAACTAAGGCCAAATGACTGTTGCAGACTTTGAGAGATAGAAAGTTCGATGGACCTTTGTCATATTGTACTTGTACAAGCTGTCATAATGCTTCGTTTGCATCATGCTGTTACACAATGGCTGTCTTTACTCTTTGTGATCAGAATGAGCCTATTTCTTTTGATGAAGCTATTAGAAATACAACCTTCCCATGATGTGCAGATATTTCCAGAAAATATCAAAGTCAAAGATGGTCAAAGGCTGGTCAACAAGAGGTCAAATATGATAAAAAATATACAAAATTTTTTTTACTGATTTGGAAAGTACTCTTCAAGAGCTATTCAACCATATACAACACTTGGTATTTTCTACCCCCATCAGGTTAAGTATGCCACATCAAAATCTAAACTAATTGATCCAATGACTCAAACATATGGGTAATTAAAAAATTAAAAAATAACCCTACAAAGGTGCTTCGACAAATCCCGACACAATCAGAGAGGCTGCATTTTGGGTATTTTTTATAGCTTTTTCGCCTAGCTTTTCATCACATCAAGAGAACTTATATAATAACCATCTAGTTAGCATCTTCACACATCTTTTGTAGAGCTCTTATTGGCTCTTTCGTCAACAAGAGAACTTGAAGGTTTTTATAAGATTTTCCTTGTAATCTAGAGTTACATTTTTAGGGCTTTCTTGCTCCTTTGCCATATCTCAAGTCATATATTCTCTCTCTCTCTCTCTCTCTCTCTCTCTCTCTCTCTCTCTCTCTCTCTCTCTCTCTCTCTCTCTCTCTCTCCCTCTCCCTCTCCCTCTCCCTCTCCCTCTCCCTCTCCCTCTCCCTCTCCCTCTCCCTCTCCCTCTCCCTCTCCCTCTCCCTCTCCCTCTCCCTCTCCCTCTCCCTCTCCCTCTCCCTCTCCCTCTCCCTCTCCCTCTCCCTCTCCCTCTCCCTCTCCCTCTCCCTCTCCCTCTCCCTCTCCCTCTCCCTCTCCCTCTCTCTCTCTCTCTCTCTCTCTCTCTCTCTCTCTCTCTCTCTCTCTCTCTCTCTCTCTCTCTCTCTCTCTCTCTCTCTCCCCCCCCCCCCCCCCCCTCTCTCTCCCCCCCCCGCCCTCCATTAGAGACTTCTTAGCCATTGAAAATGGAGAGACTACTTAGCCATTGAACGCATTATTCTTGAGAAGGTTCATGCTCGAAATAATGTTGAAAGTGCTTTGACTAAAGCTCTACCAAAGGTTAGCTTTTGGCAATGTTGTCACATGATAGGGGTGACTTGATTCATGATCTTGCACAGTTACTTGTACACTGTGTAACATGCACTTTAGGTGGGAGGTATAGTTTATATACTTACACTCAGATATCTTTTATCATTCTTTATTATCTCTCATAGTTCACTTTGGCAATATTGGCCTCTAGTGGGAGATTGTTAAAATTAGTGTCGATGTGAAAGGCCAAATGGCCGCCAAACACTTTCGTATCTGTTCTATGATAAAACATATAGTGGCCTGGTCAAGCACATGCTATAAGTTCGACCGTATTTGGAAAACCTAAAGATTTTGAGTTCTTGCTCTCAACATGTGGTTTCTACATATTCTACATGTCCCATGGAGAGTACTGTATGCAGCGTCCAGAGCTCTATTTTCTAATGTGAGGGTATCGTCGTGAAGCTCTCGTGAAGGGGAATCCACTTTGGTGCATCACCATCACATCTATTCAGGATGTCAAACATTTGGCATACGGTTAAGTTCTTCTTTTGCTACTTGAGTGTTACCCGACTTCTTGAATTATTTTGTCCCAAGGGGGAGTCATTACAGCCAAATTTACATGCTTTTTTTACTCAGATTGGGCAGCTTGCTACTACACTCGTGTGTCCAAAAGTGATTTTTGCTTGGTAGCTCATGCATATAATGGTTGAGCATGAAGCAGACTACTGTGGCCAATTTCCGTTGTGAGGTTGAGCCTTGAGGATAGGGAAACTTTCATAGCTACTGTTCAGTGTGTGTGGCTCATACTCCTTTTGTCTAATTACGGAGTTGATCAAATCTTCTGCCACCACCATCTTTATTGATAGTAAGAGTGCATTGGCTGATACGAGGAACCCTGTGTTCCATGAGGTGCAATATCATTATGTCAAGGAAAGACTCTATGTTAGAGATCGGTTTGGCTTATGTGCCCACACAAAATAATATTGCAGACCTTTTCACCAAGGATCTTCCTACGCAGAAGTTTCAAGCTTTTCCCAAAGGTTTGGGCATACTTCCTTTTGTGGATTGATAACATTCCACAACTTTGCACTTCCTTATGCACAAGTGCCCGCTCTTTGTTCACCACATCACCCCCAAGGGTGCTTTGTTGATATATTTCGGTAGTGATGTGTGTGAACGCACTTAGGACCGTCAAGGCACTTTTTTTCCTATTTAGGAGGGTCCCCCCCCCCCCGGCATGTATATATGCCTATAACCCTAACGAGTATACATTCACTTGGTAATACCCTCAATGCTATGTTGTTCTCCAAGCTTGTTCTTCTTCCTTGTACTGTTTGCATGGTTTTGCAGTCCTTGAATTCCAACAAAATGCTATATACAGAAGCAATGTACGTAGTATGGTAAAAATCTTGAACAGCTCTGGATAAAGCTGTCTGTTACAACTTCATTTTTAGTTTAGTGTGTATTCTCAATTGTATGCTGTGTGAATTCTCTTGTATTCCTCCAAAGGACACATGTTACTCTTAAAAGGATGTACATTGGAACCAAGGAAAAATCTCAGCCATGGAGTTCACTGAATTCGCTAGTGCTTCAATCATTGGAGACAGACCTTAGGACACAAAACATCAATAATAGGTTACAATATTCCAAAAACCTTACACAACTCTTCCTCAAACTACTTGCCCATGTGTTATTAATTATCCTGTACTTGACATCATGCTCTACATTCTTGAGGCCCTTCAAGAAGCATTTCACTTCAAGCTTATCTGCTTACTTGCGTATGACCGAGCAAGTTGACCAAATAAGAATGCAGCACAATGATAGAAATCTCACACAACACATTATGTTCACACCAGAAGACACCATAATTCAAAAAGACATGCACCATTTCCGCACATGGTGGTGTAGCCACTACTAGGTCTATAATTGAGTTGTGAATATGGTTTGCATAATAGCTGCCTTCAAAAAAAAAAAAAAAAAAAAAAAAAAAAAAAAAAAAAAAAAAAAAAAAAAAAAATCATAGGACATCTATATGCTTTTCCAAGAAAGCTGTGAAGGCACAGCCATATGCTTTTCCAAGAAACCTGTGAAAAGCTCTTCTACTTATAAGCCAAAAACCAACCAAACTTGCCACAATTCAATTTCTTTTTTGTTGTCCTTATTAATCACCTTTATGATATCATGTTCTGCACAAAATATAATGAGCTCAGCTTGACAGAAATAAGTATAAGAATATGAATAGGAGAATTGTGTGATAAACATTTACTTCAAACGACTCCAGATAAACTAGCATGATTTCATCTGAATTGATTAAATAAAATGGAAATATTGAAAAACCCACACAATCAACATATGCAGCCACCTCCAGTTTACATCATATTACAGTTCTGGCTTGGCCCATGCCCTACATTTTGATCGCTGCCTTTAAGAATATCTGCAAGGCTGCATAACAGGTTTGTATTAGCCTTTTTTTAATGCAAAACATGCTCAATTCAAAACAAAAAAGGAAAGAAAGGAAAAACATCAACACTAGTTACATACAAGGCAAAATTATCTCCTCCAAGGTCCATGCCTGGTGCAAGGTCTTCTACAAGGTCATTAGGTGGCTGACCACAGGTTTGCATATTCTGCACGATGTCAACTATTCTAGGAAAGTCATCGGGGGTTGTATCATATACTTCACACAGCTCTTTGATGTATCCATATTGTCTCGAGTACCGATCAAAATCCTCCACGCTGAGTGCTGCCTTGTTCACCTCCAGCCATTTTGGATACTTTTCACGAAATTCCATCATAGGTTCATGAAGAACTTCTTTAGACAAAAGTGGTCTCAAGATAACATCCATGATTGATTGCATATCCTACACACAAAACATAAATTCACCTCTTATTTTCTAAGATAAAAGCATAATGTCTCCCCAACCCTTTCATCCCTAGAACACTCATCTACCAGATCGACTCCTTCACACACACACACACACACACACACACAAGATAAAGCAGCCTCCATTTTAGGACAAACAGATGGTCCAGCTTCTTAGAATCTATAATGCCCTTAATAATTAAATGGCCACTGCTGATACCTGCAGTTATTTATTATAATTTATTAAACACAAAAAAAAAGGAAAATAAACACCATGATATGAAGTCAATTATCATATGCGGGACACAAATATTTTGAACGAAAATCAACTGGTCAATCCAAAGTTCCAAACAAAAATTATACTTTTGAAGGGCATAACAAAGTAGGGGTTATCTACACTACGAAATTGGCACTGGTTAGCTCCGTAGATTCTGCCATTATGTTTGAGTTCTCTACCTAGAACATGGTAGATTCAGTATGCACGCTCCCCCCCCCCAAAAAAAAACAGCTTTTACTGCCCCACTCCCTTTCATCTACTTCAATACAAACGGATGGTCTCGCTACTTGGCATCCATAATGTTATTAATCATTGGGCCAATAATGGCTAAATACAGAAGGTAAAGCACTAGCACAGTTCTGTGCAAAGACATGCAGCAAGGGCATGGCAAAAAGTCTATAAGTCTATAGAATAAAGCAATTTTAGAAATGGCCATAATGTTCATTTATATCCCAAACATTTACTCCCAAACAATGGACATTTTTCCTCCGAATATCTTAAACATTTTTTGAAGTTTCTCAAAGTGGAGATTGATTTGCATCCTTATGTTCCAAATCAAAAGAGGATCAAAAGACTCTCGAATAATTTTACCAAATTTAGCATAGACTGCCACATAGTAAAGCCCAAAGATTGACTTGCATATATGTGTAGTGTCAGGCGTGTACATAAATTTCCAAACATAAGCAGCTCTTCAGCCAGCATATGTACTGCTAAGAGCTTCATAAAGCATTCAATCATACAAATCTCTCCGATTTCATATGCAGCTAGCCAAAAGTGCAGAAAGCAAAGGAAACATACCTTACTATGTAAAGATCATGTCTTGGATACAAGAAAGTGTAGAGATATTTTTCTATGTTTCATTTGCAGTTCTTCTTCATCACACCTGCTTGCTGTGAGCTTTGTAAAATGCAAAGAAAGCATGAAGACCCCATGCTCTTCAATCCCAGTGCTGCAAAAGCTCATGACAGTCCATATTTGCTAGCTGTTCATGTTATACAACTTACATTCATCTCATTTTTGCACCTATACTTGATTGATACAATAGTACTGCCAAGCTTTCCAGGTTTGGGGCCAACCAGACTTGTTCTGTTCATGAAGGAGCTGCCTAGCTCTTGTACACGGTCTCATCTTCTGAGAGATATTTAGGAAAAGATTTATTTTGGTAAACCTAAGATAACTATTGTGTTGGAGTAATCTGCACGTGAGTACATAGACAAATTTCCCCCCAAGAAAGGGCATGAATTACTCCACATAAGAGAAGAAATGACCGATAAGAAAAGCCAACGGGTGGAAAAGATGGATTATTCAACAGTAGAACTGTCCATGAATCAACGCAAATGAGTATTTCATGGAACAAGGCCAAGGACCACTTTGCCTGGTGCAACTGCACATGAAAGCACTGTACAGCCAACTGGAAAAAATTAAAAGCAAATTCAAGGTCCAGATGAGGAATGTAAATTTTATATTCCAAGGAGATACCTGCATCTCATCCAGAACAAATGAGTATCCTTCCAACTACCCAAGGTATTATGGAGCAAGCTATGTGCGTGAACAATCAACTTCGACCAGCTGCGATAACTAAAGACTATTAAAAGCATAAAAGCCAGCCCAAATGGATATAATGAAAGGCTATCGAAAGTCTTGCAAAGAAGAAATCAGCTTTTTTTTCCAACCAAATTTATGCCCCTCCTTGAGATATAAATACATGAGCTTGTAGTTGTTCAAACCACAATCGGTCCTTGTACTTAGTGTGGAGGGTGCAGTCTTGGGTTCTATATCAGCCATCTCGAGAGACTGAGGGCAGTTCAATTTGAAGGTGATCTCAGCCTTGACTTTCACCTAGCTTCGGAGAGAGTGTTGGTCATCAACAAGTCTTGGAGTTATTTCAGTTATTGCATATTGGACTGGAAGGTTTTCGCCTATGCTTAAGAAGCTATACTTGCAGGCATGTGTACAAAGCTAGTTGGAGGTGTGAGTATAGTATATATACCTTCATAAGTTCAGAGTTATCCAAACTTACGAACTCAAGATAGAGAACACAAATACATACACATTGGAAAAAATAACAAACAAAAGCAAAAGACTTAAGACCAATATAAGACATGAAAGTTACAACCAAGAAAGAAAAAACCAAGAAAGAAAAAACCAAGAAAGAAAACTAATACAAAAAGAGATGCACACACACTCACATGAACACGAACACATACACACACACACACACAACAAAAAATAATAAATAAATAATAAAAATAAAATAATAAATAATAAATAATAAATAATAAATAATTAAATAATAAAAAATAATAATAATAAATTAAGAAAGAAACAAATTAAAATAAAAAATAAAAATATAAAATATATAAAAATAGAATTTAAATTAAAAGAAAATAAATAAAAAATAATAATTCCATAAATAAATAAATAAATAATGATTATATATATATATATATAAATATATGTATATAAGCAAATTAAACAAAAACAAAACGAAATAAAATGTGCATCGTCAACTTCTATGTCTGTCCTAAACAAGAAGTATCAGAATTAAACTTTATCATGCATAGCTTGGACAAATAGCTATGACATCCCTACTCACGTCATCAGTGTCCTAGAGTAGGTGCAGACTTTAATAAAGAGTCTTTCTAAATCAAGATCTCTAACAAAGTCAACGAACTTAGTTTCTATCACTTCCGGAAGTGAAGGGCAAACTCAGCCATGATAAAGTCTTGCACAAAGAACAAACAAATAATAAGAAGAAAGGAATTAGAATTATAAAAATTAAAATTAAAATTAATAAATATATAGATAAATAAATAAATAAATATATGAATAATAAATAAATAAAAAAAATAAAATAATTTTAAAAATATATATATATTAAAAATAATAATAATGAATATAAAGAAATAGCTAAAATAATAATAATAATAATAATAATAATAATAATAATAATAAACATAGAAGAACAAAAGACTAGAAAGAAGCTATAAATAGAGAGTGAAAAAGAAGGGGGAGGGGGAGGGGGGGGGGAGGAACCACAGAATACCTGATCATTAACCCAAATAGTGTTCCCCTTTTCTATTGAATTTACTAATGATTAATTTGAACACATGAAAAGAAGAAGAACCATAAATGAACTTGTTACGAAGTAAGAAAGTCCTTACCTTCTTTGAAACTTTCTTGAATAAATACCCTTTTTGGACAAGCAAAGAAATTAGTTGACAACATTGAATTACAAATGAAGACAAGCTTGAACATAGACGAGAAAATCTAAACAATTGAGAGCAAACAACGCCGTACTTTGCTAAATGAGAAATATTTGAATCAATATGAGGCATATGTATCATATTAATGCTAGCAAATTCCGGTTCAAATCTTTTATCATAAATGTCTACGTCCAAACCAAAAGGAGACTGAAATATTTTTAGATCTAGAAAAGCACAAGAATCACCATATGAAGTACAATTCAGCTCACAAAAAGTTTTGGGATAAATACCACCACCAAAAGCATCATTGTCTAAATACATAAAATCTTGAAAAGAACTAAAATCAGGAACAAACAGATCATCTACAAAGCGTCTAATATTAGAAAGTTTGTGTATAATGATAGGACAGGTATTGGCTAAAACAAGCCTTTCCATAAATTCAAATTCATAAGTAAAAAGATAAAAATTCGCAAGAAAGACAGCACAGTTTGTACCCATAGGAATTCCAATACATTGTTTGAATAAAGTATCACCAACTGAAATATACAAGTTTTCTAAAAGAAACTCTAACCAAAGAAGAATGTCGGTTTCATCTACTATTCTAGTGTAACGTTTCTTTTTACTATCTATATCTACAGACTTAGATTTCAACCATAAATAATCAAAATGTAATGCAGATTTTTCTACCAAAAGAGCCTTACATCTATCTTTGGTGAATTTAAAAGAGAAAACTTTCCTAACTAAAGAAGAAATCCTATGTTTCAAATCATTCAAATCTAACTTTGTATACAAAGTGGTGAAGTCAAAAGTTTGAAGCCCTAAAGGAACAGATTTTTCTTCTATAGTTCTTGAAGAGTTGAGAGACTTTATTACAGGAATAACACCTAGAGAATTATCTAATATCCAACTAGAGGATGTTGGCACATCTGCATATTTGAGTAATTCCTTCCAAATATCATGAATAGTAGGTAAAATGGCTTTAAAACAATTGCTTAACCATTTGGAAACATCCGTGAGAGAAGTATTACAAGATGCAGCTATAAATCTCGGTTTGATGGGGTTCTTATGGAATTTCCAAACTGTATATAAAAAAGGTAAATTTTGATACAATTTGAAACCATAAGATTTACAAAAATCTTGATGACTTGAAATAACTTCTCCAGAAGAAACATTGCAAAATTGATATGTAGAGGACTGAGTTTCTTTCATAAGACACTCTACATAAAACTTTTTACAAGTAAAAACAAAATTATTTGGACATTTATCCACATAAGAAATCACAAAGTTTCTATGAAAATATTTTAGTGAAGTCAAATCACTTACAGATAAGCTATCTAATGAAGGGGAATTCCTCCCTAAAGCTATATCAACCTTCATAGAAACTTTCTTCATTACTATTGATTTCCAATGTGTAAAAATTCCACGAATACCTAAAGATTCTTCAAATTTTAGAATGAAATTATCAATGCCCTTTTCTATATCTTTAAGGATGCAAGCATCCTTAGAGGTATGAAGTCTATATTTTGTTCCTCTAGAAAAAAGTTCTTTCAAGCTACTAGTAGGAAGAATAGAACAATCGGCAGAAACTATATGACCCAAATCCTTGTTTACGAAAGAGGAAAAGGAACCATTATTGCAACAACAAGATCTTCTAGAAATCGACAATCTATCTTGCTCTCTCATATTTCTTCCAATATCATTGTAATTGAAAGCTTTTTGACCCAAAGTTTTCAAATATTTGTATGTAACCAAAGGATGGACCCAAAGCTTTCTAACATAAGAAGGAAGAGATTCTATCACTTCTTTTGATTTCAAAATAGAGTTCAAACCAACTTTATCCATTTCTGGAGAAGTAAAGATAGTAATTAGTAAAACTCTTCTTGAAATCAAAGGATTATGAGAAACACAAGAGGATTTTAGAAATTTGGATATGAGAATTCGAAGTTGAAAACTATGGGATTTTCTAAGACTCAAATCCTCATGAGAGAAATTTTCCAAGATATATAGAAGTTTAAAGAGGACTCTTTTGTTATACTTTTCAAAGATTTTGAAAGAAAAAGACCCCTCTTGGACAGTTTTGGACAGTTCCATATTAGCCTATACCTCAGCTATATCTTTTTCATCCGTAGCTTATTCACCCTTTAGCCTCTTTATCACTTCCAATGGAAGACTCTCTTTCACTAGATGAGTAGTTGGTATTGTTGTTATTATCATAATTTTTTATTCATTACTTATGTGTGTATATGCTCTCTTGGTGTGTGTATTTGAGTTTCTCTTGAATTGTTAGCCTCTTCATCACTTCCAATGAAAGACTCTCTTTGACTGGATGAGTAGTTGGTATTGTTGTTATTATCATAATTTTTTATTCATTACTTATGTGTGTATATACTCTCTTGGTGTGTGTATTTGAGTTTCTTGGGCTAACAATTCAAGAGAAACCCAAATACACACCAAGAGAGCATACACACAAAAGTAGTGAATCAAAAAATTATAATGACTCCAAAATTACAAGAGTAGCAATATGAAAATCACAACAATATCAATTACTCATCTAGTCTAAGAGAGCCTTCAAGCTAGGTTATGCAGAGGCTACAGATGATGAAGCAGCTAAGGATCAAGAGGATAAGATGGTGTCCAAAACTGATCGTGCATGGCTGAATATACACACCTCATGAGCAAGAGAAAAAATAGGTGTAAGATCTGCTCACATGTGGGCAAAAACCTTCAACATGAGCTGCCCACTCTATCATAAAGATGGCTGCACACCCTCTTTCAAAAACTCTCCCAAGCAGCAAGACAAGAGGTTAGGTACCTCTTCTCAAGTGATTAAACAACTATAAGCTCATGTATTTGTAGCTCAAGGAGCAGCATAGATTTTGGCAAAAAGCTGATTTCTGCTTTTCAAGACTTCCAATAGGTTTTCATTATATTCACATGGGCTGGTTTTCCTGCTTATAACAGCTTTTAGCTATCATAGCTGGTCTCAGGTGTTTAACGGTTAAGTTCGCTCAAATTCATTGACTTTTGAGAGAGTTGAGTAGTTAACTTCGACCCCAGGGCAAAAAACTAGGGTTTGAGATTTGAGGGTCAAGATGAACTTGGATATGGTCATGTAGGGTACAGTAAAAAGCTCTCAATGAGTAGAATGTGTTTCTGTAGTTGGATTTCCTAAGCCTAAGACTCCTAACACACTTCATTTTTGGGGTTACAAAATAATATACAAAAATGTGTCCAAAGAAAAAGTACAAATTATAACAAATGGAATTCATTCTAGCGTTGTATATAGATGATATGGTGCTAGCTTGGAAGAAGACCACCCCAAATGCTCTAAATCTGCAGCTGCCTAAACAGTTCATATGAAGGAACCTAGGGAAGCTGAGCATATCCTTGGAATGAAAATTAAGAAACGTAGACAGTGTTGGAGTTCGATGACTAGGGACGTATGCTTAAAGCACAAGGAAGAAGAAGAAACTTGCTCTATGTCTATTACTAAGTGAATATACAAAAGAAAAGTAACCTATAGGGGTTATAGACATATATATAAGCTCGGGAAAAAACCTTCTAAACGAAGAAAAAGTGTCTCAAGAGTCCTATGTGTGTTCACACACATCACTACCAAAATATATTAACAAATCCCCTTAGGAGTGATGCGGTGAACAAAAGGTTGACATTGATGTATGAGAAAGAGTCAATTAGTATGGAATAAAGTCGATTCAAAAAAGTAGTAAGCTCAAAGCTTTGGGAAAAGCTTTGAACTTCTCACTAAGCAAAGCCTTTGCAAAAGGTCTCCGACATTATCCTCTCTGGGCACATACATCGAATTGATCTCTCCAAGGGTCTCTCTCTGACATAATGATAGTGCACTTTAATGTGCTTAGTGCGAGCATGGAACACTAAGTTCCTCGCAGCTTCCAATGCACTCATATAGTCAGTAAATATGATGATGACAAAAGTTTGACCAACATCCAAGTTACCCATAAGGCATCTGAGCCACACATACTCAAGAGTAGCTCTAAAAGCTTCCATATACTCAGCCTCACAACTACAAGTGGCCATGCTAGGTTTCTTCTTGCTAAACCAAGATATGCATGAACTACCAAGCATGAAGCAAAAACCACTTGTAGATATACAAGCATCATAACAAGCAACCCATTTTGTGTCAAAAAAAAGCATATAAATTTGGCTGTATTGATCCCCCCTTGGGTAAACAACCAAAGATGACTCATACCATATATGCAGCGAAAAATAGCTTAACTACTTTTCGATGCTATACTCTTCGGCGATGCATAAATCTTCTCACGTAAGAGGAGACAAACTAGATATCAGACCAAGTGATGCATACATAAATGAGTCATGCTTGTCCACCACACTCCAGCTTGTTTATAGAGACCAACATCAAATGCATCTCCAACATCCTGAAGACTCAATCCTAAACATGCTTCCATTCGAGTTACAATAGATTAACAATCTTCAATGCCAAAAAGCTGCAATAAAGTGTCAATGTATTTAGTTACACAAGGCACTTCCACCATCAACTTGCATAAATTGGATGCCCAAATAGCGATAAAGATGCCGCAAATCTCACATTTCAAAAGAGAGATGCAAATCAGCCTTAAAATCTGAGGCATCTCATTAAGACCAATGAGCACCATATCATCTACATAAACAACAATGATAAGAAGTACATCATCTGTACACTTAACATACAAGGTGCTTTCAATTGGACTATTATGAAATCCATGTGCTGATAAGTAAGCATGTATATTCTCATAGTGCTTGCTTTAATCCATACGATACATTATTTGATGTGCACACGTTCTTTTCATTACCTTTTTGCACAAAACCATGGAGCTGAAATACATAAACTTCCTCATGCAAATCACCATTCAGAAATAAAGTTTGAATGTCCAATTCAGTAGATTCCAACCATTATGAACTACACGTGCATAGATGTTATGAACAGTTATCATGAGACATGTAAGGGCAAAGGTCTCATCGAAAGCAATGCCCTTCTCTTCTGCATAAACTTTGGCTATAAGTCTTGCCTTATCGCAATGAATGCTATCATCAGGCTTTTGTTTCTACTTGAAGACCATGTAGTGCCAATGGCCTTTTAGCCACGAGGTAAATCTCATAAAGACCAAGTATCATTCTTCATAATAGCATCATATTTTTATTACATCACAACCATCCAATTTCAAAAATTATGTCCTCCATCAAAAGAGAGAAGTTCATTCTCATCACAAAGACTAGAAACAACCATTGCATAACAATCGGATGCAAAAGAAGCACTATGAGAGCTTGAACGTGTATGATATGGCAAAGGTGCATCTGACTTGGTATCTTGGCACTAATGCATATGCCAAACAACCAAAAACATGAAAATGAACAACGGATGGCTTGTGACCGTGCCGAGTCTCATAAAGTGTGATGGATTGCAATGCTTTAGTGGAACAACAAAAGAAGTCTCCTATCGCCTACACTTTGTAATTTCCAGGTATGCTACATGTAATCTTGCTTCATATTGTAATTATAAAGAAAAGAGAATAAGTTAGCTGAAATTTTAGAATTAGCCCCAGAAAAAAAGGAAAAGATAGACTCAAAAAACATTAATCTTTGTCATGAGTCAATCAACCGGTAATCATTTTAAATTGAATAAAGCTGGGCATGCATACTATAAGAAGTCTTGTATGACCGTAATCTTCAAAATCACACAGTTTCATGATCAGCTATGTTATCCCTACACATCTAACAACTAGGAATAGTCTGCAAATGGTTAGCCCTTGGTAGAATTGATGTATGTTTATCCTTCATAACCCTGAAATTGTGAAGTGAGAAAAAGTGCATGGGCATTATTCTTAAGTACGAACGAATATAATAATCCAATAATATAATTTACTCTGTGACAATATGTACGAAAGAAATGAGTAGTCTCTAGCACATCATCTTCAAATAACTTAAACATTGCTGTATATTCTCGTTAGATTGTCGAACCTCAGAGCTCCCAAGTTCCTCAAATTGTTTTGCAAGACTTTCTACCAGTTTGTCGACAGCCTCGTTTTGATCTGACATATCCATTTCTTCCAACGTCTGTCGAGTTTTCTGTGCAAGCTCCTCGAGGGTGTCTGTCATGGATGCAGCGTTTGACGCCTTCTCATCCACTTTAGAACTTGACGACGTTTTCGCATTAGCTATGGATTTTTTTGGACCGGCCCTTTTCTCCCTTGATCCCAATGCAGGCAACCCAAGGCCAAGGCCTTTACCGAGGCTAGTCTTTTCCTGGGAATCACTTGAAGTAGATGATTCCTCTGTCGACCTGCGATGGAAACACTACAAATCAAGTAAGCAAAACGAAGGAAAATAGCTTCCCAAATCGACTCTCTGTGATCCAAGCACCTCATTTCGGCCGACTTTTCACCATCATGTAAGCGAAAATCGTTCAGGGCGCCTATATGGAAAGCAAACGAATAAAATTGATTACAACATGATGCATATATGGAATACAGCATAATCCAAATAGAATCACAAGATCAGAGCCGAAGGATTTTACTATCTAGAATGTCTTCAAGATCATCCTTCTCGGCCATGAAAACTCTTAAGCTTCGATCTCAGATGCACGAATGAGAAAAAGCAACGCTGAGCTATCGCTGTGCTTCGAAACAGTGCATATCATAAGTCCGCGGAGCATATGCGGCAAAACGTTGCCACGTCAAAATATTAAATCTAACAGATGCGTTTTGCTTTTGATCTCTTCCTATAATTTGATTTTAAGTTTTTCTTTTTTCTTTTTTTTTCTTTTTTTTTTTTTTGGTTAACTGCTCGTAATTCCAGTCGAAAAGCTATGAAAAAGCTAATAGAGGGTTGCTCGACGTGGATCTTGTTTTCTAGAAGTTTGATCATCGATCTACTCTTCCATTATGTGTAGCGTAAAGAACCATCCTTTCACGAATTGGGCAGACATGCTTAGGTCTAGAAACGTTGAAATATGAAGAAATCTAAGTCTTCTAGCTCTTCAAAGGCTCATATAAGTGATTTAGGAGAGGTAGTTCGAAATCCTATCATGATGAAGTATGGCTGAAAGAGGCCTCTGAAAAGGAACATGCGAGTGGATCTATGGAGGCTATTAAAGTAAATCATGGAAAATAAAAAAATATGCCCAAGGAGTGACCTTGAGCAAATAGTTAAGGTGCTTGAGGAAACCACTTCGGCTGTGCTTTGGTTGCCCCCTCAAAATGCTGAGGGGATAGTTTTTAAATCTTTTAGAACTAGATATAGAGGTGAAGCTCCTTGATTTATGTGTGATAAAACACATCCAAGGTATCTTCTATAAAAAGTTACCTTTCCTAATAACACATATGATGATTTGAGGATAGAAGAATCCCAAGCACCATAGTCTATAGAATACACGCATAAGAATAGATAGGCAACACATCGAGGAGATAGATAGGCAACCCACTCATGCATTAGATGATGAGATCCATATAAATAGCAGTAATAAGAGGAGGAAAGAAAGGCTTCCTACTGAAACAAGTTCCTCTTTTGAAGGACTTGATAGAGAAAAGAAACTATTGGGACTTAATCCTCATATTTTGTTTCAACCAAATTAGTTCTAGATTGAAAAAAGAATATCTTATTTCTCTCTTTTAATTGCAAAGGTTTCATGGATCTATCTCCAAGAGGTTAAGACTTTGTGGTTTATCACAAACCACCCCCTTGGTACAGGAGGTTCTTATATTGGGCTCCATCCACTTTGCCATGGATTAATTGGTCAAACCCTAGTTGACCCAAACAATCAATGTGTTTTCATTCGATTCCTAATCCCCTTAGAGTTCTCGTAACCCTAATGGGTTCCGTATCTTTGTACATTCACTTGGTAACACTATGAGTATTGTGTGTTGTGCTCCAATCTTCTTCTTCATCCTTGCGTTGTTCGTGTGCTTCTGTAGACCTCAAACTCCAACAATTGGTATCAGAGTAGGTGATCGCTTCATCTAGGGCATCATCAAGATCCCTCTAGTCACAGTCTCATAATCGTAGTGCCTGTGTAGGAAACTTCATCCCTTTGTGTCAAACATATATATGGGTTTCGGTTCGCCAATACAGGCACCTTGAAGTCTACTACAAGTTTAGTAGAGCTCCACAAGGTATTTTTGTTCATCATTTGGAGATACAATCATTTTTGTTGCATAAGGGTATTTTAGTCAATGGCCACGGCTGAAAGCAATGATGTATTTCGTATGTTGGTTGTTGAGGACAAGTGGGATGACACTAATTACCCGTTATGGGCATATGTGATGCATCATGTATTGGTGGCAAAAGGATTGTGGAATATTGGGCAAAGTGTTGAAAAATGACCTACTGCACCTGCAAGTACAGTTATTGAAGGTGATGCAGATAGCATTGAAGATGACGATCTTCAAATTCCTATTCATGTTGTGGTTCTTGTTGCACCTGCTCCAAAGAAACTTTGATGTGACGGCACAGATGCTCAAGCACATGCATTGATAGCTTTGTCTATCAAACGTGCCATTATCCCTTATATGTTCTCGTCCAAAACAACAAAGGATGCTTGGGATACACTTACCACTTTATAACAGGCAAGAAATGAGGCTCATGTTGCTTACCTCCCAAAATAGTTGGAGAGTGAACATATGAATGAAGGAGATTCTATGGAAATTTTTTTAACAAAGATCAAAGATTTGAAAGAGCAGTTGATTTTTGCAGATGAAGTCTTGCCAGATAGTTCGCTTGTTCAGACTATTCTTAATGATCTTATTGATTCATATCAGAGTTTTGCTTCTACTCTTTGGTTCATGATGAAAGGCAATCAAAATGCCTTAACATTTGAGGAGTTAGTCTCTGTTTTATTGTAGGAAGATCAGTGTAGGCATAACAGGTCCATTACATGTGTTACATATAAAAACTTCTTAACTAGTCAAAAGGGCAAAGGTAAATGGAGCTCATCTACTATTAAGTAGAAATCTTCTAATTCTATACAGTTAAAAAGGGAAGACAAAGATGAGAAGAAAACAGAAAAGCAATAAACATTTTTCCAAATATTGTAAAGGTTATGAATCATCTCTCATGAACAGTGTATGTTTGGTACTTTGGGAGTGGGGCAACCAAACATATTACCTTGCATCACAATTTCTTTAGTTCATTTGAGCATGCCCCTACAAAAAATATTGTCACATGTGCTAACAACTCCTCTTATCCTGTAATGGGATTTGGTAAGATCATTTTTACTATTATTGATGGTAGTTCTTTCTCATTGCTAGATGCTTTGTTTGTGCCAGGGATCAAGAAAAATTTGTTGTTAGGTAAGATTTGTAGTTGTTTATTTTTCTTAGGGACAATCACTATGGGGGAGATCCATTCAACATGTTCAATAGGGACAATAAACCCAACACGTAAAAGGTAATCAAGTTTTTCCTTCACTTGTTTGGCATAGTGTGGATTCATCCTATAACTCTGTTGCTTAGCCGGATAAACATAGTACAACTCGATGTTGGTAAATGCAAGAATTTAGCCCCTTCATGTCTTTGTAATCCCATGCAAACACACCGACAAATTCAATTAATAGTGCTAGGAGATATCATTTAAAAGGTTCATCTTTATTTTTACTGGTTGAGGATTCACAACATCATCCAAGTGACAGGTGATCAATTGGTCTGGTTATCATCCTTGTGGCTCATGTGCTGGCAGAACTCAGATAACTCCAATGGATTCTTTAAACAGTTCCCCTCCTTGACCAAAGTGGGTCGGACTATCCAAGATGTCAGAAACCAATGATCTAGTATGTGTTGTAAATCCACAATTCCTAAGGAGACTAGATCCTGGTTAGCGAAGAGGAAGGTTGTTTCCTCGTCTTAAGAGAGTTTGTCCAACATATGGATAGGTTCCATGACATAAGGTATAGAGTGTATTTCACAAGGTTTGAATTCATCGAGAGCACCAGTATATTTCCCATGATTGCACTTAAAAATGAGCTCATGAGATGACCAATCCTACAACACCTTGGCTTGTTTCAGCTAAGGCCATCCAAATAGTAAGTTGTAATCGAGAATAAACTTTGGAAGGTCAAGAACGATGAAAGTCATATGAAAGACAACACCTTGGAGTGGAATTGGAATATTACATATTAACCCAATAGGATGTACTCTAGATTGTTCATCTATTTGGACAAAGAATTTCACGGGCACAATCTCATTTTATCCTAACTTCTTACATAGAGTTGCAGTAGCTATGTTGACTCCAAAACACCATCTATCAAAGCCTTCGTAATTTTATGGTTTTTGTACCTGAGTTTAATCAAAGGCACTGCATGGTTGATAGTCATGTCTAGCTTTAGATGTACCATAGCTTTGGTAGGTGCTAAAATCTGATCCATGCTTATCTGTTGCTAGAATCGCTATCGAATGCCAGGTACTAGGGTTAATAGTTGTCGCAAGGGTAGAGTGATTGGTGCTTCCGATAAAATATCCCATGCCTTACTATGGGGTGATTCTTTGGATGGTCTATCCAATTGGACTGCTAATTTCGATGTAGTGACGGTTCTACTGCCTTGGAATTCACTGGGGTACGAGTGGGCAAAACTAGGGCTTCTGCTTGAGCCTATTTTGCTGCTTGGGCTAGCATTCTCTATTGTTCTTTAAAGCTAGGTTCAAACACTTATGTTGTTGGTTGCAACATTTTTCCAGACTGCCTTGGAATTCACTGGGGTACGAGTGGGCAAAACTAGGGCTTCTGCTTGAGCCTATTTTGCTGCTTGCGCTAGCATTCTCTATTGTTCTTTAAAGCTAGGTTCAAACACTTATGTTGTTGGTTGCAACATTTTTCCAGACTGCATCACACCTATTGTAGCAGCTTCTGCTTCAATAGGTGTGATGATGACCATATTTGTCATTGGGTTCTGCCTGTCCTTCTTTCGTCTATCATATTCTTGAGCATCTTTTTAGTGACTGATATTGTCAAGGGAGCACTAGATTGTGGTCTCGGACTATAGTAGACAAGATTTCGGAAATACACTTTTGATTACAAGAACACCCACAAAGGGAAAACAATACAAGAATACGTGACCGATACAAGATGTCCCACAACCTGGGACTGATAGGTATGAATAACTCGACTAGAGATGATACAGGAGATCCCACAACCTGGGAACATAACTATCAAACAAGATATCTGGATTACAAGAACTCCCTTCTGGGAGATGAACTAGATGCAAGAAAGAACTCGACAAGATCTCGGACAAGAATAGGAACTAGAACTTGGAGAGTACGTACTTGGCGGTCACGACTCCTTGAGCTCCCAAGACTGGTATTGGCAAGACTGATTACGAATGTGGCCAACCCCTCTTTATATAGGTTTTCAAGGGCGGTTCATGAATGGCGGTTACGAATTGATGATGTCATCGATGATGTCATCAATTTGAAACATGAGCTCTGGATATCCGAATCAGGCAAGTAGACAGTCGATCTTAGGGTTTTGGCATGTTCCGGATGCAATGGAAGCATTGGGTTCTCCTAATTCTGAACCAATCATGAGATATAGGATTCACATGGAATTTAAGGTTTAGGATGGTTTCCTTTGTCCATGACATCACATCCCCCTCAAGCGACGAGTTCCACGAGGAGCGGTCATGTTATCTGGTCTCGGCTTCATTGGATTTCTCTTATGGAATTCTCGAACCTTGATTGCTGCTCTTTGAAGGTTTTCTACATGTTCCCAAGTACGATCACCGATGTCATACCCTTTCCAATGAATAAGGTATTCCAATCTTCCTCGGGATATTCTAGAATCTAGGACATGCTCGATTTCAAATTCTTCATGATCATCAATCTCGATAGGTGGTGAAGGACTAGGTCTCTCCCCCCTCAATGGTGAAATTTGATATGGCTCCAACATGGATACATGGAAAACTGGATGTATTCTCATGGTGCTTGATAGCTGGAGCTTGAAGGTGACTAGATTGATCTTGGCCAAGATGGTGAATGGACCAAATCTTTGATGATCTAACTTTGCACAAGGCCTTGAAGTTTGTAAATTGTTTCTGAATAACCATACTTTATCCCCAATTTGATACGATGGATTTTGAACACAATGTTGATCTGCATAGTACTTATAATGTTCTTGAGCTTTATGTATCTCTTCCTTGAGTTCTTTGTGAATTTCCATGAGGTATTGAGCCTTGTCTCTGGCAGCTGGGTTCTTGACATGATTTGCGAGTTGTATGTCCATCCTTGGACGTTGTCCATAATTTGCAAAGAAGGGAGTTTGCTTGGTAGATGTATGAACACTATTGTTATAGGAAAACTCTACAAAGGGTAAACACTCCAACCAATCATTTTGATGATCGTTGATGGTGCAACGGAGATATTGTTCTAGGACTTGATTCACCTGTTATGTTTGTCCATCAGTCTGTGGATGATTGGTTGTAGATAGTGTAACTTGAACACCAAGGTGCTTGCAAAGACTATTCCAAAATCTAGATATGAACTGCGGACCTCAATCACTAACAATATCATCACGCAATCCATGAAGCCTAAAGATGTATCTGAGGAAAAGCCTAGCAGTGGTTGCACCTGTGATTTCCTTGGTAGTTGGAACGAAGTGTGCCATCTTTGTAAATCTATCCACTATAACAAGAATGGCATCATACTTGTCTGGCTTTGGCAGGTCTGTGATGAAGTCCATAGATAATGAAGCCCATGGCCTTTCTGGAATAGGTAAAGGTTGCAAGAGGCCATGAGGTTTATGTCATGGTACTTTAGATCTATTGGAAGTGTCATAGGTTCTGATATATTCTTTGACTTCCTTCCACATTTGAGGCCACCAAAAATCCCTTGATATAAGTTCTATTGTTTTATTCACTCCAAAATGTTCTGCTGCAAGGTTGTCATGACGTTGTTGAAGTACTTGGATCCTAGGAGTTCCTGGAGGGACATACAATATGTTCTTATAGAGTAGTAACCCATCCTTTTCTTGGAATTCATTTACTTCTTGAATTCTTTCTTCTTGAGTTTTTTGCTTAACGTTACAAAACAATTCATTTCGTGGTAGAGTCTCACGGATCAAATGATTCAAGGCTGAATCTTCATGATGGCTTGAAGAGATAGTTGCTAACTGGAGATGCTCAGGCTTGAGTAATACACTCTCTTGTTGATCAAAGGCCTCTTCACCCTTCTTTGGTGCAAGGTAAGATCTTCTTGACAAGGCATTTGACTGACATTGTTGCCGTCCTGGACGATATGTGATGACAAAGTCGAACCTAGATAAAAAGTTACTCCATCGAGATTGCCTTCTGTTGAGGATGCCGGTGGTCATAAAATACTCTAGGTTCTTGTGGTCTGTATACATGATAACTTTATGAGCTTCTCCTTCTAGATGGTGGCGCCAAGTATCAAAGGCGTCCACTATGGCAAGAAGTTCTTTGTCATGAATTTCATAATTAATTTCTGGAGGAGAAAATTTCCTTGAATGATATGCAATTGGATGTAGGTGTCCATCATCTCCATATTGTGAAAGAATGGCCCCTAGGGCAAAGTCTGATGCATCTGTCTCTAGGAAGAAGGGCTTACTAGAATCAGGATGAACTAGAATTGGAACAGTAGTGAATGCTGATTTCAAGGTCTGAAATGCTTTTTCTGCTTCTTCGGTCCATGAGAATTTGGAATTCCCTGTAAGCTTGGTAAGAGGTGTCACTATCTTGGAGTAATCCCTGATGAATATCCTATAGAAGTTGGCAAACCCTAGAAAACATTGTACATCTCGAACACATGAAGGGGGTTGCCAATCAAGGATTGTCTGAATCTTCTTAGGGTCCATAAAAATTCCTTTATCTAATACAACGTACCCTAAAAATTCCACTTGTGTCTTATGGAAAGAGCACTTCTCCAATTTCGCATATAATCCTTTTTCTCTTAGTTTCTCTAGGACTATCTTTACATGACAATCATGATCCTCTAGATTTTTGGAGAATATCAAGATATCGTCAAGGTATATTACAAAAAAATCATCTAAATATTCTCGAAAGATATCATTCATCATATGGTGGAGGACAGCTGGAGCATTTGTAAGACTGAATGGCATAACTACATATTCAAAATGGCCATACCTTGTTCGAAATGTTGTCTTCCACTCATCTCCTTCTCTGATCCTGACAAGGTTGTTAGCTCCTCGAAGATCAATCTTCGTGAAGAATTTTGCTTTTCCAAGGCGTTCCAAGAGCTCTGATATAAGCGGTAGCAGGTATCTATTCTTTATAGTGACTTTATTCAATCCACGATAGTCTACACACATCCGGAGAGTCCCATCCTTCTTCTTTACAAATAAAATAGGAGCTCTTGGTAAAGACTTCGAGTGTTTAATAAACCCCTTTGCTAGATTCTCATCAATGTTCTTGTGTAGTTTTGTAAGTTCCTTTGGGGATAGTCTATAGATTGGTCCAAAGGGTGGTTGTGCTCCCTCTTGAAGATCTATGGGACAATCATAAGGTCTATGCTCTGGGAGGATATCTGCATTCTTCTTTTCAAAAACATCTTCAAAGCCTTTGTATTGATTCGGTAGCTGCACTAGATCATTTTTCTTGGATTCTTGAGCTGGTATGGCATAGATCATATATGTCAGTTCCTTCCTTACTGCATGTATGAAGGCATTGGCTCCGACATATGTTGGGTTCTTCTGGATATCTCGACGGGTGATTTTATTCTTTTCCCAATTGATGTCTGGATTATGCTTCTTTAACCAGGGCATTCCAATGATAACTAGATGTACTGGGCTCAATATTACATTGAAACATATGTGGGATTCATGGTCACCAAGGTGTACTCTTAATGGTGTGGTTTCCATGGTTATATTTGTTGGGTGTGTGTAGAAGTGCGAGAGACACACGAGAAGCACACACAAAGAGGACAAACGCAGCAAGACACACGGAGAAGACGATGGTTGGAATAGCTCTCTCTATTGATGATAAAACTGATCTAAAGTAAGAGCTGAATGATATCCCTAAGTACAAAGTACCACCACATATGAGAGTATCAAGTATGTGGTAACATGGGGAAAAAACCTCTAGCTAGCACTAGAGTAAACAGTGCCCATGTATAGGTTCACATCAAAGCTACTCGAGGAACACATAAGTGTAACAAACCCCCCTGGAGCGAATGATGTGAACACATACAGGGAGTGACAGATCAGCCCCCACAAGGTAATAAGCCTAAAGCTTTGCGAAAAGCTTCAAACTTTTCCCGTGGAAGAGCTTTGGTGAATATGTCTGCCACATTATCTTGTGTAGGCACATATACCAAATCAATATCTCCTGCATGAAGGCGCTCTCTCACATAGTGATAATGCACCTCAATATATTTGGTCCGTGCATGAAACACTGGGTTTCGTGCAACAGCCAAAGCACTCTGACTATCTGTGAGAATATGCGTAGTAGCATCAATCTCCATGCAAAGATCCATCAATAGGCGTCTCCGCCATATACACTCCATTGTCACTGTGAAAACTGCCCTGTACTCAGCTTCACAACTCAATGTCGCCACTGTAGGTTGCTTCTTACTCAACCAAGATATGCATGAGTCTCCAAGGAAAAAGCAATTACCACTAGTGGGCACGCGAGTATCATAACAACCAGCCCAATCACTATCTGTAAAAGCATGCAAGCATGGCTGAACATCTCTGCCATAAAAGAGACCTAAACTCAAAGTGCCTCGGAGATATCTAAACACACGTTTCACCGCTTGCCAATGCTTAGTGCCAGGGCTATGCATGAATCGACTCAACTGGGAAACTGCATACTGTATATCCGGCCTTGTGTTGCATGCATATATAAGACATCCCACAACTTGCTGATAAAGAGAAATGTCAAATGCATCACTGGAATCCCAATTGAGAACTTGAACCCTCTCTCAATTGGTGTGGAAACTGGCTTACAATCCTCAAAGTCAAAATGCTGAAGTAGTTTTTCAACATGCTTTGCTTGATGCATAACAATTCCCCCCTCAACGGATACAAACTGGATGCCAAGATAGTAGCTCAAAAGACTAAGATAAGTGACATCAAAAGTATGCTGCAAATCAGCCATAAGAATTTCAAGTTTTGCATCACATGACCCAGTCAAGAGTATGTCATCGACATAACGAACAAGCACTATAAGATCAGCCCCATTTTTGCATACATAGGGTGTGCTTTCAATCGGACTACATGTGAAGCCAAGAGCAATTAAGTGCTTATGTATTTTGTCATACCATGCACGTGAAGCTTGCTTGAGACCATACAAGGCTTTATGCAAGTGACAAACCATATGCTCTTTCCCTTTCATAGAAAATCTGGGGGGTTGCTTCACATAAACCTCCTCTTGTAAATCACCATTCAAGAAGGTTGTTTTTATGTCCAATTGATGTACTTTCCAACCTCGATGGGCGGCCGATGCAACCACGGTATGAATGGTATTCATGCGTGAAGTAGGTGCAAAAGTTTCCTCATAGTCAATGCTATATTGTTGCACATATCCTTTGGCAACCAATCTAGCTTTGTAGTGATCAATGCTACCATCAAATTTTCTCTTAATCTTATAAACCCCAAGGCTGGAACCTAGTTACATCTATTTGCATGGGTTCAGGCATAGACTCATCTTTAGGAGTGGGTTGGAAAGGTTTCCATTGGCGAGGTCTTCTTTCTACTTGTTTTTCTTGTTTCCTTTCAAAAAGTCGGTTATCACATTGAATAGCTTGCATGATGTAATCATTCAATGTCTTAACCTCTGGCATCATGAGCAAAAGGTCCTTCACATCATCTCTTAAACCCCATCTAAATTGGCTTATGAAATAATCTTCATGCCATGTGAGATCACATATCAGCTGCCTAAATTCTGATGCATAGGTAGAGGCAGGGCTGTTACCTTGACATAATTTCTGAAGTTTTGTTTTTGCAACTCGACTTGTGTCTGCATCTCCAAATGTGGCGGTCAGCTCCCGAAGAAACCCTTCATAGTCCTGAAGTACTGCCATGTTCTTCTCCAAGATTGGGGCAAAACATGATAATGCTTGGCCACGAAGTAAGGTTCCAATAAAGCCGACCTTGGATGCCTCATCAGGGTATCTATCAGGTTGCATACGGATGTACAATTTAACTTGCTGGAGGAATCCACAAAACTTCACGCGATCCCCATCAAACTTTTCTGGCATGCATATCTTGGGCTCTCTCATGAAGGATGTACTAGGCCATTGATTTACTTGCATACTCCCTTGATTTGTCTGAAGACTCTCAATTCCTTCTTGTAATTCTTGGAGGAGTGCACCTACATGCACTGGATGTCCCATCTCGACTTGTGCCTGTCGATGAGTTAGGTCTTCGACTTGTTGTTGGAGACTCTGAAGTGATGATACAATCTGTTCATCAGCATTCTCCATGATGCCTGGTCTTGGATAGAAGCGAGTCTTGCCAAAATGTCAGGGGAGCACTAGATTGTGCTCTCTGACTTGTTGATATATTTAGGTAGTGATGTGTGTGAACACTCTAGGACCGCCGGGGCACTTTTTTCCCTCTTTAGGAGTTTTTTTCCCTCGGCTTGTATATGCGCCTATCGCCCTAATGGGCTACTTATCTTTGTACATACTCTAGTAATACATTCAGTATTGTGTGTTGTGCTCCAAGCTTCTTCTCCTTCCTTGTGCTGTTCGCGTGCTTCCGCAGACATCTATCTCCAACAATTGGTATCAGAGCAGGTCCTCGCTTCATCTAGGGCGCCGTCGACACTCCTTCATTTGCAGTCTCAGAATCGCACAATTTTGGTGAGCATACTCAGCATGTTTTCAAGATCAAAACAGCTTCGTTATGTGGTGCCGAAATTGCGATCTAAGCTCGTTTCGGCCTCCGAACGCACTATCGCAGCACTTGTGTAGGCTATTTCGTCTTTTTGTGCCAAAGGTATATACCAGTTTCTATTCATGAATATAAGCATCTCAAAGTCTACTACATGTCTAGTGGAATTCTTCTTGGCAATTCTGTTCAACTTTTTGAGATACAGTCAATTTTCTGCATCAAGGTATTTTAGTCACCGGCCATGGTTGAAAGTAGTGATGTATTCCGTATGTTGGCTGTTGAGGATAAGTTGGATGGTACCAACTACCTGTTATGGGCTTATATGATGCGACATGTGTTGGTTGCAAAAGGACTGTGGAACATTGTGTAGGGTGTCGAAAAACGTCCTATCACACCTGCGACTGTTATAACTGCCGGTACTAAAGCTGATGCAAAAGGTGTCGAAGATGCTGATATTCTACATATTCCTGTTCGTGCTGAGGTTTCTGCTGCACCTACTGTAGAGCAGATTCGCTGGGATGGCAGAGATGCCCAGGCACATGCATTGATAGCTTTGTCTATCAAACGTGCCATTATTCCTCATATTCGCTCTTGCAGAACAGCTAAGGATGCTTGGGATACACTTACCACATTGTACCAAGCTAGGAATGAGGCTCATGTTGCTTACCTCCGAAAACAATTGGAGAGTGAGCACATGAATGAAGGTGATTCTATGGACAGTTTCCTAATAAAGATCAAAGACCTTAAGGAACAGTTGATTTCTGCTGATGAGGTTATACCAGATAGCTCACTTGTGTAGACCATTCTGAATGGTCTTCTTGATTCATATGAGAGTTTTGCTTCTACTCTTCGGTTGATGATGAAAGGCAATCCAAATGCCTTGTCATTTGAGGAGTTAGTCTTTGTTCTATTACAGGAAGATTAGTCCAGGCAGAACAGGTCCATTATGTGTGTTGCAGATCAAGCTTTCCTGGCTAGTCAGAAGGGCAAAGGAAAATGGAGCTCTTCTACTAGTAAGCAGAAATCTCCAAATGCTGCACATTCGAAGAACCAAGAAAAAGATGAGAAAAAATCAGAAAAGCAGAAATTAATTTGTAAGTACTGTAAATGGAATCATCATATCATAAAGAATTGTCCAAAACTGGCTGCAAAAGAGGCAAAGAAGAAAGAGGCTGGAATGGTTGTTGCAGAAGCCTCTACACGAAAAACGGAGTCTGCTAATCTTGTGTAGGAAGAAGAATGGGCATTTACTACTGTTTGCAATTTTGACCCATCTTCTCATGAGCAGTGCATGTGTGCAGTAGACTCAGATGTTTGGTACTTTGACAGTGGGCGGACCAAACATATTACCTCGCAGCGTAGTTTCTTCTCTTCACTCGAGCCTGCCCCTACATGGAATATTGTTACATGTGCCAACAACTCCTCCTATCCTGTTATGGGAGTTGGTAAGATCATTTTGACTACTACTGATGATAGTTCTTTCACTTTGCTAGATGCTTTATTTGTGCCAGGGATCAAGAAGAACTTGTTATCAGTTTTTGCATTAGCCAAGATTGGCTTGGTTGTGAAATTTGTTGATAACAGGTGTACAGTTCATGATCTGTCAAATGGCGATGTGATTATTGCTTCGGGCATTCTATGTCGTGGGCTGTATAAGCTCATAGAATATGAAAGATTTGTAAATGATTTGGCATGTGCAGTAAATGATTCTCAGGCTATGTCAGATGCAAAGCTTTGGCATGCATGCTTTGGTCATTTGAATTTTTCTAGTTTGCTACGCCTGCAGAAATCTGAAATGGTGCCCTCTTTGCCCAAACTTGAGGCACCTGGAAAACATGTTTGTGAAGGCTGTATTTTGGGCAAAATGCAGCATTCATCCTTTCCAAAAGATGGTTCAGTTCAGGCTACTCAAAAATTGCAGCTTGTACATATTGATGTCTGTGGTCCTATGCAGACACCTTCTTTTGGGAATTATCTTTACTTCGTGACTTTCATCGATGATTGTTCCAAGCATGCATGGGTATATCCATTGAAGGCAAATTCTGAAGTGTTCATGTGCTTTAAAGAGTTTTTGGTTTTGGCTGAAAATCTGTCAGCATGTAAAATGGGCACCCTCTGTTATAATCGAGGGGGGAATATATGTCTTTTGATTTTAATACATTTTTGGTTGAACATGGGATAAAACACCAGTGTACAGTGCCGTATACACCTCAATAGAATGGAGTTGCTGAACGAAAGAACAAGTCACTCATGGAGATGGCAAGGTGTATGGTCAAGAGTCAGGCTTTACCACATAGTTTCTGGCTTGAGGCTGTCATGTGTGCAGCATATGTATTGAACAGGTGTCCCACTAAAGCGCTGCAGTCTATCACTCCATATGAGGCTTGGCATGATCGCAAGCCATCTATTGTTCATTTGCGTGTTTTTGGTTGTTTGGCATATGCATTAGTGACTGATAAACATCGCAGAAAATTGGATGATAAAGCAGTAAAATGTATTTTTGTTGGGTACAGTTTTGAAAGTAAAGGCTATTGTATGTATCATCCACAGACTAAACACATTCTGGTTAGCTGTGATGTTGTTTTTGTGGAAGATGCTATTCAGCCATTGCTTTCATGTACTAAGGAGACATTTGTAAGCTCCAAAGACATGTATGATACTTTGCTGCCTCTTTTTACAGGTGGACAGTCTAGTGTTGGTCCCAATGAGGCAACTTCTCAGCCTTTGCAAGTTTCATGTGATGATGCAGATCATTCCATTTCTCATGGAGATTTACATGATGCACTTATTGATGAGAGAGCTGATATTGAGCAGGCAAGAACTATGCCAAAATGGTTGGTGCAGACCTTGCATGACAGCAAATTAGATGAACCTTTGTCATATCATACTCGATCAGGCTCTCATAATGCCGCTTTTGCATTAGATTGCTATACTATGGTTGCATCTACTCTCTGTGATGAGAATGAACCTGTTTAGTTTGATGAAACACAAAATTCAGAAAATTGGATGGCTGCTATGCAATCTGAATATGATGCAATAATGAAGAATGGTACTTGGTCTTTATGTGACTTGCCTCCTGGCAAGAAGGCCATTGGCACTAAATGGGTATACAAGCTGAAGTGTAAACCTGATGGTACAATTGACAGGTATAAGGCTAGGCTTGTTGCAAAGGGTTATGCACAACAAAGAGGCCTTGATTTTGATGAGACCTATGCACCTACATGCCGTATGACTACTATTCGGAGCATTTGTTCACTTGCAGCCCATCATGGTTGGAATGTACATCAGTTGGACATTAAAATTGCATTTCTGAATGGTGACTTGCATGAAGAAGTGTATGTTTTTCAGCCTCGTGGCTTTGTGCAGAAAGGGCATGAAAACCAGGTGTGCAGGTTAAAGAAGGCATTATATGGTTTAAAGCAAACACCACATGCTTGGTATGAGAAGATACATGCATATCTGATTGCACATGGTTTTGAGAACAGTCCAACTGAAAGCACCTTATATGTTAAGCGTGCTAATGATGTACTTCTGATCATTGTGGTTTATGTTGATGACATGCTGCTCACTGAACCTCATCAAAGGCATATTGTTGATTTTAAGGCTGATTTGCATGCCTCATTTGAGATGTCTGATTTGGGGCATTTGCATCATTATTTGGGCATTCAATTTATGCATGTTGAAGGTGGAATGGCTTTGTGTCAAACGAAATATATTGACACATTATTGCAGCGTTTTGGCCTTACGACTATAAGCCTATTGCCACTCCTATGGAGACATGTTTACGATTGAGTCTTCATGATGCTGGAGATGCATTTGATGTTGTTCTCTATCAGCAGGCTGTTGGATGCTTGATTTACTTATGCATTACTCAGCCAGATATTCAGTTTGTTGTCTCACACATGAGCAAGTTTATGCATTGCCCAGGAGTCAAGCATTAGGAGGCGGTTAAGCGTATCTTTCGCTACTTGAGTGGTACTCGGCTACTTGGGTTGTTTTATCCTAAGGGGGGATCACTACCGCCAGATTTGCATACTTTTTCTGACTCTGATTGGGCTGGTTGCTATGAAACTCATGTGTCCACTAGTGGCTTTTGCTTCATGCTTGGTAGCTCATGTATATCTTGGTTGAGCAACAAGCAACCTACAATGGCCACTTCCAGTTGTGAGGCTGAGTATAGGGCAGCTTTCATAGCGACTGTTGAGTGTGTGTGGCTGAGATGCCTTATGGCTAATTTGGGTGTTGGTTAGTCTTCTTCCACCACCATCTTCACTAAGAGTCAGAGCGCATTGGCAGTTGCGCGGAACCCTATGTTCCATGCTCGCACTAAGCACATTGAGGTGCATTATCATTATGTTAGGGAGAGGTTCTCCGCTGGGGAGAACAGCTTGGCATATGTGCCCACACAGGAGAACATTGCAGACCTTTTCACGAAGGCTCTGCCTAGGGAGAAGTTTGAAGCTTTCCGCAAAGCTTTGGGCTTACTTCCTTTTGTGGAGTGATTTCCACATAGCTTGGCACTTCCTTATACATGAGTGCCAATACTTGTTCACCGCATCACTCCCAGGGGGGATTTGTTGATATATTTAGGTAGTGATGTGTGTGAACACTCTACGACTGTCGGGGCACTTTTTACCTCTTTAGGAGGTTTTTTTTCCCCGGCTTGTATATACGCCTATTGCCCTAATGGGCTACTTATCTTTGTAGATCCTCTAGTAATACATTCAGTATTGTGTGTTGTGCTCCAAGCTTCTTCTCCTTCCTTGTGCTGTTTGCGTGCTTCTACAGACGTCTATCTCCAACATGACTATAGTAGACAAGATTTCGGAAATACACTTTTGATTACAAGAATACGCACAAAGGGAAAACAATACAAGAATACATGACTGATACAAGATGTCCCACAACTTGGGACTGATAGGTATGAATAACTCGACTAGAGATGATACAAGAGATCGCACAACGTGGGAATGTAAGTATGAAACAAGATATCTGGATTACAAGAACTCCCTTCTGGGAGATGAACTAGATACAAGAAAGAACTCGACAAGATCTCGTACTACGAGATTACAAGAGGACAAGACAAGATGTCTAGGATACAAGACTAGACAGGACTCGAACAAGGAACGAGACAAGAATAGGAACTGGAACTTGGAGAGTACTTACTTGGCGGTCATGACTCCTTGAGCTCCCAAGACTAGTATTGGCAAGAATAATTATGAATGTAGCCAACCCCTCCTTATATAGGTTTTCAAGGGTAGTTCATGAATGACGGTTACGAATTGATGATGTCATCGATGATGTCATCAATTTGAAACATGAGCTCTGGATATTCGAATGAGGCAAGTAGATAGTCGATCTTAGGGTTTTGGCATGTTCCAGATGCAATGGAAGCATTGGTTTCTAATAATTCTGAACCAATCATGAGATATAGGATTCACATGGAATCTAAGGTTTAGGATGGTTTCCTTTATCCATGACAGATATGGCCCATCTCCCCACATAAATGGCAACATGGATGAAATGCTTTATTAGGAATATTGACAATACCTTGATCACACCATGTTTGATTAAAATTCCCTAGTCGTTGTGTGCAAAAAATTGTATATGGAAAATATGCTATATTAGGAAGGTGATGTGGAATATAACTAGCTATGGGTCTTCTTGTATGAAAACATTCATTGCTAGGTGATTCTAAGTTCTGGCATTATAGGGGCATGTTTTAGTAGAGTGACTTCCATTTTCACAGATGGCACATTTTACTTGATCCAATGCACAGTTAGCTGCAACATGGTCGAGATTTTTACATTTTATACAAAAAGCTTGTTTCAACACGTCCTTTGATTTATATTTTGATCTTCATCCACCCTAAATCTTATGCAAAACCTCCAATTCTATGTTCAAGTTGCAAACCCATTTCAATGATGGCATCCAACATCATACCACCAATACACTAGATAATCATAATTTGTTGTAGTTGTGGGTTGAGATCATAGATAAACAACTAGGTAATAACATCTATCAATAAAGTGGCATTTGTCACAGGAAGTTGTTCGAGATGAGCATGAAAAATTGTTGCATACTCTTGCATACCCTGATTCTACTTTTGTCTATTATTTTGTAGGAAGTAAAAAATTTGTGCTAGGTTCTTATTCAATCGGAATCTTTCCAAGAAGACTTCTTTGACTACATTATATTGTTGTATACTCATCACCATTTGTCTAATACAATGTAATTGATTTCAAATGTGCAAGCATGTGCATTTGGGTCATCGCCCAAAAATCCATCAAACTTGGCATAGGTTACTCCAGTTAGATGTTGCCTTCTTTGTCCTCCTTGTGGATCTGCCATCAATCTGGGGCTGAAATACTTATGCATCCACAACATCTATAGAATCAGAACTAGTAGGTGATGCTTGATCAGTAGGTCATTCTACTTTCCCTAGAATTTTCAAATTTAGTTTTTGGATGGGTTCTAGTTCTTTTGTTGGAGGTGCTTTTTTGCTACTCCAAAACCTTGGGAAAGTAGCTTCAATTCATTTCTCTATAGGCATTCTCCATCCTTCTCTGGTAGTGCTTTCCTTCACCAATGGGTCTTCTGATATTTTTGTGATATGTACTACAACTTTTGTTGGGGATTCACTTTGCATAGATTAAGTATTCTGCATCTTTTCATTCTAGACACCAAGGGACACCATCAAAGTTTCACCAAACATCACTGAAGTTTCACTGAACACCACTGAAGTCTTTGGTATGTTCCATAGATCAGAAACTAATAATGGTGTTGGGGGCAGAGGGTTTTATGACTCATTACAAATTTTGTGTCCGATGTTGTGACTTTGCCTACTTTGCACTACGGTGTTCCTAATGTATTGTTCACTCGCACGGGATGTTTTCTACTCTTATATTTTAGGTAAGATTCGCCAAATTGCGTCACCGACATGTAGGCTATAACAACCACTCCTGAGTAGGATTGTTAGCGTTAACCTCTATCGTGTCCAATTAAGGAAGGAACAAGTTCAATCAGGTTCTTGGGTGGTAGAATCTATAGACTAGATCCCTATGTTTTTCCCACTTCACAATTATCTACCAGATACAAAGATCTCTCATACTACACGAATTTGTCAGAAAGAACTTAGACATAACCACCGAGTACTTCAAACCTCTAAGACAGAATTGTTACGCAATCAGGTACATAAAAAAATTATACTCGTAGAATTATAACAAGAAATTATGCAAGAAATTTTGTTCTTTTGTGGCAAACATTTACATAGGTTTTGGTTCACTAGTACAAGCGGCCTATAGCCTGTTGTAAGTTTGGCAAAGCTCCACATGGGGTTTTTGTTCAACTTTTTGAGATAGAGTTTTTTTTTTTGTATCAGGGTATTTACCTATTGGCTATGGATGAAAGCAAGGATGTATTCCATATGTGGGTTGTTGGGGATAAGCTAGATGGTACTAATTACCCATTGAGGTCATATATGATGCATCACATATTGGTTGCAAAAGGGTTATGGAACATTGTGCATGGTGTTGAAAAACATCCTATCTTACTCACAAAATAGTTATTGAAGGTGATGCAGATGGTGTTGAAGATGATGATCTTGAATATCTTATTCGTGCTATGGTTCATGGTGCATCTATTTCATAGCTACTTTGTTGGGATGGTAGAGATGCTCAATCACATGCATTGATAGATTTTTTCATCAAGCATGCCATTATCCCTCACATTCCCTCCTACAAGGCATCAAAGCATACTTGAGATACTCTTATAACTTTATATTAGCCAAGAAATGAGGCTTGTGTTGCTTACATCTGAAAATAGTTGGAATGTGAGCATACTAAAGAAGGAGATTCTGTCTTTTAATAAAGATCAAAGATTTGGAGTAGTTGATTTTTGTTGATGAAATATTGTCAGATAGTTCACTAGTGCAAATTCTTCTTCATGTTCTTCCTCAAAGTTTTGGTTATTGTACTCTTTGATTGAAAGGAAATCCAAATTCCTTAACATTTGAGGATTTATTCTCTTTCTTGTTGAGGAAGATCAGTCCAAGAAGAATAGGTCAATTTGCACATGAATCTTTCTTAGATAATAAGGAGCACAAAGGTAAATGGCACTCATCTACTAGTAAGTAAAAATACAGTCAAAGAAGGAAGACAAAGATGATAAAAGGTAGAAAAGTAGTAATAGTCTTGCAAGTACTTCAAGATAGATGATCATGTCATAAAGAGTTGGCTTAACTTGGACGGAAAGGAGGAAAAGGAGAAAGATGTTGAAATGGTTGTTGTAGAGGCCACTACGCCTAAAATAAGGTCTTTTAACCATGATCAAAATGAAGAATGGGAATTTACTACTGTTTGCAGCTATGACTCATCTTCACATGAACAGTGTGTATGTTGTAGACTCAATTGTGTGTTATTCTAATAGTGGTGCAACCAAACATATTACCTTGCATCACACTTCAATAAGTTCACTTGAGTCTTCCCTATAGGGCATGGATAGAGCATGTCTTAGATGAATTGTCATAATGTAGTTGAAGGCAAATTCTTTTATGACTACAAGCACAAATTCTTTGAGCAGTATTTGGAGGATGCATTAGCCGGTTTTCATGTGGAGTAACATGAAAACTGGTTAATGCATCAAGCGACCAAGCCGTATGCATGCTATCCAATGAATAAGAGGAATCCTAAGATGAACCATAGGAGAAAGTGATATCACCATCACGGGCATAATCAACTATCATAGACTCTCTTGAAACCACTACCTGACCTGCATCACGTGGATATCTCTGATGTGCTTGTTGCATCTGCCTAAAGCAATGTTGTCAAGTATGGACCTCATGACCAAAGTGCCAACATCAAAGTCATCGATATGATCTATGTCTCACACAAGTCAATGAACTCGCATACATATCATGTAGTCTCTACCATAATGCACTACTTGTCTCCTTATACATAACATACTCATATATAGAATCCACAAGATGTAATCAAATAGTGGAGCTGGCCAATGCATCCATATCCATCCATATGTGGTCAGGCATGTCATGAGGCCTCTATGCATCTCTATGCACATACATGTGTAACCCTACACGAACCAATGTATGCCACATCTGATCTTTCCATCTCAAAAAGTCAATGCCATCGAACCGAGAAGACATCATGCTAGCAATCCAAGAGACTAGAAATGTAACAAGAGACTAGAAACAATACTCTGTCCTCAATAGGATCACACCTACGTATCCATATGCATAATTCAAATCACAAATGTCTCACTAGAGAAGAAACCATGTGAACCACCTATCATATCTAACCTCTTAATTTGGACTTTTGCTCTAAGTAGAATTCAAGAACTCTTTCTTGGCTACGTAACAATGCTCAAGATATACACAAAACAAGCTTCTACTATCAATTTCATCTTCAATTGTAGCACGATTGCTCTATATTCTACATTTTCAGTGACCTATCACTCTAAATATAGTCTTGTGTTCTTCTAGAAAGTTGTACTTTCTTTTCCAAGGTATGTATAAGAAGCTAAATCTCTTGAATCCAACTTGTAAAACTCAAGTTACAGCCCAAAAATTGACCTGCTATCCAAGTGATTGTAGATTCATCTTCTACATCAATCTGTGTTTTTTGAATTTTCAGTGATTTAGAATTTCGAACCAGGTTTTGCACGCTCCTATGAAGTTGTAGCCCTCTGTCTCAGCTACACATAGAACTTTAAAACGCATCAATCCAAGCTTCCTAGCTTGAGTTATGGCCCAAATACCAAACAATTGTTGAGAGGTACCAACTTGCACATTCACCTCTTGTGACCTAAGCTCCCATTGAAGCTTCTTGCACACCAGCTTTCAACAAGCTCTGATACCAATGAAGGGCTTTGGTGTGTAGAACAACAGGAGCAAGGAGGAGATGGAGGGAGAGAGAGAGGAGAGAAGATACACACACACATGCATGGGAGCCTTAAAACCCACATAATGATCTCCATTTAGGCAATGCTCTATAAATGATGTATGTATATGAACATAAGGGTAAGGTCGCACGATCCTTACATCCCCAACAATGTACACATCATGGATGTTCAAATCATGCTTGTGAATAGTGTTCTATGATTCAAATATTTTCACTTCCAACTTGTGAACTGCTTATTTTTTTTATCTCTACTTGATCTTTAACTTCATGTTTGTGGAGTCTCAAATCATGATTTTTTTCTTCGAGCTAGTTAGTGAAGTATTTCGTTGGTGATGCACCACGATGCGCTCTCCTTCTCGAGAGGTCCATGACGATACCCTCAGAGTAGAAAACCAAGCTCTTAAGGCCGCACACAGTACTCTGCACAGAGGTTGCAGAATATGCAAAAAAACACGATACACAGGGAGCACGAAGATAGACTTCTTAGGTCTTACAAATGCGGTCGAACTCAAAGTCTGTGACTGACCACACCACTACATGTTTTATTAAAGAACATATATAAAGGAGTCTCTGGTGGCCATTTGACCTTTCACATGGACACTAACGATAACAATCTCCCACTAAAGGCCAATATGGCCAAAATAACTACGGGAGAAAAATAAAGAATGATAAAGAATACCTGAGTGTAAGTATACAAACTATACCTCCCACCTGATGGGCATGTTACACAGTATACAAGTGACTGTGTAAGATCATGAGTAAAGTAACCCCCATCAAGTGAGAACAATGTCGAAAGCTATCCTGTGGTAGAGCTTTAGTCAAAGCATATGCAACATTATCTCGAGTGTGAACCTTCTCAAGAATAATGCGCTCAGTGGCTAAGCAATCTCTAACGAAGTGATACCTCACCTCAATGTGCTTGGTCTTTGCATGATAGACCGGATTCTTAGCCAAAGCAATGGCACTCTGACTATCACAGAGCAAACGAGGTACATGCTAAGGTAAACCCATATCACAAGCAAGATAAGAAAGCCACAATGCTTCCTTACATGCCTCACTTGCTACAACATACTCTGCTTCTGTGGTGGAAACAGTTGTACATTCTTGAAGATGAGATCTCCAAGAGATAGCACATCCAACTAAATGAAAAATTTACCCTAATGTAGACTTACGATTGTCTACACAACCAGCATAGTCAAAATCTGTGTAACCAATAATGGATGCTTTCCCTCTACTAAAGCATAGACACTTGTCCTTAGTGCCACTCAGATATCTTAAAATCATCTTGACCGCTTCCCAATGTTTCTTGCCAGGATTAGACATATATCTGCTCACAACTCCCACTACAAATGCAATGTTTGGAATCATAGCTACCATAACATACATGAGACTAACAACAATAGACTGATAGGGAATTTTGTTCATGAATTCCTTTTCCTCATCTGATTTGGGGCAATCATCCTTCATCAATTTCACATATATGGGTAAAGGTGTACTCAATGCCTTTCCACCTTGCATATTGAACCTATGAAGCACTTTTGATGTATATTCACTTTGAGACAAGTATATGCATCTTTTACTCCTATCACGAGTAATGTGCATGCCAAGAATATTTTTGGCATCCCCCAAATCCTTCATATCAAATGTATGACTCAACTTCTTTTTGAGAATTGACAAATCATAAGAGGACTTCCCAACAATCAACATATCATCGACATAAAGTATCAAGCATATCAAGCTTCCATCTGAGCATCTCTTTGTGTAGAGACAATGATCCTCATTGCTTCGAGAATAGCCTTGAGACTTCATAAAATCATCAAAATTTTGGAACCATTGTTTAGGGGACTTTTTAAGTCCATATAAGCTCTTCTTAAGCTTACAAACTAGACTTTCCTTGCCAGGAACTACATAACCCTCTGGTTGTTCCATATAGATCTCATATGTAAGATCTCCATGCAAGAAAGCAGTTTTCACATCCATTTGGACTAGCTCTAAGTCCTGCATTGCAATGGATCCAAGCAACATGCACAAGGTAGTCATCTTGACCATTGAGGAGAAGATTTCCTCGAAATCAACACCATGTTGTTGCTTAAAACGCTTTGCAACAAGTCATGCTTTATACTTTGGAGAAGCACTATCTGATGTTAATTTTAGCTTATATACCCATTTACATGGTAAAGCTTTCCTACCCTTTGGCAAAGGTACTAAATCTCAAGTACCACTCTTGTGAATAGAATCCAACTCACTCTTCATGGCACGCTCCCACTTGACATGATCCTCTGTCGGCATAGCCTCTTTGTAGCAAGAAGGCTCACCAACATCTATTAGCATAACAAAATCTAAACCTGGAACATACCTATCAGGTGGATGTGAGACACGTGCAAAACATCTCAATGGTTGCTAAACGGGAACATGTGCAGACTCATCTGAATGGACATTCTCTTGAAGATCCCTATATGCAACATTTTTATGCATGCTAATTGGAGGATTAGTATCCTCAAACACCACTCTTCTCACTTCAACCTCCTTAATAGGATATTTATGCATCTTAGACTCATTGAAAATGACATCACTACTTTTGATCACTAACTGTGTTTCAGGATCCCATAAGCGATATCCAAATTGTCCTTCTAGACGATATCCAAGAAAAATGAATTTCTTTGACTTATGGTTGAACTTTTATCTAAGATTCTTGGGTATATGAACATATGCTTCACACCCAAAAACTCGAAGATTATCATAATATGGTGGCTTCCCTGTCCATAACTCTTGTGCGACTTTCAGACCTTTGGTAGTATGTGCGACTTTCAGACCTTTGGCAGTACTAGGTGAAAGGTTAATCACATGAAGTGCAGTCAATACTGCTTCTGCCCAAAAGCCTTGTGAGAGGTTTGCATGATGCAACATAGAGACTAGTCTATCTTGAAAAGTTCTATTCATCCTCTCAGCTACACCATTCTTTACTCGAGTATAAGGAGCTGTAAACTCTCTACGAATCCCTCTAGACTTACACAAAAGTCTGAATTCATGTGAGGACCCCCATTATTTGAATGTAAAGCCTTAAGCTTAGTTCCTTTTTCAGTCTCAATTGAAGCAAGCCATTTGCTGAAAGTAGGGAATACCTCATCCTTCGATTTCATAGGATATACCCAAAATTTTCTAGTAGCATCATCTATGAAAGCGACAAAATAAAGAGAACCACCTAAGGACCTAGTGGGCATAGGACCACACACTTCTATATGAACGAGATCTAAAGGTTGAATTGAGGAGTCAATGTGCATTCTATGCACATTTTAGGTTTGCTTTCCATATTGACAATGCTCACAAAATGAAAAATCAGAGAAAGATAACATAGATAAGTAGAGAGGATGAGAAAGATTTTCCATTCCACTACAAGATATATGGCCCAAACAACCATGCCAAAGACAAGCCATAGGCTATTCAGTAACAACTAACAAATGTTCTTTCTATGATACAAATAAAGGATAAAGTGAGCCAACTTTGCTTCCTTTTGCAATAACCATATTGCCCTTTGATATACAAAAGGACTGAGCATAGAAGACCACCTTGTAACCAAGGTCATCAAGTTGACCAACTAACATCAAACTCCATGATACCTAAGGTACATGGCATACATTATGCATAGTAAATTTTGAATCATCAACGAACTACACAACCACATCTCCAATCCCCACAACGTCACACTGGTAAGAGTCACCAAGTCTCAGGGTACCAAGAGACTTTGCTGCATAATTAGAGAACCATTCTCTGCGTGGTCTCACATGGCAAGAAGCACCAGAATCTAGCAGCCATGTGTGGGAAAGAGAATCAGCCATAAGAGCTTTAATTGGCACAGTACTATCGAGTGTCAACACATCCGCATCATAAAAAATAGCATTAATTTCTTCAATCTTCATAGTCGAAGTAGATGGTGCAGGTAACTGTTTAACATGCCCATCAACATTCTGTCCTTTACCTTTAGCATTCTTTAATGCATAACACTCTTTCTTCATATGTCCTTTCTTGTGACAATAATGGCATTTGATATCCCTCTTCCTTGATTTACTTCTACTCTTATTCCATTGACCATTCTTTTCCTTGTTCTTGCTCCTGTCAAGTTGCTGATTCTTTCCTTGGTAAGAATCACAAACATTATGTGCATCTCCAATTTGACAACCATAGATTTTCTATGAATCTCCTCACTCAAGAGTGCTCCGCATATGCCATCATAGACGAGTTTACCACTAGGTGCACTATTGCTAATAGATGTGCAAAACATATCCCATGATGATGGCAAGGTGCACAAGAGCAATACTACTTTCATTTCATTATCCATATCCATTTTTTGAGCGTGTAATTGGGAGAATATAGCATCAAACTCATTTAGATGAGCAGTAACACTATCTGTGTCTTTCATGCGAAGGTCATATAATTTTCTCATTAGATACATGTTTTTTGATGTCGTCTCTTTTTTATATGTATTGCATAACTTCTTCCAAAGCTCTTGTGCACTATCATTGTCTAATACTGTAAAGTAAACATTATCTGCCATGTGAAAGCAAATGGTAGACTTGGCCATTTCATCTAACTCATCCTAATCATCTTCATCCATGTCAACAGGCTTCTTTGAAATCCCATTTACTGGCTTCCATTGCCTCCTTTGAATCAGCACATCTTTAATCTGATTCTTCCATAGAGCAAAGTTTGTGCCATCAAATTTTCAGATCTCAATATGGTCTTTGCCCTGCAAGTTATAGCTCCTTCTCGGAACACTAGCACTAGACCCTGATCCACCGAATGTGCATGAGACCTCTGATGCCATGATGGTAGAGAATTGAATAGAATGATAATGGAGCTAGAAGAGTCCGAACACCAACGAATAAGTGTATCAAGGAGTAAATCGACCACTGTATAGTTGACAAAACCAAAAATCTGGAAAATTTTTGCCAGAGTATCCTCTACAAAATGAGCATATGACCAATGTCAAAGTATCATAAAATTGCAAGTACTGACATGTTTGCCTGCATAGTGAATCACTGACTCCCATTCATATAATCAGTTACCCAATAGAAGCCAACTAGGCGTATCGAGCACCTATGAACAACTATCATACATATCCTATGGTGAGGCTAGGTAAGTCTTCCACGTGCATCACTGAAGAGACCCCGACATTTGTGTTGGAGTTAGACATTTGCGGAACATGAACAACACAAGGAAGAAGAAGAAGCTTGGAGCACAACACACAATACTAAATGTTTTACTAGAGAATGTACAAAGATAAGTATCCCATTAGGACAATAGGCGTATATACAAGCCGAGGGAAAAAACCTCCTAAAGAAGGAAAAAAGTGACCCGGTGGTCCCAGAGTGTTCAAACACATCACTACCTAAATATATCATCAAATCCCCCCTGGGAGTGATGCGGTGAACAAGTAGCTAGCACTCATGTATAGGAAGTGCCAAGCTATGTGGAAATCACTCCACAAAAGGAAGTAAGCCGAAAACTTTGCAGAAAGCTTCAAACTTCTCCCTAAGCAAAGCCTTCATGAAAAGGTCTGCAATGTTCTCCTGCGTGGGCACATATGCCAAGCTGATCTCCCAACAGAGAACCTCTCCCTGACATAGTGATAATGCACCTCAATGTGCTTAGTGCGAGCATGGAACACAAGGTTCCTTGCAACTGCCAATGCACTCTGACTGTCAGTGAAGATGGTGGTCGCAGAAGACTGACCAACACCCAAATCAGCCATAAGGCATCTGAGCCACACACACACTCAACAGTCACTGTGAAAGCTTCCCTATACTCAGCCTCACAACTGGAAGTCGCCACAGTAGGCTGTTTCTTGCTCAACCAAGATATACATGAGCTACCAAGCATGAAGCAAAAGCCACTAGTGGACACATGAGTGTCATCACAACCGGCCCAATCAAAGTCAGAAAAAGCATGCAAAACTGGCGGTAGTGATCCCCCCTTGGGATAAAACAACCCAAGTAGTCGAGTACCACTCAAGTAGCGAAAGATGCGCTTAACCGCCTGCCAATGCTTGACTCCTGGGCAATGCATAAACCTACTCATCTGTGAGACAACAAATTGAATATTTGGCCAAGTAATGCATAAGTAAATCAAGCATCCAACAACCTATTGATAGAGAACAACATCAAATGCATCTCCAACATTATGAAGACTCAACCGTAAACATGTCTCCATTGGAATGGCAATAGGCTTACAGTCTTCAAGGCCAAAATGCGGAAATAATGTGTCAATATATTTCATTTGACACAAAGCCATTCCACCATCAACTTGCATAAACTAAATGCCCAAATAGTGATGCAAATGCCCCAAATCAGACATCTCAAATGAGGCATGCAAATCAGCCTTAAAATCAGCAATATGCTTCTCAATAGGAGCAATGAGTAGCATGTCATCAACATAGACAACAATGATCAGAAACCCATCACTAACACACTTAACATATAAGGTGCTTTCAGTTGGACTGTTCTCAAAACCATGTGCAATCAGATAGGCATGTATCTTCTCATACCAAGCATGTGGTGCTTGCTTTAAACCATATAATGCCTTCTTTAACCTGCACACTTGGTTTTCATGCCCTTTTTGCACAAAGCCATGGGGCTGAAAAACATACACTTCTTCATGCAAGACACCATTCAGAAATGCTATTTTAATGTCCAGCTGATGTACATTCTAACCATGATGGTCTGCAAGTGCACAGATGCTTCGAACAATAGTCATACGACATGTAGGTGCAAAGGTCTCATCAAAATCAATCCCTCTTTCTTGCGCATAACCCTTTGCAACAAGCCTAGCCTTATACTTGTCAACTATTCCATTAGGCTTACGCTTCAGCTTGTAAACCCACTTAGTGCCAATGGCCTTCTTGCCAGGAGGCAAGTCACACAAAGACCAAGTACCATTCTTCATTATAACATATTCAGATTGCATAGCATCCATCCAATTTTCTGAATTCTATGCTTCATCAAACGAAACAGGCTCATTTTCATCACAGAGACTAGATGCAGCCATAGCATAGCAATCTGATGTAAAAGAGGCACTATGAGAGCCTGACCGAGTACGATATGATAGAGGTGCATCTAATTTGCTGTCATGCAAAGTTTGCACCAGCCATTTTGGCATAGTTTTTGCCTGCTCAATATCAACACTCTCATCAACAAGTGCATCATGTAAATCAGCATAAAAAATGGAATGATATGCATCATCACCTGGAACCTGCAAAGGCTGAGAAGTTGCCTCATTAGGACCAGCACTAGACTATCCACCTGTAAAAAGAGGCAGCAAAGTATCATACATGTCTTTTGAGCTAACAGATGTCTCCTTAGTACATGAAAGCAATGGTGGAATAGCATCCTCCACAAAAACAACATCACGACTAACCAGAATGTGTTTAGTTTGTGGATGATACAGATGATAGCCTTTACTTTCAGAACTACCATCAGCATTAGTCAAAATGATCTTACCAATTCCCATAATAGGATAAGAGGAGTTGTTGGCGCATGTAAGAGTATTCCCTGTAGGGGCAGGCTCGAGTGAAGAGAAGAAACTGTGCTGCGGGGTAATATGTTTGGTCCCCCCACTGTCAAAGTACCAAACATCTGAGTCTACTGCAGACATGCACAGCTCATGAGAAGATGGGTCAAAACTGCAAACAGTCGTAAATGCCCATTCTTCTTCCTGCACAAGATTAGCAGACTCCATTTTTGGTGTAGAGGCTTCTGCAACAACCATTCGAACCTCTTTCTTCTTTGCCTCTTTACCAGCCAGTTTTGGATAGTTCTTTATGATATGATCATTCCCTTTACAATATTTGCAAAACAATTTCTGCTTTTCTGATTTTTTCTCATCTTTATCTTGGTTCTTCGAACGTGTAGCATTTGTAGATTTTTGCTTACTAGTAGAAGAGCTCCATTTTCCTTTGCCCTTCTGACTAGCTAGGAAAGCTTGATCTGCAACACACATAATGGACCTGTTCTACCTGGACTGATCTTTGTGCAATAGAACAGAGACTAACTCCTCAAATGATAAGGCATTTGGATTGCCTTTCATCATCAACTGAAGAGTAGAAGCAAAACTCTGATGTGAATCATGAAGACCATTCAGAACGGCATGCACAAGTGAGCTATCTGGTATAACCTCATCAGCAGAAATCAGGTGTTCTTTCAAGTCTTTGATCTTTGTTAGAAAACTGTCCATAGAATCACCTTCATTCATGTGCTCACTCTCCAACTGTTTTCGGAGGTAAGCAACACCAGCCTCATTCCTAGCTTGGTACCATGTGGTAAGTGTATCCCAAGCATCCTTAGCTATTCTGCAAGAGCGAATGTGAGGAATAATGGCACATTTGACAGACAAAGCTATCAATGCATGTGCCTGGGTATCTCTACCATCCCAACGAATTTGCTCTGCAGTAGGTGCACCAGAAATCGTAGCACGAACAAGAATATGCAAAATATCATCATCTTTGACACCTTCTGTCTCAGCTTCTGTATGTGCAGTTGTAACAGTTGCAGGTGTGATAGGATGTTTTTCAACACCCTGCACAATGTTCCACAGTCCTTTTGCAACTAATACATGTCGCATCATATAAGCCCATAACGGGTAGTTGGTACCATCCAACTTATCCTCGATAGCCAACATACGGAATACATCACTGCTTTCAGCCATTGCCGGTGACTAAAATATCTTGATGCAGAAAATTGACTGTATCTCAAAAAATTGAACAAAACTACCCAGACGAATTCCACTAGACCCGTAGCAGACTTCGAGATGCTTATACTGGTGAATAGAAACTAGTGTATACATTTGGCATAAAAGACAAAATAGCCTGCACAAGTGCTGCGATAGTGCATTCGGAGGCCGAAACGAGTTGAGATCACGATTTTGACACCACACAACAAAGCTGTTTTGATCTCGAAAACACGTTGAGTATGCTCACCAAAATTTGTGCGATTCTGAGATTGCAACCGGAGGAGTGTCGACGGTGCCCTAGATGAAGCGACGACCTGCCTGATACCGATTATTGGAGTTAGACATCTGTGGAAGCATGCGAATTGCACAAAGAAGAAGAAGAAGATTGGAGCACAACACACAATACTAAATGTATTACTAGAGAATGCACAAAGATAAGTAGCCCATTAGGGAAATAGGCGTATATACAAGCTAGGGGAAAAAAACCTCCTAAAGAAGGAAAAAAGTGCCCCGACGGTCTTAGAGTGTTCATACACATCACTACCTAAATATATCAACAATCTGGGTGTCTCCCAGTTAAGAAAACCTCACCATGACCCTCTTTGTCAAATGTAAGAGGCTTTATGGAAAACCGTAACCGCTATATCAATGACCACATGGACTTTCATTAGCGGTATCCATGGAAGCGTACATGGTGTGTATGTGCTCAATATATGCTGTAAAATGACACTAAAAAAGGTTGAATGCAAAGCCCAAAAACTAGCCAGCAACACCTGCAAGTGTCTGTCAACTCTGATGTTTTAGGCTAAAAAAACTTGCATAAATTTGTTGCAGTTGCTCCCACCAAAACTAAAAACCTTTCAAGAAACTTGTAGTTTTACGAGTGTGGCTGAAAATACATCCCTAAAGATTGATATTTATTATTGAAGAAGTACATATAACACTCTTCTTGATGTTCTTGCACCTATGTAAAGAGAACTATGTGCGAAAGCACTCAAAAATGGCTCCAAAAGACACCCCAAAAATGCTTCAAAAACAAGCTTTGAAAGCAAATAATGAAGCTTTGAGGGACCAAAACATGTTCAAGGTAATGTTAACCTTAGTATGTCCCCGTCTTCAGACACCACAAGAGTGTAGCTTAGTGGCAAGAGATTGCCATGGTTAAGCAAGCTCTAGGGGGAACAATATTGAATGGGTGACCTCCCGGGAAGTATCGGGAACCTCTATCTTCCTTGATCATTGAGGTCCTCCCTCGCGCGTAGCCAACAACACCAATGGTGACTTCAATGACTCGGATGACAAGGTATGCCAAGGTCTATGCTCTTGTCTCCACCTTAGTCATAAGCCTTGGAGAAAGCCGAGGGGGGGTGTGCTCGCTTCGCTCACACAAAAGGATCAAAGCTTTTGCATCGAACAACTCTGATACCAGTGAAGTATTTCGTTGGCGATGCACCATGATGTGCTCTCCTTCTCGAAAGCTCCATGACGATATCATTGGCACAGAGACTGCATAATATGCAGAAAAACATGGTACACAAGGAGCACGAAGACAAACTTCTTAGGTCTCACAAATGCAGTCGAACTTATAGTCTATGATTGACCAGACCACTATATGTTTTATTAAAGAAAATATATAAAGAAGTGTCCGGTGGCAATTTGGCCTTTCACATGGACACTAACGGTAACAATTAGCATGCTAATGTAGTCATTAAAATTTGGATGCTTTACTTTCCACATCATTTTTTAGGGCATCTACTATCGATCCGAGGTTTTACATTTCATCTCAGAGTTCATTATACTTTTCTTGTAACACATGAGTGCATTCTTGATAGGGGATATTTGTACTTCCATCTCTTGGATGATAATGTGAAGTAGTTGCAATTTTGAATGCCATTGTTGTATTTCTTGTTGATGTTGTTGCTCATGAATATCCATTCTTGTATTAGCTACAAAAAAACAAAAATCGTTCTTGTGATGTGGGGGGACTAGAACTTGTTGTCATTGTTGTTGCTACCCTATTGGTGACATTGTGATTGTTGGCTAGATTATTCCTCATGATTTGGAAAAAGATTCCATTGTTTGGGCTGACAAGACTAGTTGTTGTTGTTGTTGTTGTTGTTGCTATTATCGTGGTTCTTGTTGTTGAGGTTGTCGTTGTTGCTACAATGAGCAACATTGTGATGGAAAAAAATATTTGATGGATTCACGGATCTCCTTAGACTCATCGACTATTGGAAGATGTTAGATTAGGGGTTGTGGGATAGGATTTTTTGAAGGAAGGAGGAGATTGTGGAATAAAATGGGTGATGCACATGGGGGTGGTAGAACCAACATAAAAATGTTTTGCTTCTACAAAATGTGTTCGATGTGGTATGGAGGCTTTGGTTCACACAACATATTTTGTTTTTCCATGAGGGAGTGGCACTCCATAATTTTCCTATGTAAATAGTCATCTAAGATGATCCGATGATTGGTAGAGAAAGAAACCCAACTATAAAACATTTGGATTATCATGAAATGCTCTTCTTACAAGTTGAGAACTTCATAAAAGAATCAAAGTGTATCTCCTTCCCATTCATGCTTTCTTAGAATTGGATATTTATGGTTTGATATGCCTGTTAGACGGCCGCCGGAGTAGGACAAATGTATGCCGGATGTAACGGAGTTTTCGTAATTTGCGCGAAAAGTTGGTACGCGCATCCTGTAAACATCTTTATAAAGCAATGGAAAAAGAGTGGTCGAGAGCCCGTTTTTCTGGACTTGCCAGAGTGATTGTTGAAGCCTGTGTGATGTATTGTTGTGTAGTCTGAGTCTTGTTAGTGTTCTGATCATTCCGCCTCGCCCACTGATACTGTGGTGTATAGTAACGAATCATAAGTAAAAGGTTGTGTGTTTGCTTGTTGGCGTTGTGTTCGGTTGTATAAGTTCCCAGGATTTACGTACTGTCAGTCATTTCTGTGCATAAGCTAATTGATAGTGGGACTTCCGAATAGATAACTAGAAGTGTGTTCTCGTATGCTCTATTGTGGTACTGGATTCAGTACCTTCGGTATCATTCTCTGGTAATCCCGATTATGAGGAAGAGCTAGTACCTTCAGTAGCATGAATAAGTTGATTGAAGAGTACTGATAAGTTTTCTTTTGTGACGAATGAATCTATCGATTATCTTCTGGTTGATTTACTGCCTACTGTGAGTTTGTCTGCTATCCAGCGTATATACCTGTCATGAAGAAGTTGTGTGTTGATTTACGAGAATATAATATCTATTAGTTGTTAGTATTGTTGTAACACTCGGACTACTGCCTTGTCTCAATAGCCAGTTTAGTCTGTAAGAGTTAGATACACAGATTCCCAGAAAACGGATATTGCTTGAGGAAGGCTAATAACTGAGCTAAGACGTGTTAATGGTTATTTACTGTTGTGCAAAGATTTGGGAAATTAGTACAGGTCCTCTGTCTAACAGACCCCTACCACTCCCAAGAACCCACGTTGTTTCGGTGACGATACTAGAAATTTAACACAGTTTATGGTGAATCACTGTTTTACGTTTAATATTTGTTCGGTAACGATTTCGGTTAGTCAGTAACATAGCGTTACTATTTTTACACTTAACAGGCCATTGGCAAGTATTTTGTATAAACGATATTTTTTCAATGAAGAGTCCTAACCCAATCCACGGATTGGCTTGTAACCCTTCATAGTAGTAATAGAATGGATTTCTCTCTTGGTGTATAGAGAGAGAGAGAGAGAGAGAGAGAGAGAGAGAGAGAGAGAGAGAGAGAGAGAGAGAGAGAGAGAGAGAAGTATTGGATCTACCAAGCTGTCAATCTGTCGCATTGGGAAAGAAGTGTTCAGTACATGTTGAGTTATGTGTAACTAATTTCTTTTCTGTATTGTTATAATTCTCCCAGCGTAATTTGTTTCTGTACATGATTGTGTAATGATTTTATTTGAGGGGTTTGAAGTACTCGGTGGTTACGTCTAAGTTCTTTCTAAGGAACTCATGTAGTACGAGAGACGTTTGTATCCTGTAGATAATTATGAAGTGGGAAAAACACGGGGTTCTAGTCTCTCGATTGTGCCACCCAAGAACCCCACCGAGCCTATTCCTTCCTTAATCGGACAGGATAGAGGTTCACACTAGAAATCTTGCTTGGTAGTGGTTGTTTTAGCCTACATGTTGGTAATGTGATTTGGCAAATCTTAGCCAAAGTATAAGAGTGACAAACATCCTATGAGAGTGAACAATACTTTAGGAACTCCACAATGCAAAGTAGGCAAAGTCACAACATCCGACCCAAAATTTGTAATGAGTTGCAACACCGCCCCACACCATTATTAGTTATTGATTTGTGGAACATACCTGAAACTTCCATGGTGTCTGGTGAAACTTCGATGGTGTCCAGTGAAACTTCGATGGTGTTTGGTGGTGTCCAAAATGAAAAGATGCAGAATACTCAATCTATGCAAAGTGAATCCCCAACAAAAGTTGTAGTAGATATCACAAAAATACCAGAAGACCCATTCGCAAAGGAAAGCAGTACCAGAGAAGGATGGAGAATGCCTATAGAACGATGAATTGCAACTACCTTCCCAAGTTTTTGGAGTAATTGAAAAGCACCTCCAATAGAAGAACTAGAACCCATCCAACTGCTAAATTTGGAAATTCCAAGGTGACTAGAACAACCTACTGATCAAGCATCACCTACTAGTTTTGATTCTACAGATGTTGTGGACGCACTTGAGTATTTCAACCCCAGATCGATGGCAAACCCACAAGGTGGACAAAGAACGAAGCATCTAATTGGAGTAACCTATGCCAAATTCCTCAGATTTTCTGGCGACGATCCAAATGCACATGGTCACACAGTTGAAATCAATTACAATGTACTATATATTCCAAATGATGCTGAGTATAAGGCTCAAGTATTCCAATCCACATTGGTAAATGAAGCTACACAATGGTTAACGGAATCTGATTTAGATCACTTTCAACAATGTAATGTAGTCAAAGAAGCCTTTTTGCAAAGATTGTGATTGGAGAAGAATATAGCATAAATTTTTGACTTCCTAAAAAATAATAGAAAAAAGAAGAATTAGGGTGTGCGAGAGTATTCAACAATTTTTCATGCTCATCTCACACACTTCCTAGGGAAAATGCCAATTTACCAACAAATGTTATTACCTAGTGGTTTATCAATGATCTCAACCCATAAGTACAACAACTTATGATAATCCAGTGTATTGGTGGTATGATGTTGGATGCCATCATTGAAATAGCTTTGCAACTTGAATATAAAATTGGTAGTTTTGCAGAAGATTTAGGGTGGACGAAGACTGAAAAAAATAAATCAAAGGACATGCTGAAACAAGTTTTTTGTATAAAATGTAAAAATCTTGGCCATGTTGCAAGTAATTGTGCATTGAATCAAGTATATTGTGCCATCTATGAAAATGGAAGTCACTCTACTAAAACATGCCCTTATAATGCCAAAACTTAGAATCGCCTAGTACTGTGTTGTCATACAAGAACCCGGAGAACCCACAACTAGTTATGTTCCACCTCACCTCCATAATACAACCTATTTTCCATATACAAATTTTTGCACACAATGACTAGGGAATTTTAATCAAACATGGTGGAACCAAGGTATTGTCGATACTCCTAATAAAACACTTCATCCATGTTCTCATTTATGTGGGCAAATGGGCCATATCCATCATAACTAAAAAGATGCTCACAAATATGATAAACGAAAGAAGGACAGGTAGAACCCAATGACAAATATGGTCATCATCACACCTGACGAAGCACAAGCTGCGATGATCCAGACGTGATGTGGAAAATGATGCAACCAACAGTGGAAGTGTTTGAACCTATCTTTAAAGAACAATAGAGAGTGCTAGCCAACAAAGCTAAATGGGCTCAAGCAGAAGCCCCAATTTTACCCACTCCTACCTTGGTGAATTTTGAGACAGTAGAACTGTCAGTGCCAACTATATCAGACTCAGAAGCCCAATTGCATAAACCACTAGAAGAATTACCCCATAGTAAGGCATGGGATATTATATTGAAAGCACCAATCACTCTACCCTTGTGATAGTTGTTAACCCTAGTACTTGGCATTCGATAGTAGTTCCAACAATAGATAAGCATGGATCAGATTTCCGCACCACCAAAGCTACGGTACATCTGGAGCCAGACACGACTATCAATCTTGTAGTGCTTTTGATTACGGTCTGGTACAAAAACCATAAAATTACAAAGGTTTTGATAGATGGTGGTTCTGGAGTCAACTTCGCTACTGTAGCCCTACGTAAGAAGTTAGGATGGAACCACATTGAGCCCATGAAATTCTTTGTCCAAGTAGTTGACCAATCTAGAGTATACTCTATTGGGTTAATATGTAATATTCCAATTACGCTTTAAGGTGGCTTCTTTCATATGAATATCATGGTTCTTGACCTTCTAGAGTCTAGTTTGGAATACAAATGACTATTTGGATGACCCTGGCTGAAACAAGCCAAAGTGTTGCAAGATTGGTCATCTTTGAGCTCATTTTTTAGTGTAATCATGGGAAACATACTGCTTCTGTTGATGAATTCAAACCTTGTGAAATACATGCTAGACCTTATGTCATGGAACCTATCCATATGTTGGATGTACTCTCTGATGACAAGGAAACAACCTTCCTCTCTGCTAACCAGGATCTAGTATCGTTACAAACTCTGGATTTACAACACGTACTAGATCATTGGTCTCTGACATCTTGTATGGTCCAACCCGATTCGTTCAAGGAGGGAAAATGTTTAAAGAATCCATTGGAGTTATCCAAGTTGCACCAGCATATGAGCCACTGAGATGATAACCTTCTTGGTCACCAATCATATGTCCTCAAAGACCAATTGATTACCATACTCAACCAGTAAATATTAAAGCTGATTTAGATGAACCTTGTAAACGAGATCTCCTAGCACTATCAACTGAATTTGTCGATGTGTTTGCATGGGATTACAAAGACATGAAGGGGCTAGATCCTCGCATTTACCAACATCGAGTTTTACTTGTTGATGTATGAAACATCACAAGGAATGAATTAATGTGACACTAGACAACCTCTATGGTCACCATTAACTCAATGCTTCTCCAAACTCTGAGAAATAATAGCCAAAACTGAGAACTTTACTTCTTCAAAAATTTCTAGTCACTAAAATAACATACCTTCACTCTTTTTCTTATTTCTCTTATAACAAATATTATTTTGCCAAGATCTTCTGGTGAATGAAAGAAAAAAAGAAGAGCTTTCCAAGAAGCTATTACTTCCTAAAAACTTTGCACTATACACCAAGTTATGGCCTTCACAAGATGACTATGTCTGACTACCAAAATAGGAAATGCTGCCTGTTTTAGTAAAAGCACCTGTCCATTTTTGAAAATTTTCAACTTACCATCGACTAGCAGCAAGAATTCGATGCCAACCATCAAATTGGTGTGTTTTTGGCCACTTTTTTAGCACCTCAAATACCCACTTGAACACAGATATGAACAAAAACACTTTTATGATGGAACTAGATGCTAAGCATCGACTTTATGCTGGAACTCAATGTTAGGCATCGAGTTTCTCCACAAAGCTTATGTTTTTAAGAAGATTCCACAATAGGAGAAAACTCAGAGAATAAAACAAGGACTTATGAGCACAAACTTGATGCCAAGCATCAAGTTGCTTAGGAAACTTGAACTTTTGAGATCATTACACAATAGGCAAAGTATGAAGATGGAGGAGGGAGTCTCATATACAGAACTTTAATTAGTTCTTCTCATAGCTATGAAAAACTCAAAAATTTATAGGTGCTTTCTTACTCAAAGAAGCTCGACTATACTCAGTCATGCAAAATCTCTCTCTCTCTCTCTCTCTATTTTTATTTTTTCTTTTATCTTCTTTTCTCTCTTTCGTCTATTGATACAAACTAGTTTATATAGATTTTCTCGTTCTCGTGAGTTTTGAAATTTCTAGAACTAAAGTTAAGTCTAACTTTACAAATATGGTACATGTGTGAAATTGTCCCTTCACATAGGCATGTGCTTTTCTTTTTAGACTCTGACCTTCAACTTTATGTCAAATTTGTGATTGATTCTTCAACAGTTCCCCCTCTCACTAATTGACATTCTCTGTTTCTTCATATCATCTTCTTTTCTTTTTATTCATGCCATGTGTTTGAATGTGCTGGTCTTCACACCATCCAAGCCCTTTTTCATTATATATGCTATCTGATCCTTTCTAGAAATGTACTCCACTTCAATTTCTTTTTCCATTACCTTTTATCTCAGGAAATGATACTGCATCTCTATATGTTTTGTTCTTGCATGAAATAGTAGATTTGCTGCAAGATAAAGTGAACTCATGTTATCTCCGTGCATTGTAGGTATACCTTGATTAATGCCCAAGCTTTTGAATAATGTCTGCATCCATATGACCTCCTTAGCTGCTTCTACAAGTCCTTTGTACTTAGCTTCAATTGATGATAATGCTACTGTATGTTGTTTCTTTGAACACCAACTTACAAGCTTATCACCAATGTATATCATGTAGCCATGAGTTGATCTTTTGTCATCTTGATTACCTGCCCAATCTGAGTCACTATAGGCTCTCAACTTCAAATCTGAAGTAAAAGGATAATATAATCCTTCCTTTATAGTTCCTTTGTTATATCTAAGAAGTCTTTGACGTGCAATCCAATGTGGATCCTTTGGGCAATGCATGAATTTTGATAGAACTCCCACTACATAATTAAGATGAGGTCTTGTTAGTGTAGCATAAATCAAACTACCCACAAGAGATTGATACTTCCTCATATCTTTGTATTCGACACCATCATATTTACTGAGCTTGTGATTGACTTCAAGTGGAGTTGAAGCTTCTCTACAATTTTCCATACCAAACTTCTTCAACAGGTTCAAAAGATACCTTTCTTGTGATACATATATGCCATGATTTGTATAAGTGACTTCAAAATATGATAACTTTTCTAGGTCACTGATCTTGAATTCTTTCTCAAGTAATCTCTTTACCTCCTTAATTCCTTCATTTGAAGTACTTGTGATTATAATGTCATCTACATAAATACAAATGTAAATTGTACCTTCCTTTGTTCTTTTGATGAGTAGATTTGGATATGCTTTTGAACTTTGATATCCAAGATCATTGAGATACTTCATCAATCTATAGTTCCATGCTCTTGGAGCTTGCTTCAATCCATAGAGTGCTCTTCTCAATCTAGAAGCAAAATTTGGATACCTGGAATCTATAGACCCTTGAGGTTGTTCCATGGAGCTTCTTCATTTCTTCTTATTAATCCACTTTTGGATGTACTTGCTTGCATATACTCTCCATCTCCATTAACCTGCACACTTGATTTTCCTTTCTCACATCTTCTTACCTCTTCTTCAAATTCTTCAACTGTATGACTTTGATCTGCATACCAACTTTTTTGTGTCATCAAATGTAACATCTCTAGAAACAAGTTTTTTTTTTGGTTAGAGGATTCCATGACCTGTAACCCATTTGTTTCTATGGATATAACCAAGTTTGTATGGCTGAAGCAGATATTCCTAAATTTTCTTCATTATGAATTAGGGAGTCTGTGCTTATAGAGTTATGTGGTTCGATCTCCGTAATGCCCTAGAACCTTCCAATGTTGTATGCAAAACATATTTCCCCCTATGTGACTGGTTTTATGAGGGTGTTTCTCGATGACTTTTTAGTTTCGGGTGCCAAACTTGATCATTTACAACATCTCTGCCTTTAAGTTTTAAAGTTTCAAGACTATCAACTTTGTCTTAACCCGACCAAATCCATTTTTGCTATAACATGCAGTAAATTGCTTGGACATATTATTTTGCACCAGGGTATTCAAGTTGGCCCAGATATTGTAGGCTATCCTTGATGCCCCACCACCAAAATCACCGACGGAAGTTCTTGTTACCATTTGTGTCCATGTGAAAGGCCAAATGGCCACTGGACACCTATTTGTATATGTTCTTTAATAAAACATATAGTGGCCTGGTCAGTCACAGACTGTAAGTTTGACCGCATTTGTAATACCTAAGAAATCTGTCTTCGTGCTCCCAGTCAACCATTCTATACTGTTCCCCCCGGAGTTCGCTTAACCGTGGCAATCTATGGCCACTAAGCTACACTCTTGTGGTGTCTGAAGAAGGGGAAAGAATAAGGTTAACATTACCTTGAACATGTTTTGGTCCCTCAAAGCTTCATTCTTTGCTTTCAAGGCATGTTTCTGAAGCATTTTTGGGGTGTCTTTTAGAGCAATTTTAGAGTACTTTCGGACATAGTTCTCTTCATATAGGTCCAAAAACATCAAGAAGAGTGTTCTTTGCACTTATTCAACAACAAACATCAACCTTTGGGGCTGTGTTTTTAGCCACACTCGTAAAACTATAGGTTTCTCAGTTTTGGTGGGAGCAGCCACTACAAATTTATGCATGTTTTTGGGCCTAAAACATCAGAGTTGATAGACACTTGCAAGTGTTGTTGGCTAATTTTGGGTTGTGTATTCAGCCTTTTAGTGTCATTTTACTGCATATATTGAGCACATACACACCATGTACGCTTCTGTGGATACCTCTTATGTACGTCCATGTGGTCATATAGCGATTACGTTTTTGCATAAAGCCTTTTACGTTTGAAAAAGAGGGTCATGGTGAGGTTTTCTTGACTGGCAGACACCCAGATGTCGGGGTCTCTTTGGTGATGTAGGTGGAAGACTTACCCAGCCTCACCATAGGAGATGTATGATAGTTGTTCATAGGTGCTCGATAAGCCTAGTTGGCTTCTATTGGGTCACTGACTATATGCAGTGGAGTCAGTGATTCACTATGCAGGTAAACATGTTAGTACTTGCAATTTTATGATATTTTGACACTGGTCATATGCTCATTTTGAAGAGGATACTATGGCAAAATTTTTCCAAATTTTTGGTTTAGTCAACTATACAGTGTTCAATTTACTCCTTGATACACTTATTTGTTGGTGTTTGGACTCTTCTAGCTCCATTATCATTCCATTCAGTTCTCTACCATCATGGCATCAGAGGTCTCAGGCACATCTGGTGGATCAGGGTCTAGTGCTAGTGTTCCAAGGAGGAGCTATAACTTGCAAGGCAAAGACCATTTTGAGATCTCAAAATTTGATGGCACAAACTTTGCTCTATGGAAGAATCAGATTAAAGATGTGCTGTTCAAAGGAGGCAATGGAAGCCAGTAAATGGGATTTCAAAGAAGCTAGTTGACATGGATGAAGATGATTGGGATGAGCTAGATGAAATGGCTAGGTCTACCATTCGCTTGCAGTTGGCAGATAATGTTTACTTTATATTATTAGACTTTGAAAGTGTAGAGGAGCTTTGGAAGAAGTTATGTAATACATATGAAAAAGAGATGGCATCAAATAAAGTGTATTTGATGAGAAAATTATATGACCTTCGTATGAAGGACACATTTAGTGTTGTTGCTCATCTGAATGAGTTTGATGCTATATTCTCCCAGTTATAGGCTCAAAAAATGGATATGGATAATGAAATGAAAGCTATATTGCTGTTATGCACCCTGCCATCATCATGGGATACGTTTTGCACAGCTATTAGCAATAGTGCACCTGGTGGTAAACTCATCTATGATGACATATGTGGAGCACTCTTGAGTGAGGAGATTCATAGAAAATCTATGGTTGGCACTTAGAGTGGAGATGCATATAATGTTCATGATTCTTACCAAGGAAAGAATCAACAATGTGGCAGGAGCAAGAACAAGGAAAAGAATGGTCAACAGAATAAGAGTAGAAGTAAATCAAGGAAGAGGGATATCGGATGCCATTATTTTCATAAGAATGGACATATGAAGAAAGAATGTTATGCATTAAAGAATGCTAAAGGTAAAGGACAAAATGTTGATGGGCATGTTAAATAGTTACTTGCACCATCTACTTTGACTATGAAGATTGAAGAAATTAATGATATTTCTAATGATGCTGATGTGTTGACACTTGATAGTACTGTGCCAATTGAGGCACTTATGGCTGATTCTCTTTCCCGCATGTGGTTGCTAGATTCTGGTGCTTCTTTCCATGTGACACCACATAGAGAATGGTTCTCTAATTATGCAACAAAGTCTCTTGGTACCGTGAGACTTGGTGAATCTTACCAGTGTGATGTTGTGGGGATTGGAGATGTGATTGTGCAATTCATTGATGGTTCAAAATTTACTATGCATAATATACGCCATGTACTTCAGTTATCACGTAGCTTGATGTGAGTTGATCAACTTGATGACCTAGGTTACAAGGTGGTCTTCTATGCTCAACCCTTTCGTCTATCAAAGGGCAATATGGTTATTGCAAAAGGAAGCAAAGTTGGCTCACTTTATCCTTTATTTGTATCATAGAAAGAACACTTGTTAGCTGTTACTGAACAACGTATGGCTTGTATTTGGCATGGTCATTTGGGCCATATATCTCATAGTGGAATGGAAAATCTTTCTCGTTCTGGCTACGTACTTGTGTTATCTTTCTCTGATTTTTCATTTTGTGAGCATTGTCAATATGGAAAGCAAACCAAAAATGTGCATAGAATGCACATTGACTCTTCAATTCAACCTTTAGATCTCATTCATACATATGTGTGTGGTCCTATGCCCACTAGGTCCTTAGGTGGTTCTCTTTACTTTGTCACTTTCATAGATGATGCTACTAGAAAAGTCTGGGTATATCCTATCAAATCGAAGGATGAGGTATTCCCTACTTTCAGAAAATGGCTTGCTTCAGTTGAGACTAAAAAAGGAACTAATCTTAAGGCTTCACGTTCAGATAATGGGGGCGAGTATACCTCACATGAATTCAACCTTTTCTGTGAGTCTAGAGGAATTCATAGAGAGTTACAGCTCCTTATACCCTAGTACAGAATGGTGTAGCTAAGAGGATGAATCGAACTATTCAAGATAGAGTAGTCTCTATGTTGCATCATGCAAACCTCTCACAAGGTTTTTGGGCAGAAACAGTATTGACTACAGTTCATGTGATTAACATTTCACCTAGTACTACCAAAGGTTTGAAAGTGGCACAAGAGTTATGGACAAGGAAGCCACCATATTATGATCATCTCCGAGTTTTTGGGTGTGAAGCATATGTTCATATACCCAAGAATCTTAGACAAAAGTTGGACCATAAGTCAAAGAAATGCATTTTTCTTGGATATGGTCGAGAAGGACAATTTGTATATCGCTTATGGGATCTTGAAACATTGTTAGTGATCAGAAGTAGTGATGTCATTTTTAATGAGTCTAAGATGCATAAACAACCCATTAAGGAGGTTGAAGTGAGAAGAGTGGTGTTTGAGGATACTAGTCCTCCGGTTAGCATGCATAAAAATGCTTCACATAGGGATGTTCAAGAGATTGTCCATTCAAATCAGTCTGCACATGTTCCTATTCAACAACCATTGAGACGTTCTGCATGTGTCTCACATCCACGTGATAGATATGTTCTAGGTTTAGATTTTGTTATGCTAATAGATGCCGGTGAGCTTTCTTGCTACAAAGAGGCTATGCAGACACATGATCATGTCAAGTGGGAGTGTGCAATGAAGAGTGAGCCGGATCCTATTCGTAAGGATGGTACTTGGGATTTAGTACCTTTGCCAAAGGGCAGTAAAGCTTTACCATGTAAATGGGTATATAACTAAAATTCACATCAGATAGTGCTTCTCCAAAATATAAAGCACGACTTGTTGTAAAGTGTGTTAAGCAACAACATGGTGTTGATTTTGAGGAAATCTTCTCTCTAGTGGTCAAGATCACTACTTTGCGCATGTTACTTGGATTCGTTGAAATGGAGGACTTAGAGCTAGTCCAAATGCATATGAAAACTTATTTAGTACGACAACAAAACATGGGTGGCTGACTCCTACGTTAGGTCCTCTTGTTGTAGGAATTGATTATGATGTTATTCATCGACTGGGTCATTAGATGCGATTTCTAACTTCCCTTCTTATTTAGATCCTAGTGAAGCTCCAATTGGGGTGGATGATTCATCTTCAGTCATCTACATTGTTCAACCCAGTTCTTCTTTGATTCGTTGAGATTTGGTTGACTCCAATTATGCTACTGTTTTGACTTTGTTGAGTAGTGGTTGTCCTCCAAATTCTCTTCGCATTCATGTTAGGCAAAAGTTGGCATTGTATAGCCGTTAATTTTGTATTATTATAGGTCAATTAAACTATTCTGATCCTTTGGGAGCTTGGCTCTGATGCCTCCCCACTCATGAGATTTCCTTGGTCTTGACCTTAGCACATGAAGTTCCCATGGTGTTCAGAGATCAAAATGTGCTCGAATCAAACTTTTGATGCCACAAAATGAAGATGTTTTCAAATGCTAATCACCCTGAGTATGCTCATCAACTTTTGTGTGATTATGAGATTATGACCGAAGAGGTGTTGATGACACCCTAGATTGAGTTGCGACATGCTCTGATACCAACTATTGGAGTTCGCGGTGTGTGGAAGCACATGAACAACACAAGGAGGAAGAAGAAGCTTGGAGCACACCACACCACTCAATGTTTATACAAGATGAGAAAAAAAAACCTCCTAAAGAGGGAAAAAAGTTACCTGGTGGTCCTAAGTGTGCAAAAACACATCACCCTCAAAATATATGAAAATATTTCCTTGAACTTTTCCAATTTTTGTTGATATATTTAGGTAGTGATGTGTGTGAACACTCTAGGACTGCCAGGGCACTATTTTCCCTCTTTAGGAGGTTTTTTTTCCCCAGCTTGTAAATACGCCTATTGACCTAATGGGCTACTTATCTTTGTACATTCTAGTGGTAATACATTCAGTATTGTGTGTTGTGCTCCAAGCTTCTTCTTCTTCCTAATGCTGTTCGCATGCTTCCGCAGACGTCTAACTCCAATAATTGGTATCAGAGCAGGTCATCGCTTCATCTAGGGCATCGTCTACACCTCTCCGATTGTGGTCTCAGATTCGCATGAAATTTGGTGAGCATACTCACGGTGTTTCAGAGATCAAAACTGCTTCCCTTTGTGGTGTTAAAATCGTGATCTAAGCTCGTTTTGGCCTCCAAACGCACTATCATAGTGCTTATGCAGGCTATTTTGTCTTTTTCTACCAAAGGTATATACCTATTTCAATTCGCCAGTATAAGCATCTCAAAGTCTGCTACAAGTTTAGCAAAACTTGTCTGGGCAGTTCTGTTCAACTATTTGAGATACAATCAATTTTTTGCATCAAGGTATTTTAGTCACCAACCATGGCTGAAAGCAATGATGTATTTCATATGTTGGCTGTTGAGGATAAGTTGGATGGTACCAACTACTCGTTGTGGTCTTATATGATGCGACATGTATTGGTTGCAAAAGGCCTGTGGAACATTACGCAGGGTGTTGAAAAACATCCTATCACACCTGTAACTGTTACAACCGTAGGTACTAAAGCTGATGCAAAAGGTGTCGAAGATGATGATATTCTGCATATTCCTATTCGTGCTGTGGTTTCTGCTATACCTACTATAGAGTAGTTTCGTTGGGATGGCAGAGATGCTCATGCACATGCATTGATAGTTTTGTCTATCAAACGTGCCATTATTCCTCACATTTGCTCTTGCAGAATAGCTAAGGATGCTTGGGATACACTTACCACATTGTACCAAGCTAGGAATGAGGCTCATGTTGCTTACCTCCGAAAACAGTTGGAGAGTGAGCACATGAATGAAGGTGATTCTATGGACATTTTCCTAACAAAGATCAAAGACTTGAAGGAACAATTGATTTCTGTTGATGAGGTTATACCAGATAGCTCACTTGTGTCGACCGTTTTGAATGGTCTTCTTGATTCATATCAGAGTTTTGCTTGTACTCTTCGGTTGATGATGAAAGGCAATCCAAATGCCTTGTCATTTGAGGAGTTAGTCTCTGTTCTATTGCAGGAAGATTAGTCCAAGGAGAACAGGTCAATTATGCATGTTGCAGATCAAGGTTTCCTGCCAAGTCAGAAGGGCAAAGGAAAATAGAGCTCTTCAACTAGTAAGTAGAAATTTGCTAATTCTGCACAATCGAAGAGGGAAGAAAAATATGAAAAGAAATCAGAAAAGCAGAAATTGTTTTGCAAGTACCGTAAAGGAAATGATCATATCACAAAGAACTGTCCAAAACTGGCTGCTAAAGAGGCAAAGAAGAAAGAGGGTGGAATGGTAGTTGCAGAAGCCTCTACACCAAAAATAGAGTCTGCTAATCCTGTGTAGGAATCGAAGAAGAATGGGAGTTTACTACTGTTTGCAGTTTTGATCCATCTTCTCATGAGCAGTGCATGTCTACAGTAAACTCAGATGTTTGGTATTTTGACAGTGAGGCGACCAAACATATTACCTCGCAGTGCAGTTTCTGCTCTTCACTCGAGCCTGCCCCTGCAGGCAATACTGTTACATGCACCAACTACTCCTCTTATCCTATTATGGGAGTTGGTAAGATCATTTTGACTACTGCTGATGGTAGTTCTTTCACTTTGTCAGATGCTTTGTTTGTGCACGGATCAAGAAAAATATGTTATCAGTTTCTGCATTAGCCAAGATTGGCTTGGTTGCGAAATTTATTGATGACAGATGTACATTTCATGATCTGTCAAATGGCGATGTGATTATTGCTTTTGGCATTTTATGTCATGGGTTGTATAAGCTCATAGACTATGAAAGATCTGTAAATGATTTGGCATTTGTAGTACATGATTCTTAGGCTATGTCATATGCAAAGCTTTGGCATGCACACTTTGGTCATCTGAATTTTGCTAGTTTGCTACACCTACAGAAATCTGAAATGGTATCCTCTTTGCCCAAACTTGAGGCACCCGGAAAACATGTTTGTGAAGGCTGTATTTTGGGCAAAATGCAGTGTTCTTCCTTTCCAAAATATGGTTTAGTTCGGGCTACTCAGAAATGTCTATGGTCCTATGCAGACACCTTCTTTTGGAAATTATCTTTACTTCGTGACTTCCATAAATGATTTTTCTAGGCATGCATGGGTATATCCATTGAAGGCAAAGTCAGAAGTGTTCATGTGCTTCATACAATTTTTGGTTTTGGCTGAAAATCTGTCAGCATGTAAAATGGGCACCCTCTGTTCTGATCGAGGGGGGGAATATATGTCTTATAATTTTAATGCATTTCTGGCCGAACATGGGATAAAACACCAGTGTACAGTGCCGTATACACCTCAATAGAACGGAGTTGCTGAACGAAAGAATAGGTCACTCATGGAGATGGCGAGGTGTGTGGTCAAGAGTCAGGCTTTACCACATAGTTTCTGGCTTGAGGCTATCATGTGTGAAGCATATGTACTTAACAGGTGTCCCACTAAAGAGGTGCAGTCTATCACTCCATATGAGGCTTGGCATAATCACAAGCCACCTGTTTCTCATCTACATGTTTTTGGTTGTTTGGCATATGCATTAGTGAGAACAACATCGTAGAAAATTGAATGATAAAGTAGTAAAATGTATTTTTATTGGGTATAGTTCTGAAAGTAAAGGCTATCATCTGTATCATCCACATACTAAATGTATTCTGGTTAGCCATGATGTTGTTTTTGTGGAAGATGCTATTCAACCATTGCTTTCATGTACTAAGGAGACATCTGTTAGCTCCAAAGACATGTATGATACTTTGCTGCCTCTTTTTGCAGGTGGAGAGTCTAGTGCTGGTCATAATGAGGCAACTTCTCAACCTTTGTAGCTTCCATGTGATGATGCAAATCATCCCATTTCTGATGCAAATTTACATGATGCACTTGTTGATGAGAGAACTGACATTGAGGAGGCAAAAAACTATGCCAAAATGGCTGGTGCAGACTTTGCGTGACAACAAATTAGATACATCTCTATCATATTGTACTAGATCAGGCTCTCATACTGCCTCTTTTGCATCAAATTGCTATGTTATGGCTGTATCTAGTCTTTGTGATGAGAATGGGCCTGTTTCATTTGACAAAGCACAAAATTCAAAAAATTGGATGGCTGCTATGCAATCTAAATATGATGCTATAATGAAGAATGGTACTTGGTCTTTATGTGACTTGCCTCCTAGCAAGAAGGCCATTGGCACTAAGTGGGTTTAGAAGCTGAAGTGTAAGCCTGATGGAACACTTGATAGGTATAAGGCTAGGCTTGTTGCAAAGAGTTATGCATAGGAAAGAGGCATTGATTTTGATGAGACCTTTGCACCTACATGCCGTATGACTACTCTTCGGAGCATCTGTGCACTTGCAGCCCATCATGGTTGGAGTGTACATTAGTTGGACATTAAAACTACATTTCTGAATGGTGACTTGCATGAAGAAGTGTATGTTTTTCAGCCCTGTGGCTTTGTGCAGAAAGGGCACAAAAACCAGGTGTGCAGGTTAAAGAAGGCATTATATGGTTTAAATCAACATGCCTATCTGATTGCACATGGTTTTGAGAACAGTCCAACTGAGAGCACCTTATATGTTAAGCGTGCTAATGATGTGCTTCTGATCATTGTTGTCTATGTTGATGACATGCTGCTCATTGGTCCTATTGAGAAGCATATTGCTGATTTTAACGCTGATTTGCATGCCTCATTTGAGATGTCTGATTTGAGGCATTTGCATCACTATTTGGGCATTCGGTTTATGCAAGTTGATGGTGGAATGGCTTTGTGTCAAACGAAATATATTGACACATTATTGTAGTGTTTTGGCCTTGAAGACTGTAAGCCTATTGCCACTCCTATGGAGACAGGTTTACGATTGAGTCTTCATGATGCTGGAGATGCATTTGATGGTTTCCTCTATCAGCAGGCTGTTGGATGCCTAGCTACTTGGTTTGTTTTATCCCAAGGGGGGATCACTACCACTAGATTTGCATGCTTTTTTAGACTCTGATTGGGCTGGTTTCCATGACACTCGTGTGTCCACTAGTGGCTTTTGCTTCATGCTTGGTAGCTCATGTATATCTTGGTTGAGCAAGAAGCAGCCTACTGTGGCCACTTCCAGTTGTGAGGCTGAGTATAGGGCATCTTTCACAGCGATTGCTGAGTGTGTGTGACTGAGATGCCTTATGGCTGATTTGGGTGTTGGTCAGTCTTTTGTCACCACCATCTTCACTGACAGTAAGTGCGCATTGGTAGTTGCGAGGAACCCTATGTTCCATGCTCGCACTAAGCACATTGAGGTGCTTTATCATTATAATAGGGAGAGGTTCGCTACTGGGGAGAATGTTGGAGGGATTCTCTCATGAAGATGAAACAACCTTCCTCTTTGCTAACCGGACCTAGTCTCCTTACGAACTGTGCATTTACAACACATACTTGATCATTGGTCCCCAACATCTTGTATGGTCCAACCTAGTTCGGTGGAGGAGGGGAAGTGTCTAAAGAATCCATTGGAGTTATCTGAGTTGCACCACTGCATGAGCCAAAGGGGTGATAAAGTTCGTGGCCACCAATCATATGTCCTAGAAGAACAATTGATCATCTGTCACTTGGGTGATGCTATGAATCCTCAACCAATAAACATTAAAGATGATTTGGATGAAACTTTTAAACGAGATCTCCTAGCACTATTAATGAAGTTTTTCAACGTGTTTGCATGGGATTACAAAGACATGAAGGTGCTAGATCCTCACATTTACCAACATTGATTTGTACTAAAACCAGATGTTTATTCGGCTAAGCAACAGAGTTATAGGATGAATCCACACTATGACAAACAAATGAAGGAAGAACTTGATCACCTTTTATGTGTTGAGTTTATTGTTCCTATTGAACATGCCCATTGGATCTCCCCCATAGTGATTGTCCCTAAGAAAAATAAACAACTATGAATATGTGTGTAGTACCAGAAACTTAATGCTACCACAGTTCTCATTCCTTTCTACTTACCTTTTCTAGATACTATGCTTGATGAAGTAGCAGGTTGCAAAATATATTCCTTTCTGGATAGGTATAGTGGATATAACCAAGTTTGCATGGCTAAATCAGATATTCCTAATTTTTCTTTTATTATGAATTGGGGTTTTTGTGCTTGTAGAGTTATGTGGTTCGATCTCTGTAAGACCCCTAGCATCTTCTAATGTTGTATGCAAAACATCTTTTCCCCCTATCAGTCCAGTTTTATGAGGGTGTTTCTTGATGACTTTTTAGTTTGGGTGCCAAATTGGATCATTTACAACATCTTCGCCTTTTTTTTTTTAAGTTTCAAGACTATCGACTTTGTCTTAACTCAAGCAAATCCATTTTTGCTGTAACATGTGGTAAATTGCTTGGACATATTATTTTGCACCAAGGTATTCAAGTTGACCTAAATAAGGTGCAGGCTATCCTTGATGCCCCACCACCGAAATCACCAAAGGAAGTTCTCTGTTTTCTAGGACAGATCCGGTGGCATGATCATTATCTTTGTTGTCTTGCACATCTCATTATCCCACTTACTCGATTGATGGCAATCCCATGTCACGACTTTCACTAGGCTAATGGGTGTATGACTAGCTTTCTTTTCCTAAAGCAGTTACTCATGCAACCTCTTATTCTGTAGGCTCCTCAATGGGACTTACCATTCCATGTATTTGTTGATGCATTGGATATTGCTATGGGAAGTGTTTTAATGCAACTCCATGATACATGGTATCGTCGGATATTCTATGCTAGTAGATGTCGCAACCCTACCAGATAAAACTATTTAGTTACCAAATGTAGATAAATTTATATGCTTGGCCACAACTTTACTTTCCATGTGGACCACTCCACATTCACTTATTTAGTAAGATAGCAAAACTTGGGTGGCTGACTTGCATGTTTGGTTCTCTTGTTGTAGGAATTGATTATGATGTTATTCATTGGCCCAGGTCATTGCATGCGATTGCTGACTTCCTTTCTTATTTGGATTCTGGTGAAGCTCCAATTGGGGTGGATGATTCATCTTCGAGCATCTACACTATTCAGCCCAGTTCTTCTTTGGCTCGTTGGGATTTGGCCGACTCCAATTATGCTACTCTTTTGACTTTCGGACTAGTGGTTTTCCTTCAAATTCTCTTCCCATTTCTGCTAGGCAAAAGCTTGTTGGTGCAAATACTCCAAGCCTAAATGCTTGATCACTTATACAAAAAGTTCATGTATTAGCACATGAATGATCTCTTTTAAAACATTGATTTTTACTCCTTGTAAAAGTGCATACATGGAATCACTTCAATCACGAGTACTTACGAGAATCTTTCCACGAATTATTTGGTGAGGATTCATGAAAAATCAAGTCCTAAAACTTTGGAACACTTTTAGGTAAAGATTTGAATTCAAATTTGAATCTTGGATCCAACAAAAGGCTATAAAAGAGGACTACCTAGTTGCATGGAAAGTAGCCAGGAATAGTAGAGATTTCAGAGGAATTTGTGTGGCATATTGAGCTCACATTATAGCTCTACTATTGCCCTCACATTGTGGAATCATTCATTGCCAATGTTGGATCATTCTCTGAGCATAGTTGATCATTTCGAGTGAAATAACTTGCAAATGTTAGGTACCTAAGTTAATTAGATATGCCAAAAAGGATTTTGTTCAATTGTTAGCAGAGAAGGAGTGCTGTTCATTTCTCTAAATAGGTGTAGTGAACAAAATAGCAAGTCTTTGGTTCAGAATGAAACTCCAACTTATCTATTTTGATCCAATGATTTGAGGATCATCTTCCAAAGTACTTGGGTGATTATTTGTGCTTCCTTAAAAGCTAAAGAGGTCTAGTTTGCACTCCTCAACTCAGTTTTGGTAGATGTGAAGCAAGAATTGGTAGAACCATCTCATCTTTGGAAGGTGTCCACCATCTCCTCCAATAGTGGCATCAGAGCAACAAGGTAAAATGTGAGATGGATTTCCATCATTCATTGATAAATTGGACAGGGGCAATTAACCAGCTTGGTACCTAAGGATGGAGGCTTACCTCCAAGGAAGAAGCTTGTATGGATACATATCTGGAGATGAAGGAATGCCAACCTTTAGAAGCAAAAACCAACCTACAAGAGAGGAGCAAGAGAGACTAGCTGCATGGTGTGCAAAGGATGCTCTAGCCAGGTCTTACATACTCAATTCAATATCTGATTTTTTATTACCTCATAGTAGGAAATTTAAGACCTCCCAAGAGACTTGGGAAGTAATATGTTCATACTTCTCATCAAATACAAGGGCCATATGAAGTATTTCAATGGCGATGCACCACACTGCACTCTCCTTCTCGAGAGCTCCACGACGATATGCTTGAAGTAGAAAACCGAGCTCCTGACGCCACACACAGTACTCCGCACAGAGGTTGTAGAATACACAGAAAACGCAGTACAAAGGGAGCACGAAGACAGACTTCTTAGGTCTTACAAATGCGGTCGAACTTACAGTCTGTGACTGACCAGGCCACTATATGTTTTATTAAAGAACATATACAAAGAAGTGTCCGGTGGCCATTTGGCCTTTCACATGGACACTAACGGTAACAATCTCCCACTAAAGGCCAATATGGCGAGAGTAACTATGGGAGAAAAAAGAAAGAATGATAAAGAATACCTGAGTGTAAGTATACAAACTATACCTCCCACCTGATGGGCATGTTACACAGTATACGAGTGACTGCGTAAGATCAAGAATCAAGTAACCCCCATCAAGTGACAACAGTGTCGAAAGCTATCCTGTGGTAGAGCTTTAGTCAAAGCATCTGCAGCATTATCTCGAGTGTGAACCTTCTCAAGAATAATGCTCTCAGTGGCTAAGCAATCTCTAATGAAGTGATACCTCACCTCAATGTGCTTGGTCTTTGCATGATAGACCGGATTCTTAGCCAAAGCAATGGCACTCTGACTATCACTGAGCAAGTGAGGTACATGCTGAGGTAAACCCATATCACAAGCAAGACGAGAAAGCCACAATGCTTCCTTACATGCCTCACTTGCTGCAACATACTCTGCTTCTATGGTGGAAACAGCTGTACATTCTTGAAGACGGGATCTCCAAGAGATAGCACCTCCAGCAAAATGAAAAATGTACCCTGATGTAGACTTACGATTGTCTACACAACCAACATAGTCAGAATCTGTGTAACCAATAATGGATGCTTTCCCTCTACCTAAGCATAGACACTTGTCCTTAGTGCCACTCAGATATCTCAAAATCATTTTGACCGCTTCCCAATGTTTCTTGCCAGGATTAGACATATATCTGCTCACAACTCCCACTGCAAATGCAATGTCTAGTCTCGTAGCTACCATAGCATACATGAGACTACCAACAGCAGACTAATAGGGAATTTTGGTCATGAATTCCTTTTCCTCATCTGATTTGGGGCAGTCATCCTTGCTCAATTTCACATATGTGGGTAAAGGTGTACTCAATGCCTTTCCACCCTGCATATTGAATCGATGAAGTACTTTGGATATGTACTCACTTTGAGACAAGTATATGCATCTTTTACTCCTATCACAAGTAATGCGCATGCCAAGAATATGTTTGGCATCCCCCAAATCCTTCATATCAAATGTCTGACTCAACTTCTTTTTGAGAATTGACAAATCATAAGAGGACTTCCCAACAATCAACATATCATCGACGTAAAGTATCAAGCATATCAAGCTGCCATCACAACATCTCTTTGTGTAGAGACAATGATCCTCATTGCTCCGAGAATAGCCTTGGGACTTCATAAAAGCATCAAACTTTTGGTACCATTGTCTAGGAGACTGTTTAAATCCATACAAGCTCTTCTTGAGCTTACAAACTAGACTTTCCTTGCCAGGAACTACATAACCCTCTGGTTGTTCCATATAGATCTCATCTGTAAGATCTCCATGCAAGAAAGCTGTTTTCACATCCATTTGGACTAGCTCTAAGTCCTCCATTGCAACGAATCCAAGCAACATGCGCAAAGTAGTCATCTTGACCACTGGAGAGAAGATTTCCTCAAAATCAACACCATGTTGTTGCTTAAAACCCTTTGCAACAAGTCGTGCTTTATATTTTGGAGAAGCACTATCTGATGTGAATTTCAGCTTATATACCCATTTACATGGTAAAGCTTTCCTGCCCTTTGGCAAAGGTACTAAGTCCCAAGTACCATTCTTGTGAATAGAATCCAACTCACTCTTCATGGCACGCTCCCACTTGACATGATCCTCTGTCTGCATAGCCTCTTTGTAGCAAGAGGGCTCACCGGCATCTGTTAGCATAACAAAATCTAAACCTGGAACATATCTATCAGGTGGATATGAGACACGTGCAGAACGTCTCAATGGTTGCTGAACAGGAACATGTGCAGACTGATCTGAATGGACATTCTCTTGAACATCCCTATGTGCAGTATTTTTATGCATGCTAACCGGAGGACTAGTATCCTCAAACACCACTCTTCTCACTTCAACCTCCTTAATCGGCTGTTTATGCATCTTAGACTCATTAAAATTGACATCACTACTTCTGATCACTGACCGTGTTTCAGGATCCCATAAGCGATATCCAAATTGTCCTTCTCGACCATATCCAAGAAAAATGCATTTCTTTGACTTATGGTCCAACTTCTGTCTAAGATTCTTGGGTATATGAACATATGCTTCACACCCAAAAACTCGAAGATAATCATAATATGGTGGTTTCCCTGTCCATAACTCTTGTGCCACTTTCAGACCTTTGGCAGTACTAGGTGAAAGGTTAATCACATGAACTGCAGTCAATACAGCTTCTGCCCAAAAACCTTGTGAGAGGTTTGCATGATGCAACATAGAGACTACTCTATCTTGAATAGTTCTATTCATCCTCTCAGCTACACCATTCTGTACTGGGGTATAAGGAGCTGTAAACTCTCTACGAATCCCTCTACATTGACAGAAAAGGCTGAATTCTTGTGAGGTATACTCACCCCCATTATCTGAACGTAAAGCCTTAAGCTTAGTTCCTTTTTCAGTCTCAACTGAAGCAAGCCATTTTCTGAAAGTAGGGAATACATCATCCTTCGATTTGATAGGATATACCTAGACTTTTCTAGTAGCATCATCTATGAAAGTGACAAAGTAAAGAGAACCACCTAAGGACCTAGTGGGCATAGGACCACACACATCTGTATGAACAAGATCTAAAGGCTGAATTGAAGAGTCAATGTGCATTTTATGCACATTTCTGGTTTGCTTTCCATATTGACAATGCTCACAAAATGAAAAATCAGAGAAAGATAACACAGGTAAGTAGCCAGAACGAGAAAGATTTTCCATTCCACTACGAGATATATGGCCCAAACGACCATGCCAAATACAAGCCATAGGCTATTCAGTAACAGCTAACAAGTGTTCTTTCTATGATACAAATAAAGGGTAAAGTGAGCCAACTTTCCTTCCTTTTGCAATAACCATATTGCCCTTTGATATACGAAAGGAATGAGCATAGAAGACCACCTTGTAACCAAGGTCATCAAGTTGACCAACTGACATCAAACTGCGTGATAACTGAGGTACATGGCGTACATTATGCATAGTAAATTTTGAACCGTCAATGAACTGCACAACCACATCTCCAATCCCCACAACATCACACTGGTAAGAGTCACCAAGTCTCACGGTACCAAGAGACTTTGCTGCATAATTAGAGAACCATTCTCTATGTGGTGTCACATGGAAAGAAGCACCAGAATCTAGTAGCCAGGTGTGGGAAAGAGAATCAGCCATAAGTGCCTCAGATGGCACAGTACTATCAAGTGTCAACACATCAGCATCATCGGAAATAGCATTAATTTCTTCAATCTTCACAGTCGAAGTAGATGGTGCAGGTAACTGTTTAACATGCCCATCAACATTCTGTCCTTTACCTTTAGCATTCTTTAATGCATAACAATATTTCTTCATGTGTCCTTTCTTATGACAATAATGGCATTCAATATCCCTCTTCCTTGATTTACTTCTGCTCTTATTCCGTTGACCATTCTTTTCCTTGTTCTTGCTCCTGCCACGTTGTTGATTCTTTCCTTGGTAAGAATCATGAACATTATATGCATCTCCACTCTGAGTGCCAACCATAGATTTTCTACGAATCTCCTCACTCAAGAGTGCTCCACATATGTCATCATAGACGAGTTTACCACCTGGTGCACTATTGCTAATAGCTGTGCAAAATGTATCCCATGATGATGGCAGGGTGCATAACAACAATACTGCTTTCATTTCATTGTCCATATCCATTTTCTGAGCCTGTAACTGGGAGAATATGGCATCAAACTCATTTAGATGAGCAGCAACACTATCTGTGTCCTTCATACGAAGGTCATATAATTTTCTCATCAGATATACTTTATTTGATGCCGTCTCTTTTTCATATGTATTGCATAACTTCTTCCAAAGTTCCTCTGCACTTTCACAGTCTAATACTGTAAAGTAAACATTATCTGCTAGGTGCAAGCGAATGGTAGACCTGGCCATTTCATCTAACTCATCCCAATCATCTTCATCCATGTCAGCAGGCTTCTTTGAAATCCCATTTACTGGCTTCCATTGCCTTCTTTGAATCAGCACATCTTTAATCTGATTCTTCCATAGAGCAAAGTTTGTGCCATCAAATTTTCGGATCTCAAAATGGTCTTTGCCCTGCAAGTTATAGCTCCTCCTCGGAACGCTAGCTCTAGACCCTGATCCACCGGATGTGCCTGAGACCTCTGATGCCATGATCGTAGAGAATTGAATAGAATGATAATGGAGCTAGAAGATTCCAAACACCAACAAATAAGTGTATCAAGGAGTAAATCGACCACTATATAGTTGACTAAACCAGAAATCTGGAAAAATTTTGCCAGAGTATCCTCTGCAAAATTAGCATATGACGAGTGTCAAAGTATCATAAAACTGCAAGTACTGACATGTCTACCTGCATAGTGAATCACTGACTCCACTGCATATAATCAGTTACCCAATAGAAGCCAACTAGGCTTATCGAGCACCTATGAACAACTATCATACATCTCCTATGGCGAGGCTTGGTAAGTCTTCCACCTGCATCACCAAAGAGACCCCGACATCTGGGTGTCTCCCAGTTAAGAAAACCTCACCACGACCCTCTTTATCAAACGTAAAAGGCTTTATGCAAAGAACGTAACCACTATATCAATGCCCACATGGACGTACATAAGCGGTATCCACAGAAGCGTACATGGTGTGTATGTGCTCAATATATGCAGTAAAATGACACTGAAAGGCTGAATACACAGCCCAAAAACTAGCCAATAACACCTGCAAGTGTCTGTCAACTCTGATGTTTTAGGCTTTAAAAACCTGCATAAATTTGCAGCGACTGCTCCCACCAAAACTGAAAACCCCTCGAGAAACCTGTAGTTTTACGAGTGTGGCTGAAAATACAGCCCCAAAGGTTGATATTTATTGTCTGAGAAGTACAAGGAACACTCTTCTTGATATTCTTGGACCTGTGTGAAGAGAACTACGTGCGAAAGTACTCCGAAATGGCTCCAAAAACACCCCAAAATTGCTTCAGAAATAGGCTTTAAAAGCAAAAATGAAGCTTTGAGGGACCAAAACTTGTTCAAGGTAATGTCAACCTTAGTCTTTCCCCTTCTTCAAACACCACAAGAGTGTAGCTTAGTGGCAAGAGATTGCCACGGTTAAGCGAGCTCTGGGGGGAACAGTACTGGGATGGGTGACCTCCCGGGAAGTACCGGGAACCTCTATATTCCTTGATCGTTGAGGTCCTCCCTCGCGCGCAGCCAACGGCGCCAACGGTGACTTCAGTGACTCGGATGACAAGGTATGCCAAGGTCTATGCCTTGGTCGCCGCCTTAGTCGCCGCCTTAGTCGAAAGCCTGGGGGGGGGGTTCGCTTCCCTCGCACAAGAGGAACAAAGCTTTTTTGCCTCGAACTGCTTTGATACCAGTGAAGTATTTCAATGGCGATGCACCACACTGCACTCTCCTTCTCGAGAGCTCCACGACGATATGCTCAAAGTAGAAAACCGAGCTCCTGACGCCACACACAGTACTCCGCACAGAGGTTGTAGAATACGCAGAAAACGCAGTACAAAGGGAGCACGAAGACAGACTTCTTAGGTCTTACAAATGCGGTCGAACTTACAGTCTGTGACTGACCAAGCCACTATATGTTTTGTTAAAGAACATATACAAAGAAGTGTCCGGTGGCCATTTGGCCTTTCACATGGACACTAATGGTAACACCATAAAGAACCAGCTTTGGGTGGAGTTCACAACCTTGAAGAAGCAACCAACGCAAAGTGTAGCAGACTATGTGACCAAGATGAAGGATGTAGCTAATCAACTTGGGAGTATTGGAGAAGAAATAGAAGAGGAGCAGATAGTAAGGCACATCATAAATGGCATCAAGTCTAATGACAAATGGGAGTCTTTTACCACATCTATGAACCTATATATGGATATGCAGATACCTAGCCTCAATACATTAACGAGAACTCTTCACACATGAGACAAAGCTAAAAAAGAATGGAAATACTTCTAGAGGTAATCAATCTTCTACCCTTTACACAGATAAAAATAAGAGTAAAGATAAAGGCAAAGGTAAGAGAAATGAAGAAGATGCAAGTACATCCCAAGCGAGCTTCACAGGTAGAGGAAGAGGTACTAGAGGAAGGGGTAAATGAGGGAGCAAGGCAGTGGGAGACCATACAACTCTTCACCTCTCAACATTTGTGGCTTGACCAATCATATCACTGATGAATGCTTCAGAAACACAAAGAATCAGAGAGAAAGAGGCTTCCATAGAGGAAGCTATGGACAATCAAGAGGCAGGTTCAATAATGGAGGAAACAATTGTTGATATATTTAGGTAGTGATGTGTGTGAACACACTAGGACCACCGGGGCATTTTTTTCCCTCTTTAGGAGGTTTTTTCCCCCAGCTTGTATATACGGCTATTGCCCTAATGGGCTACTAATCTTTGTACATTCTCTAGTAATACATTCAGTATTGTGTGTTTGTGCTCCAAGCTTCTTCTTCTTCTTTGTGCTGCTCGCGTGCTTCCGCAGACGTCTAAATCCAACAATTGGTATCAGAGCAGGTCGTCGCCTCATCTAGGGCACCGTCGACACTCCTCCGTTTGCAGTCTCAGAATCATACGAATTTTGGTGAGCATACTCAGGGTGTTTTCGAGATAAAAAAAACTTCATTTTGTAGTGTCAAAATCGCGATCTGAGCTTGTTTCGGCCTCCGAACGCACTATCGCAGTGCTTATGTAGGCTATTTCGTCTTTTTGTGCCAAAGATATATACTTGTTTCTGTTCGCCAATATAAGCGTCTTGAAGTCTGCTACATGTTTAGCAGAACTCGTCTGGGCAGTTCCATTCAACTTTTTGAGATACAGTCAATTTTCTGCATCAAGGTATTTTAGTCACCTACCATGGCTGAAAGCAGTGATGTATTCCGTATGTTGGCTGTTGAGGATAAGTTGGATGGTACCAACTACCCATTATGGGCTTATATGATGCGACATGTATGGTTTGCAAAAGGATTATGGAACATTGTGTAGGGTGTTGAAAGACGTCCTGTTACACCTGTAATAATAGGTACTGCGAATACAGGTGCTGGAGCTGATGAAGATGGTGTCGAAGATGATATTGTGCAGATTCCTGTTCGTGCTGCTGTTTCTACTGCACCTATTGCAGAGCAGATTTGTTGGGATGGCAGAGATGCCTAGGCACATGCATTGATAGCTTTATCTATCAAACGTGCCATTGTTCCTCATATTCGCTCTTGCAGAATAGCTAAGGATGCTTGGGATACACTTACCACATTGTACCAAGCTAGGAATGAGGCTCGTGTTGCTTACCTCCGAAGACAGTTGGAGAGTGAGCACATGAATGAAGGTGATTCTATGGACAGTTTCCTAACGAAGATCAAAGACTTGAAGGAACAATTGATTTCTGCTGATGAGGTTATACCAGATAGCTCACTTGTGCAGACCGTTCTGAATGGTCTTCCTGATTCATATAAGAGTTTTGCTTCTACTCTTCGGTTGATGATGAAAGGCAATCCAAATGCCTTGTCATTTGAGGAGTTAGTCTCTGTTCTGTTGCAAGAAGATCAGTCCAGGCAAAACAGGTCCATTATGCGAGTTGCAGATCAAGCTTTCCTGGCTAGTCAGAAGGGCAAAGGAAAATGGAGCTCTTCAACTAGTAAGCAGAAATTTGCTAATTCTGCATATTCGAAGAAGGAAGATAAAGGTGAGAAGAAATCAGAAAAGCAAAAATTGTTTTGTAAGTACTATAAAGGGAATGATCATATCATAAAGAACTGTCCAAAACTGGCTGCTAAAGAGGCAAAGATGAAAGAGGCTGGAATGGTTGTTGCAGAGGCCTCTACACCGAAAACAGAGTCTGCAAATCTTCTGTAGGAAGAAGAATGTGCGTTTACTACTGTCTGCAGTTTTGACCCATCTTCTCATGATCAGTGCATGTCTGCAGTAGACTCAGATGTTTGGTATTTTGACAGTGGGGCAACCAAACATATTACCTCGCAGTGCAGTTTCTTCTCATCACTCGAGCCTGCCCCTACAGGGAATACTGTTACATGCGCCAACAACTCCTCTTATCCTGTTATGGGATTTGGTAAGATCATTTTGACTACTGCTGATGGTAGCTCTTTCACTTTGTCAGATGCTTTATTTGTGCCAGGGATAAAAAAGAACTTGTTATCAGTTTCTGCATTAGCTTAGATTGGCTTGGTTGTGAAATTTGTTGATGACAGGTGTACAGTTCATGATCTGTCAAATGGCGATGTGATTATTGCTTCTGGCATTTTATGTTAGAAGTCTGAATCGACTTTTCAGAAGAGCAGTTTTAGATATAGATAACTTGTTGAGATCATTTCTCAAGATCTACTGAATCTTTTGGAGTGATTCAACTTAGAGAAGGTGCGCAAACTGTAGGCGACACCTTGTGCAAAGTTTCATAAAAAACTTTACACAATTGATAGGTTAATGAGAGAGTAATGTGCAACAGACTTTCTGTGTAGTCATCTTCTTCACAGTTTGATAAAAAATTTTGATAATTGATCATTGATCCTTTAAATTGGTGAATGGTTTGAGTTACTCTTGATATAGAGGTGCTCTAACTTCAAGACTAGCTTGTTCTTTTGGAGATTAACACTCTCCAATAGTGGTATGAGAGCAGGAAGTATCAAAATTGAAGGAAGGAGGATCCCGACTGCTGCAGCTGCAAAGAATTCAACATCTGAAGGTTCAAAAGGTGAAAGCTTGAGGGCAAAGCTTGAGAAGGAGGTCATACGACATCAAGGAAGACAAAAGGAACATTATTCAAAGTAAAGGTATATCTATTACTCATAAAGTTTGAAGAATCCAATATACAGGTGAAAAGAAGGATGGGAGATTCTCTTCAAATAGAGAAGTTGGATAGAGAGAACTATTCAACATGGTCAATGAGGATGGAAGCTCATCTTATGAGCAAAGACTTGATAGCTTATATTACAGGTGAAGAAGAAAAGCCTCAGTTCAGAGATCCTAGTGTTCCAACTAGGGAGGAATTATCAGATTTGAAGAATTGGATGAAGAAAGATGCTCAAGCTAGGAGCATTATCTATATGGCAGTCAATGACTACTTGCTACCTCATATTAGAGGTCTTGAAAGTGCAAGTGATATATGGAATGCTTTGGAGGAGCATTTCCAAAACACCACAAAGTCTAGGAAGGCATCCTTGTGGGTAGAATTTACCACATTCAAGAAAAAGGCCTCTCAATCCATCTCATATTATGTAACCAGAATGAAGGACATTGCAGATGCATTAGGAGTAGTTGATGAAGACATTGAGGAGGATAAATTGGTAAGGAAAATCCTCACAGGTTTGAGAGGTGATGACAAATGGAAGCCATTCATTTTGTCTACTGAATCATCACTTGATCATTTTAGTCTTGACTTAAATCAGTTGCTAGGACATATGTTAACCTTTGAGCAGGATGTCAAAGGTGAAGGTGACAAGAGTACAGGTCATGCAATGTATTCAAAGGATAAGAAGAAGAATATCAAAGGAAAGCAACAAGCAAATGAGGATGAAGGTACAACTAGCCAAGCTAACTTCCTAAGAGGAAGAGGAGGTGGCAAAGGTAGAGGAAGAGGCAGTAGTAATAAAGATGGAGTCAAGGCTTGCTAGATTTGTGGTAAGACAAATCACCTAGCTAATGATTGTTGGCATAATACTCAGAATAATGGTGGATATAATCAGAATTTTAATTCAAGAGGAAGAGGTGGCAAAAAACAAAGAGGTAATTTCAGAGGTAGAGGTAGTAGGGTTACTTTGGAAGAAATGCAGGTAGAGGATTCCAAAGTCAACAATACAAGAATACCTACTACAATTATGCTTCAGATCAGAAGGAGGATTCAACATTGATAATGAATGCAACTTGTGAAAGGCAAAGTGAAGACCAAAGAGTCTTCTACATCGACTCAGGGTGTAGCAATCACCTGAGTGGCAACATAGCATTGATGACTGACTTGGAAAATAAGGTAACTAATCATGCAGTTCAAACAGGTGACAATACAAAGCACAATGTGAAATCAATTCGATCAGTGAAGGCCAAGGATGGTAGCACCCTCTTGAGTAAGGTCTTGCATGTTCCTACAATTCCTAAGAATATGATAAGTGTAGCACAAATTGTTGAAAAAGGTATGAAGTTAGATTCACTAATGAAGGAGTGTTAGTGGAAGACCCTAGCAATGGGTATAAACAAGTTGTTTCAGGGAAGAAAGAAGGAAGATTGTTCACATTGAAGATCCAAGGTAATGTTGGTCATGCCTTGTTCACTTATGGAGGACATAAGATCTCTGAGTTAGATCTTTGGCACAAGAGGCTTGGACATTTCAATGAAAGAGGTATCAAAGATATGGTTAATAATGGTTCTGTACTTGGATTGCCTAATGTTGCAGGTCAACATATGACATATAGATGTGAGGCATGTCAATTAGGTAAGGCTCATAAGCAATCTTATTCCAAGCATGGTTTTATGTATTGAGAGAAGCTTGAATTGGTACACACAGATGTGTGGGGACCATCAAAGGATTTCAGTATCAATGGTTCAAGGTATTATGTGATTTATGTTGATGATGCTACTAGATGGATCACTATCTATGTGATCAAAGATAAGTAAGAGGTATTCAATACATTCAAACATTATCATGTGTATGCAGAGAGAATTACAGGTCATAAGTTGAAGAGACTAAGGTCAGATGGAGGGGGAGAGTATTTCCTTCTATCAAAGGATGTTACGTTTGATGAGCAAGGTACTTGGTATGCAGGTACAATCAATATTAATGCAGGTGATGAAGAAGTTGTAAATCAAAAGAAAGGTAAATCAAAGGTTCATATATTTGATGAAGAGGAGAATAATGAAGTACAGATTGAAGTTGAAGAAGTGCCAAGGTTTGATCCAGAATGTGATGAGCCAAAAACCTCAAGAAGTGGAGAACTCAGAGTGTCATCAAGACACAAATGGCAAACTACAAGGTATAGTTACGACACTTCTTTTTTGGCTAGCAAAGATTATGCATATATGATAAAGACAGATGAAGACCCTTCTACATATGAAGAGGCAAAAGGTAAGGAAAATTGGGAGAAAGCTATGCAGGAAGAATATGATGCATTGATGGAGAATCACACATGGGAGTTGGTTCCTAAACCAAATAGCCAGAAGATCATTGGATGCAAGTGGGTCTACAAGACAAAGAGGTATGCAGATGGAAGTGTGTCTAGATATAAATCTAGACTTGTTGTGAAGGGTTTTGCTCAGAATTATGGTATAGATTATGATGAGACCTCTAGTCCTGTGGCAAAGATGACAACCATCAGGACACTCATAGCTATTGCTGCATGTAAAGGATGGAAATTATGTCAATTAGATGTGAAGAATGCTTTTTTAAATGGTTATATTTCAGATGATGTTTTCATGGAGCAACCCCAAGGATTTAGAGATGAAAGGTATCCAGATCATGTGTGCAAGCTCAAGAGAGCCTTGTATGGCTTGAAGCAGTCCCTAAGGGCATGGAAGTATAGACTTGTGAAGTACTTGAAGGAACTTGGATTCCAAGTATCTAAAGCAGATAGTAGCTTGCTTGTTAAAGCAAGTGATGATGGGTTCATTTACATGTGCATATATGTTGATGATATAATTCTTACAGGTACAGATGAGAAAGACATTCAAAGCCTAAAGAAGCAAATGGAGAAAGAATTCAAGATCAGTGATTTGGGAGACTTGTCATATTTCTTGGGCATGGAGATCTCATACACTCAGCATGGAGTGTATGTAACTCAAGAAAGGTATTTGAAGAACTTGTTGATCAAGTTTAAGTTGAATGATTGCAGAGTAGCACCTACTCCAATGGAGGTGAATCATAAAATGAGCAGATATGGAGGAGAAGAGTTCAACGACATGAAGCTATATCAAGGTTTGGTTGGTAGTCCGATCTATGCTACACTAACTAGACCTGACTTATCATATGTAGTGGGAGTATTGTCTCAATTCATGCATTGTCCTAGGAAAGAACATTGGATTGCAGGTCAAAGAGTGTTGAGGTACATTAAGGGTACACTCAAAGAGGGTTTGTATTATGGTTTTACATCAGATACAAACATTAAGATATATAGTGATGCAGATTAGGCAGGTAATCCTGATGATAGGAGATCAACTTATGGATACTTGTGTTATGTGGGAGATAAGTTAATTTCTTGGTGTTCAAAGAAGCAATGCACAACTGCTTTATCATCTACAGAAGCAGAGTACAAAGGTATGGTGGAAGCTGCAAAGGAAGTGATATGGCTTAAGACTCTGATGAAGAGTTTTGACATCATTCAGAGTACACCCACTATTCATGGAGATAACATGAGTTCATTGTATTTAGCTGCTAACCCTGTGTTCCATGCCAGGACTAAACACATTGAGATTCAGTATCACTTTCTAAGAGAGAAGGTGATGGATAAAGATATTGAAGTAATACATACTTCAACAAAAGATAAAATAGCTGATATGCTAACCAAAAACTTGGATGGACCAAAGCTACAGAGATTCAAAGACATGGCATGTATAAAGAAGATAGAGAAAACCTCAATTGATGATTGAGGGGGAGCTGTTGGTGTAGGGAAATCAACAATTGAAGTTTTAATGAAGGTTTGGAAGTCAAGGATTGAAGAAAAGTTCAAGTTATGAAGCATGGATGAAGTGCATATTCAGAAGATGAAGATGTGTACACATATGTACATTAATTTAGAGATAGCTCATATATATCTTTTGTATGGTCATAAGCTTGTATATATATGGCTATATATATAAGTAAATAGTTGGGGCAAATATGAGAGAGCATGTGAATAGAGAAATTGGTAGTTGTATGAGTCATTAGACATCTTAGAAGTGAGTAGAATCTCTCTCATCACTCAGTTGTAAAATTCCTTCAGGAATGAAAGAAAATTGCGCCCGATGTTTCTGTGCATTCTCCTTCTGTGCTTGATCATTTCAAGAATCTTTTTGTAGATGTCTAAGTCCATAGTTAATGAGTCTATGGTTAAAGTTTGAGAGCCTAATTGTAAACAGGCTGTGAGAATTATGAGTAAGAACATTCATATGTGAAGAAGTGTTTACTGTTTCCTGAAACAGGCGCAATCTCGATGATCAATGATTTGATCATTTCTCAGTGCACAGGTTAAAGTTTTGCATGAATAAGGAGTCAAAATTTAAGTTAGAAGGTAAGCCATCTGTGGCCAAAAGCATTTGTATAAACGGGTTCTAGGTTGAGAGAACCAAATGTTAGAAGTTACAGTTGTTTGAATCGACTTTTCAAAAGAGCAGTTTTAGATATAGATAACTTGTTGAGATCATTTCTCAAGATCTACTGAATCTTTTGGAGTGATCCAACTTCGAGAAGGTGCGCAAACTGTAGGCGACACCTTGTGCAAAGTTTCATAAAAACCTTTACACAATTGATAAGTTAATGAGAGAGTAATGTGCAATAGACTTTCTGTGTAGTCATCTTCTTCACAGTTTAATAAAAAATTTTGATAATTGATCATTGATCCTTTAAATTGGTGAATGGTTTGAGTTACTCTTGATATAGAGGTGCTCTAACTTCAAGACTAGCTTGTTCCTTTGGAGATTAACACTCTCCAATAGTGGTATCAGAGCAGGAAGTATCAAAATTCAAGGAAGGAGGATCCGGACTGCTGCAGCTGCAAAGAATTCAACATCTGAAGGTTCAAAAGGTGAAAGCTTGAAGGCAAAGCTTGAGAAGGAGGTCATACGACATCAAGGAAGACAAAAGGAACATTATTCGAAGTAAAGGTATATCTATTACTCATAAAGTTTGAAGAATCCAATATACAGGTGAAAAGAAGGATGGGAGATTCTCTTCAAATAGAGAAGTTGGATAGAGAGAACTATCCAGCATGGTCAATGAGGATGGAAGCTCATCTTATGAGCAAAGACTTGATAGATTATATTACAGGTGAAGAAGAAAAGCCTCAGTTCAGAGATCCTAGTGTTCCAACTAGGGTGGAATTATCAGATTTGAAGAATTGGATGAAGAAATATGCTCAAGCTAGGATCATTATCTATATGGCAGTCAATGACTACTTGCTACCTCATATTAGAGGTTTTGAAAGTGCAAGTGATATATGGAATGCTTTGGAGGAGCATTTCCAAAACACCACAAAGTCTAGGAAGGCATCCTTGTGGGCAGAATTTACCACATTCAAGAAAAAGGCCTCTCAATCCATCTCATATTATGTAACCAGAATGAAGGACATTGCAGATGCATTAGGAGCAGTTGATGAAGACATTGAGGAGGATAAATTGGTAAGGCAAATCCTCACATGTTTGAGAGGTGATGACAAATGGAAGCCATTCATTTTGTCTACTGAATTATCACTTGATCATTTTAGTCCTGACTTAAATAAGTTGCTAGGACATATGTTAACCTTTGAGCAGGATGTCAAAGGTGAAGGTGGCAAGAGTACATGTCATGCAATGTATTCAAAGGATAAGAAGAAGAATATCAAAGGAAAGCAACAAGCAAATGAGGATGAAGGTACAACTAGCCAAGCTAAGTTCCTAAGAGGAAGAGGAGGTGGCAAAGGTAGAGGAAGAGGCAGGAGTAATAAAGATGGAGTCAAGGCTTGCTGGATTTGTGGTAAGACAAATCGTCTAGCTAATGATTGTTGGCATAATGCTCATAATAATGGTGGATATAATCAGAATTTTAATTCAAGACGAAGAGGTGGTAGAAATTAAAGAGGTAATTTCAGAGGTAGAGGTAGTAGGGGTTACTTTGGAAGAAATGCAGGTAGAGGATTCCAAAGTCAACAATACAACAATACCTACTACAATTATGCTTCAGATCAGAAGGAGGATTCAACATTGATAAAGAATGCAACTTGTGAAAGGCAAAGTGAAAACCAAAGAGTCTTCTACATTGACTCAGGGTGTAGCAATCACCTGAGTGGCAACATAGCATTGATGACTGCCTTGGAAAATAAGGTAACTAATCATGTAGTTCAAACAGGTGACAATACAAAGCACAATGTGAAATCGATTGGATCAGTGAAGGCCAAGGATGGTAGCACCCTCTTGAGTAAGGTCTTGTATGTTCCTACAATTCCTAAGAATCTGATAAGTGTAGGACAAATTGTTGAAAAAGGTTATGACGTTAGATTCACAAATGAAGGAGTGTTTGTGGAAGACCCTAGCAATGGGTATAAACAAGTTGTTTCAGGGAAGAAAGAAGGAAGATTGTTCACATTGAAATCCAAGGTAATGTTGGTCATGCCTTGTTCACTTATGGAGGACATAAGATCTCTGAGTTAGATCTTTGGCACAAGAGGCTTGGACATTTCAATGAAAGAGGTATCAAAGATATGGTTAATAATGGTTCAGTACTTGGATTGCCTAATGTTGCAGGTCAACATATGACATACAGATGTGAGACTACAAGGTATAGTTATGACACTTCTTTTCTGGCTACCAAAGATTATGCATATATGATAAAGACAGATGAAGACCCTTGTACATATGAAGAGGCAAAAGGTAAGGAAAATTGGGAGAAAGCTATGCAGGAAGAATATGATGCATTGATGGAGAATCAGACATGGGAGTTGGCTCCTAAACCAAATAGCCAGAAGATCATTGGATGCAAGTGGGTCTACAAGACAAAGAGGTATGCAGATGGAAGTGTGTCTAGATATAAAGCTAGACTTGTTGTGAAGGGTTTTGCTCACACTTATGGTATAGATTATGATGAGACCTATAGTCCTGTGGCAAAGATGACAACCATCACGACACTCATAGCTATTGCTGCATGTAAAGGATGGAAATTATGTCAATTAGATGTGAAGAATGCTTTTTTAAATGGTTATATTTCCGATGATGTTTTCATGGAGCAAACCCAAGGATTTAGAGATGAAAGGTATCCAGATCATGTGTGCAAGCTCAACAGAGCCTTGTATGGCTTGAAGCAGGCCCCAAGGGCATGGAATTATAGATTTCTGAAGTTCTTGAAGGAACTTGGATTCCAAGTATCTAAAGCAGATAGTAGCTTGCTTGTTAAAGCAAGTGATGATGGGTTCATTTACATGTGCATATATGTTGATGATATAATTCTTACAGGTACAGATGAGAAAGGCATTCAAAGCCTAAAGAAGCAAATGGAGAAAGAATTCAAGATCAGTGATTTGGGAGACTTGTCATATTTCTTGGGCATGAAGATCTCATACACTCAACATGGAGTGTATGTAACTCAAGAAAGGTATTTGAAGAACTTGTTGATCAAGTTTAAGTTGAATGATTGCAGGGTAGCACCTACTCCAATGGAGGTGAATCACAAATTGAGCAGATATGGAGGAGAAGAGTTCAAGGACATGAAGCTATATCAAAGTTTGGTTGGTAGTTTGATCTATGCTACACTAACTAGACCTGAATTATCATATGCAGTGGGAGTATTGTCTCAATTCATGCATTGTCCTAGGAAAGAACATTGGATTGTAGGTCAAAGAGTGTTGAGGTACATTAAGGGTACACTCAAAGAGGGTTTGTATTATGGTTTTACATCAGATACAAACATTAAGATATATAGTGATGCATATTGGGCAGGTAATCCTGATGATAGGAGATCAACTTATGGATACTTGTGTTATGTGGGAGATAAGTTAATTTCTTGGTGTTCAAAGAAGCAACACACAGTTGCTTTATCATCTATAGAAGCAGAGTACAAAGGTATGGTGGAAGCTGCAAAGCAAGTGATATGGCTTAAGACTCTGATGAAGAGTTTTGACATCATTCAGAGTACACCCACTATTCATGGAGATAACATGAGTTCATTGTATTTAGCTGCTAACCCTGTGTTTCATGCCAGGACTAAACACATTGAGATTCATTATCACTTTCTAAGAGAGAAGGTGATGGATAAAGAGATTGAATTAATACATACTTCAACAAAAGATCAGATAGCTGATATGCTAACCAAAAGCTTGGATGGACTAAAGCTACAGAGATTCAAAGACATGGTAGGTATAAAGAAGATAGAGAAAACCTCAATTGATGATTGAGGGGGAGCTGTTGGTGTAGAGCAATCAACAATTGAAGTTGTAATGAAGGTTTGGAAGTCAAGGACTGAAGAAAAGTTCAATTTATGAAGCATGGATGAAGTGCACATTCAGAAGATGAAGATGTGTACACATATGTACATTAATTTAGAGATAGCTCATATATATCTTTTGTATGGTCATAAGCTTGTACATATGTGGTTATATATATAAGTAAAAAGTTGGGGCAAATATGAGAGAGCATGTGAATAGAGAAATTGGTAGTTGTATGAGTCATTAGACATCTTAGAAGTGAGTAGAATCTCTCTCATCACTCAGTTGTAAAATTCCTTCAGGAATGAAAGAAAATTGCGCCCGATGTTTCTGTGCATTCTCCTTCTGTGCTTGATCATTTCAAGAATCTTTTTGTAGATGTCTAAGTCCATAGTTAATGAGTCTATGGTTAAATTTTGAGAGCCTAATTGTAAACAGGCTGTGAGAATTATGAGTAGAAACATTCATATGTGAAGAAGTGTTCACTGTTTCCTAAAACAAGCACAATCTCAATGGTCAATGACTTGATCATTTCTCAGTGCACAGGTTAAATTTTTTCATGAATAAAGAGTCAAAATTTAAGTTAGAAGGTAAGCCATCTATGGCTAAAAGCATTTGTATAAACGAGCTCTAGATTGAGAGAACCAAGTGTTAGAATTTACAGGTGTCTGAATCGACTTTTTAGAAGAGCAGTTTTAGATATAGATAACTTGTTGAGATCATTTCTCAAGATCTACTGAATCTTTTGGAGTGATTCAACTTAGAGAAGGTGTGCAAACTGTAGATGAAACCTTGTACAAAGTTTCATAAAAAACTTTACACAATTGATAAGTTAATGAGAGAGTAATGTGCAACAGACTTTCTGTGTAGCCATCTTCTTCATAGATTGATAAAAGATTTTGACAATTGATCATTGATCCTTTAAATTGGTGAATGGTTTGAGTTACTCTTGATATAGAGGTGCTCTATCTTCAAGACTAGCTGGTTCTTTTGGAGATTAACACTCTCCAATATACTCCTACACCATCATTTTCCCATTCATGCACATGCCCTTTTGCACATATGCCCCGTTTTACCCCCTTTCTTCTCTCTTTGTCCTCCCCTCTTTATCATAATCTCAACTCTTATTCTTCCACTTTCATACCCTCTTTCTTTCTCACATCCATGTATGTAGATCCTCTTTCCCATCTACATATGCATTCATGCCCCCACACAAATTCTAATACATATACTCCAACACACACATGCCTCAATTTCCCATTTTCTCTTTTCCTCTCTTGCCCTTCTTCTTTCTTACTCTCACCAGCTCCTCCTACCTTGACGCCTTCCCACTACCACAACCTATCCTCTTCCTAGGTGCCAAGAAAAAAAGACCTTGACTTGAGTTTTTGGGGCTGTAAACAATGATGGATATTCCCAGTATTTGTATTGCAGGCTTCTTCCATTTCCTACTCTAATATATTGTTTCATGTGTAAGATTTTTTCGAGCAACATACAAGATGAGTAACTTAGAAGAAGCTAAAGCACAACGTGTAGGGGGAACGATCCCATGGAAGTTGTGCACAAAGGAGGGAGGATAACATATTTTTGGCCAAATAGGGCCCGCTATTTCTTTGCTTCCATTGACGGGGGCTCTGCTTCAGAGAGCCCATATGAGAGGGACATGCATGGCAATGGGCTTATGTGACTGTAGTAATGAAACTACAATAGTTTAGTTATGTAGGTAAGGTCAGAGGAATATGAGTGCCAGATACAAGTCTCGTTCCACACGGCTTACAGGAAATCATGAGGTAATTATCAAGCGACACCAACACACTAGCTCAACACACTGACTAATAATGATGTTTGATATGCTTCCACATGTCTGATGATATGAGATACTACTGTTCCAAGAAATTCCATACAAGGAACAATTGGTACACTTCGACACAACTTAGCTTAATTTCGAAACTTTAAGATGATGAGAAGCACAAGATGCCTCATAAATAATCTTTTGTCAACTTCCACATTCACAGTCCACAAAAGCACAAGTACATGCAACACAAACTGGTCTTGACTTTCTGGTCAAGATGGTCCCACTCACCTATCAATCCGCTATGGTGTGAAGCACCAAACAGATATAGACACATAGTTTTCCAAACCTATGATGAGCTAGCATCGACTTGTGGTCTTGACCACTGTTTAATGTGTTACTTTGTCAGATTAGTTATAACATAAACTGAGACTACCAATGGGTTCTTGGGATGGTCAGAGGTCTATAGTACAAAGACCCTATATATATTTTCCCAGTCACTTCATTATCGTAATGACTTCTTCATTAACCTGATCTAACAATTTCGACAAACTTATCTGCTACTCTCCACAATCAGTACGCAACAACACATAATATTTACCGCAACTGAATACACGAGTTCTTAATGCCGAATAACACACTATCACCATTAACCTTGCACTTCACCAATGACTCACAGAATATCAACACAACACCACAATTATTCAATACCGAATATGAATAGAACATAATAGTGCAACAATGTAGATAAACGGTGCTGAAATCAATCCATAGGCACACCACCTAGACACCCAGTCCGATGATGCTTCTGCTTCTCTCTGCCACACGCCTCTTCTATTATCAAAAGGTTACAACGATTGTGCTACATCTGTTCGATGTGCGTCTTTTCCCAATTATAGTTTCTACTAAATATAATTACATTCCTTTCCGGTGGCCTAACACTGGCATGCATGGTGGACTCGAACCTAGAAGGTTAATTTACAAAAGCTAAGAGTCATCAATGATGCACTGTATATACATGGTTCATGCTAGTTTAAAGGTACGGGATATTTTTTGCTTCAACGATTTGAGCATGTTCCAACTGCAATGCCATGGCTATGGCTGCATCCAAGGTCATACCGCCCACACATTGTATAATCATAACTTGTTTGAGTTGAGGGTTTAATCCATCAATGAACCACTGGGTAATCACATCATCCGGTAGGTTAATATGTGCCAGCGGTAGCTGTCGTAGATGAGTGCGGAATAAAGTTGCATACTCTTGCACATTCTGATATGGTTTCTGTCTATTGTTTTGTAAATAATCAAAGATCTCAGCCGCATTTTTCTTTAACAAAAAATGTTGTAAGAAGGCATCCTTAACATCATCATATTGATCGAAATGATTAATATCATATTGGGTTAACCAGTGGGTAGCTTCATTAACAAGGGTAGATTGGAACAATATAGCCTTATATGCCAGATCTGTTGGATAATTGAGTATAGCATAATTAATTTCAAAAGTACACACATGAGCATCAGAATCATCACTTGGGAATCCACCAAATTTCGTATATGTAACTCTAGCAGGTATCGGCCGTGGGGGTATGATCTGCTGCTACTGTTGATGTTGTTGTTGTTGATGTTGCTGTTGTTGCTATTGATGCTTACCACTCATGTTGTTTAAATCAGGAGGAAGTATCACTTTAGAAAGGTTTGAACAAGTTGGTCCTAATTGCTGCTGTGTCTTCTCGCCACCTTGCAAGTTCTCCGGTAATATAATATCGATCACACGCACCTAAACTCAACTGCCATTTCTCGTGTTTAGCTTCTAAGGTAAACTTTTCGCTAGAACTTTCATCCACCAATACACTAGTTTCTCCAGAATCAAAACCCGAAGTAGAGCTGTCACTGCAATTCAGCAAGCCGCCACCGGAATTCTCCAAGCTATCCCCAGAATTCAACAAACTGCCACCGGAATTCTCCAAACTATCATCGAAATCAGCAATTACTCCACTAACCATAGTTTCAGTGGATGGGGTTGGTTGCACTTTTGCTATACCCTGTAGTCCTTGAACAAGAATTACTGAGGTGGCACTCCACTAGCCCATATCCCCCGCTTTCCTTCCGATGATTGTCCTTCACCACTACCACCAGGAGGCATTCCCAATGCGCTAGGTACTTTCCAGGGATGGTGATCACTTTTATACTTTGGGTAAGATTCTCCAGAAGGTGTTACATGCATATATCATAGGATTCTTTCTCAAACCTTAATCTACTCTCAGATTGGCTATTCCACGCCCCATGGTCGGTGCCAGTGTTTAATGTGTTACTTTGTCAGATTAGTTATAACGTAAACCGAGACTACCAATGGGTTCTTGGGATGGTTAGGGATCTGTAGTACAGAGGCCCTATATATATTTTCCCAGTCACTTCATTACTGTAATGACTTCTTCATTAACCGGATCTAACAATTCCAACAAACTTAACTGCTAATCTCCACAATCAGTATGCAACAACACATAATATTTATCGCAACCGAATACGTGAGTTCTTAATTATGCCGACTAACACACTATTGCCATTAACCTTGGACTTCATCAATGACTCACAAAATATCAACGAAGCACCACAATTATTCAATACCGAATATGAACAGAACATAACAGTGCAACAATGTACATAAACTGCACTGAAATCAATCCACAGGCACACCACCCAAACGCACAGTCCGACGATGCTTCTGCTTCTCTCTGCCACGTGCCTCTTCTATTATCAAAAGGTTACAACGATTGCGCTACATCTTTTTGATGTGCGTCTTTTCCCAAACAGTTTCTACTAAATATAATTACATTCCTTTTCGGCGGCCTAACAACTACCTAGCCAAGATGGCTCCACCCACCTACTAACCTGTCATAGTGCACTGACTCACACACACACACACACACACACACACACACACACACACACACACACACACACATATATATATATATATATATATATATATATATATATATATATATATATATATATATATATATATATATATATATATATATATATATATATATATATATATATATATATATATATATATATATATATATATATATATATATATATGTGTGTGTGTGTGTGTGTGTGTGTGTGTGTATACACACACACTTTTTCTTATATTTTATCCTTTTTCTATTTTGTTCATTTTTTCCATCTCCCATGTCCTGAGAGTTAGGGAGAGGTAGAAAGGAGCATCTGCCCAACCCATCCCGCACATTAGGCAAACACAAAATACACAAAAAAATACAAAACATATATGTGGAGTTGATAGATCGATCATCCATCACCTTGCTTACTTGGGCATAACAATTATATATGACACAACTGACTAGTTGCAAATAGGCTCATCAAACCGGATTTCCCTATCTCACCTCTAAGTGCCTTCCACAGGTGTAATGTCACAAGACAACCTCAAAAGTTCCTACCTTTTCTCGCTCATTGCATGTGATCAATGCTCTCCAGGCGGTGAGTCAGGCTCCACCTCAAAAACCTCATTGTCCCTGCCTATGACTAACTGATCAGCCCAAGCCCAACAAATTCTATTTACCTCATCAGTTATCCCTTGAGAGTTGTTGTAGTGAAAGTGGTGATCCTCTACATACCTAGCCCAACAAAGCAGATACACTCCGAACTGTGAAAATGGAAAATCAATATCAAGATCTTGGTTTAGGAAGCATACCGACCAATGGGCTTCCTCCACATCGTATTCCGTCTGTAGACTCTCAAAGGGTATCTCCATTCTCGCCAGTGCTTGATCTGCAAAATATATCACAAGGTCGAAGAGAGCATTCTGGTATACTTGATTGACCATCTATCATCTAGTCCTCAATGATCCTGCATAGCAACACACTAGGTTTATCAGCTTTTGTGATCTCTGCAAATAAAAGGTAAACTATATGATAAAATAGAGAAAGCCACTCTTACTTTGTTCTTGTATCGAGCCACACATGTTTTGTAGGATTGTCCAAAGCATGCAAAAAAGTCCCATCATCCAATGGCTCGCTCGAATTCCCTTTCGTACATATTCTCCTATCATCCTTGGTATGCTTTGCTAGCTATCTTGACACTTATCTTCATAAAACTTCGATCCGATAACATTGGCATGCTCGGCACGAGCCAATCCTGACTCTTTGAGGCTGTCATCATTCTTATCCATACTCTCTGCATGAGGCACTTTACTCATGATGCCCTTTTCTGATTCATTTTCTAATGCGTGTCCTTTCTTCGGTCCTTTGTGTGTGGAAATCCTCTTTTCACAACCATCTTGGTTTTCCTTATCTCTTCCCTTCAAGAGGTCTTTCTTTTGATCATCTAAGTCCTTACTAGAACCATCGTGGTCCACACACCACTTTTCTCTCCCAAATCTACCTCGGACCTTGTGGCCTTCCTTGTGTATATCTTTGCTCAAGACATTGCACACTTTGCTCATGCCAGAAGCTCGATAGCCATCTTGCTTCCCCATCAGCTTTGCACGACATCCGTGGTCATGAGCTTTATGAGAACCGCTCTCAGTATCCGAAGAGTTTCTCCTCCTCATGAAATAGTCGGCCAGCTTGCTAACTTCCTTCTCTTCCATTGCAACACCTACCTTTACCGTCTCTCCTCCATCTGTCCTAGCTTCCTCTTGACCTAGCGATAGGCATGCACAACTAGTCAACAATTTTCTAGCTTTGCCCTCCTGCTTTAAAGTTACTTCCTCCAACTCAACTGTCGTATCTATTCCTTGTACACTCGATTTCTTTTCCAGCATTGTTTTCATAATTGAGAATTTGCCTTCAAGCTTGACTAAAGCTTCGATTTTTTCCTTTGTGTGTCTTGTTTTCACTACAATGGCCAAAGAGGGCTTGGTTCATCTTTTAGGGTACCTTCCATTGGGTGATTATTGATCCTGTTCTTTGTCGGATTGATGTGCATCCTATAGCAATCAACCTGGCTTGTACCTACCAACCACCCTAACAACTCTTGATCGGAGTTTGCCGTCCTGAGGGACATCGGAGTTTCTTCCATGTGGGTTAGGCCAAGAGCCTTCATCATGTGCTCAGTCATTAGATTGACTATTGCCCTACTATCCAACTCAGCACCCGGGACTCCATATCCCTTTATCTCAATCGTCACAATAGGAGCATTCGAATCAATTTGCGTTGTAATACTTTGAATATGCCTTGGGCGTCTTTCTCTCATTTTTTTTTCTTCTCTTGAGATTTTTGGGGCATCTTGATTTACTCATTGTAGAACTGTTTCCTACATGCAGGGGAACACCTTAGCAATGTACCGATGTCCAAACTAACCTCCGTTTCAACCATCAATTTCACAATGTCAATCTCCTTCGTGCTTTGCCTTTCCTTATGACATTTCCGAGCCTCCAGCTTCTCAGGGAATGGAGCTCTGCCTGGCACAAACTTCTTAGTTATCGGTGGAAGGATCTCGATTTTGTCCCCATCCTCAAATTCTTGTTGTTGAGCAAGCCCTCTCACTTGGTTTTCCACTTCCCCATGCTTAGGCACCTTTTCTTTGCTAGCATTTTCACTTCTATCTTTTGTATTTTTCTTCACATATTCTTGCGTTTGTGTAACCACTGCCACAATAGGGTCTTTCTGTGCATCCTTGCCGTCAACATCCACAAAGTGCATGGATGAACTAGATCCTTCCTGAGGATTTGGTGTCCTAAACACCATTCCAATTGTAGAAACTTGCTCTTGTGCTCTCAGAGTGGGATGCGTATGAGTCTCAATGTAGTTCGAGGAATCCACTGGCCCCTTTCCCTTGTCAATGTCAGCTCTCTTTTTCGGGCAATCTTCGTTGAAGTGGCCCTCTCCACTATAGTACCTGCACATTGGAGTATAGTCCATGGGCTTCTTTTCATTTGGGCATCTAACTTGAGTATGTCCAAAGCCGTGGCATCTCCAACACTAGATCGGAACATCCCTCCTCTGATCATGTGCTACTCTTAGATATCCTCCTCTCTGACCTTGAGCACCCTGACCATAAGCCTCTCTGGTTTCTCGACAATTTTTGATCTGCACAATAGTGTTAGAGACGTCGGAGGTCCAAATCCACCTCCAAATGCCACTTTTGAGCCGTGCAAGGTTTAAAATTCTAGAGAGAGAGTAAAATCAAGGCATTTTCTTACAATGAACTAAACATAGGACCCTGAACGAGGTACTTAGAACATGATTCACAAAAATCTCACACAGGCACTTTTATTCTCTTCTACTTGCTCTACCTTTCCCTCATACAAAGTTTTCCTTAATTCTTTCATCTTCACCTTCAAAATCCCACTGGAAAACATGATGCAATTAAGGTCTAGAGAGAGAATATGAAACTTGTCAACCCAAAAATTTTTCCTACATGCATGAAATGACCTAATTATTCGTTCTAAGCATTATCCCCACAATGAAATTCAGAAAGTTCAAAATGAATTATTTCACTAGAAAAGAGGCCTATTACAATTCTTCCCCCCCCCTTTAAGAACTCTGTCCTTAGAGTTGGAAAGAAGGATAATGTGTTAGAAAGTCATCTAAATTCATCCAACTCGAATCTTCTACTGGGTATGAATGCCATTTCACCAAAATTTCTACTATAGATCTATTTCTAAGAAATCTTTCCTTCCTATCTAATATTATTTCCGATTGAAGCTCAAAAGAGCCATCGTCTTTCAGCTTATAATTGTCCTGCAAAACATGAGCAACATTAGACACATATCTTTTAAGTAAGCTGACATGAAATACAGGATGCACATTTAAATATTTAGGTAATTCCAGCAAATAAGCAAGAGATCCGATCTTTTTCAAAACTTTAAAAGGGCTTGCATATCGAGGAGAAAGTCTATGATCCTTCCCTAGCAACAAGTTAGATCAGTGAGGATTAACTTTAAGAAATACCATATCATCAACTTGGAATTCAAGTGGTCTTCTCTTTAAATCATAGAACTTCTTTTGTCTTTTCTGAGCTTCTCTTATATGTTTCTTAATTTTTCCAAGTTCTTCATCCATCTTATCAAGCATTTCTTTGGATACTTCTACTTTCTTTGGAAAACCCAAAAACGAAGGTGGAGTCAAACAATTATAACCATACATAGCTTCAAACGGAGTCATTTTTATAGATGCATGCCATGCTTTATTGTATGCAAACTCAACCAAGGGTAAATATTCACTCCAATTATCCTGCTTTTCATTCACATACATACGGAACATATCCTCAACTACCCTGTTAACCCTCTCGGTTTCCCCATTAGTTTGTGGATGGAAAGCTGTACTCATACGAAGTTGAGTTCCAATGGATTCAAATGTCGCTTTCCAGAAGTTTGACGTAAATCTAGAATCTCTATCAGAAATTAGGTTTTTAGGCATTCCATGCAATCGAAATATTTCTTTTACAAAGATTCTTGCAACATTCAAAGCAGTATAAGTCTTTTTCATAGGAAAGAAGTGTGCCATCTTGGTAAGCCGATCGACTACAACAAATATGGTATCATGCTTACTTCTGGTCATAGGTAGCTTAGTGATAAAGTCCATAGAAATAGACTCCCACTTCTGATTTGGAACATCCAAAGGTTGAAGCATTCCTAACATCCTCTTAAACTCAGATTTCACCTGTTGGCACTTCAAACATTCATTTACATATTTTCTAATATCCCGCTTCATACACGGCTAAAAGTAAGAATACTTTGTTTTAACATATGTCCTTGAATAACCTGGATGTGCAGAAAAAGGTGCATCATGACAATCATGCAGTATTTTAACTTTTAGTGGAGATTCAAAAGATAAGCATAGCCGATTGTTACAATACAGTGTTCCATTCTGCAAATGAAATTTTTCCTCATACGTCGATCCCCTGTTCGCATTCAAAGCATTCAAAATAGGTGCATAAAAAGGATCCTGTTTTATCTCTTCTTGAATTAGATTGAGAAAATCAGAATTTATTACAGAAACAAGATTACACAAAGGTCTCTGACTCAATGCATCATCAACCTTATTTTCCTTACCAGCAAGATACTTAATGTCAAAATCATACTCGCTTAATAATTCAATCCAACGCTTCTGCCTGTTGTTAAGCAATGGTTGATTGAAGATGTATTTTAGACTTTGATGATCTGTTTTCAATTCAAACTTAACCCCTAACAATAGATGTCTCCAATGCTTAAGTGCATGCACAACAACAAGCATTTCTAAATCATGAGTAGGATAGTTAAGTTCATGCTTTCTTAGTTTTCTGAACTCATATGCGACCACCCTACCATCCTGTGAAATAACACATCCTATTTGACTACCAGTTGCATTGCAACCACAAAAGGCTTTCCCATTTCTAGTATTTTCAAAACACAATTCTCAACGACTTTTTGTTTCAATGTTTCAAATGATTTTTGACAGGCATCACTCCACGCAAATCCTACATTCTTTTTAGTTAATTTGGTGAGGGGAGTAGCTATCTTAGAGAAATCCTTAATATGTGCTCTTTCATATTGTGCCAACCCAAGAAAACTTCTAACATCCCTTACAGTCTTAGGAATCGGCCAATCAACTATTATTTTTACTTTATATTCATCTATAAGGATTCCTTCTTTTGATATTACTCTTCCTAGATACACAAGTTTATCCTTAGCAAAGAAACACTTACTCTTTTTCCCATACAATTTGTGTTCTCTAAGAGTTTGCAAAGTCTTCTTGAGATGTACCGCATGCTCCGAATCATCTTTAGAGTACACAAATATATCATCAAGGAAGACTAAGATGAACTCATCTAGGTAATTGTGAAAAATATTATTCATCAAGCACATAAATGTGGTAGGAGCGTTTGTTAAACCAAAAGGTAGAACCGTAAACTCATAGTGACCATATCGTGTTCGAAAAGCCGTCTTAGGAATATCCTCTGTTTTGATCCTAATTTGGTGATATCCAGATCTTAAGTCAATCTTTGTGAATACGGTCGCTCCACTTAATTGACCTAATAAGTCATCTATGTGAGGGAGTGGATACTTATTCTTAATTGTTCTTTTATTCAACCCCCTATAGTCAATGCATAATCTATAAGAGCCGTCTTTCTTCTTCTGAAATAAAACAGGTGCACCCCAAGGTGAGACACTCGGTTTTATTAAGACTTTCTTCAAAAGATCATCTAATTGAATCTTAAGCTCCTTTAGTTCATCAATGTTAAATCTATAGGGTGCTCTAGAATATGGTTCACTCCCTGGATATAGGTAAATGGTGTGGTCAATCTTCCTAGGTGGGGGTATACCAGGCAAGTCTTCTGGAAATACATCGGCATATTCTTTCAAGAGATTTCCTACGTAATCTGGAATATCTTCGTCATTACCTTCCTGATGCAGATTGTTCACATACACTACAAATGTTTTGCAGCCATCACGTATACCTCTAACTATCTGCATAACAGAAATAAGAGTAGGCTTAGGATTAAAGACATCACCTAGAATATGAATAGATTCATCATTTAGCTTCACAGTGATCGTTCTTTGTTCACAATTAATTGTCGCATAATTTTTAACTAACCAATCCATGCCTATGATTACATCACTCTGTTTCATCTCAATTACATGAAGCTTCCAGAAAAGCGTCTATTAGAAAGAGTAAATTCAAGGTTTTCAACATATCCTTTCGTGTAGTGTAATCGTCCATTGGCCATCTCTACAGGTCTGGTTATCTGCATATTTAGGACTATCCCTAGATTCTGTACCAATTTGAAAGATAGAAAACAATGGGTACTACCTGAATCGATCAAAAATCTGGTTTTATGCGCAGAAATCATACCCGGAATCGTGATTACAAAAACCTTTGGGAAATAACTAACCACCATGCAACGTAAAGTAGAGTCAGCGCACTTACCCCCATCATCTGCTTCCTCAATAATTGTACCCTCCTCGATGATGTTTATCGCTTTTGATTGTGCGGGTCGAAAGACTGCCTTGTTCGGGCACTCATATGTCCGATGCCCTTGCTCCCCGCAACGAAAACACAGACCAAGTCTTTTTGCCCTCTCAATAAAATTAGGGTCTTGTTGCCACTCAATTGGTTGACTCCTCCTTTGATTTTCCACCGGCCGAGCAGGGTTTTTACCTTGGTCGTTAGAAGATGGAGTTTTCTTTGAATTGTTCATGTTCATTGCAACAGGTTTTTGTGGCCTATGTCCCGTTGTAATGAATCTGCTTCTATTTGCCTTCTGCAAATTGAACTTCTCCATCTTCTCAAAGTTCTCAGCCATCGCAACAACATCAAGAAAATCAATGCATCCAGATCCCTTGACTTGATAGCGAAGTTCCTCACGAAGCCCTTCAATAAATTTACTCTTTAGAGCATTACCACTAACCTCTAATGCATATTTATGAAGACGTAGGAACTTCTCTTTGTACTCATCAACAGATAAGCTATGCTTGTCACTTTCGTGTTGTCGGAAATTGTAGAACTCCATCTTCTTCTCCATATGGTAGTGTGGAGAACAATAGCGTTTTTCAGCTTGTTCTCTAAATTCCTTCCATAGAACAGGAACAGAACGCGTTCGAGTCTGCATATATGACTTCCACCATAGCTTCGCGATCCCACGCAGATGCAGGATCCCAACTTTTGCCTTGGACTCTTCACTAAATTGTCGAAGGTCAAAGAAATCCTCTAGTTCTTCAATCCGTGCCTCAAGATCTTCGCCACTCTTCTTCTCGCCATCAAAATCATTTAACTTTGCCTTTTTGAAGACTTGGTTAAGGGCAAACTCACCTGGTTCCATATCTTCAGAATTGCGTTTTTGTTTTTCGCGAGGTACACTAGATGTTCCCGCACCTTCATCTATTTCATCGTTCAGCTCCACAAACAAATTTGTTGCTCCTGGTTGCTTTCCCCCTCGTTCTTTGCGCAATTCACCAAGAAGCTTCTGAATAAGCTCCTCTTGTTCACGAACCTTTTGTGTTACACCTTCCATCGTTCTCGCGGATTGATTCTGCTCTGATACCACTTGTAGCGTTTCCTCAATCACAATCTATCCCCAATCACAATCTTTCGATTACTCAGAAGTAACAGTGGAGAGAAGAACGCAGAGATTGCACAAGGTAAAAGAAAATCTGATGCAGAAGAGTAGAACAAATATGACGCAGAGAAGGAAGAATTCTGATATTATAGATGTGAATCAATGGTTACAGTAGCTTTGGACAATAGCTTCTTGACGAAGCCTCTACCTCCCGACCACCCCCGATCTATCACAATCGCATTCTCACTCGCACTCTCAATCACACTCTCACTCTCACTCTCACTCTCAATCACACTCTCAATCACAAGGTAATTCTCAGATTTCTGTGTGTCCTCCGTGTTGATGCGCAGGAATTCTTATCTTTTTCCGTTTGATCGCAGCCCTGCTCCCCAAAGAAGTGTGCGATCCACCAAATTTAGAAAAAGTCGAGTTTCTCCAAAATTTTTGCAAAAAGCCATGCGATCGTAGTGTACTTCCTTTCTTTAGCATACCTGTCAAAAATAGCAGAAAAACACCAAGAAGACATATCCGAAAACATACATAATTAGACATGGTGACACGTGAGCATGAGAATCACGGATTCGAATAGAATTATACAAGCCCTCGTTTTTTTTTTTGTGTGGGAAAAAACGGCACTTTTCAAAGCCCTATAACTCAAAAACAATGAGGAATTAGGTTAAGCTTGTGAGAGACACTTTTATTCAATTTTTTGATCTGCACAATAGTGTTAGAGACGTCCGAGGTCCAATCCACCTCCAAATGCCACTTTTGAGCCCTGCAAGGTTTAAAATTCTAGAGAGAGAGTAAAATCAAGGCATTTTCTTACAATGAACTAAACATAGGACCCTGAACGAGGTACTTAGAACATGATTCACAAAAATCTCACACATGCACTTTTATTCTCTTCTACTTGCTCTACCTTTCCCTCATACAGAGTTTTCCTTAATTCTTTCATCTTCACCTTCAAAATCCCACTGGATAAACATGATGCAATTAAGGTCTAGAGAGAGAATATGAAACTTGTCAACCCAAAATTTTTCCTACATGCATAGAATGACCTAATTATTCGTTCTAAGCATTATCCCCACAATGAAATTCAGAAAGTTCAAAATGAATTATTTCACTATAAAAGAGGCCTATTACATTTTGGGATCATGATTTTTCAAACACCAATCCAAAAAATTAGAGAATAATTGACTTTGACTAGCCACAATTGCTCTATGTAGAGTAATTGTCTAGGGAAAATCCTTGATTTTTAGATCCTTGAAGTTCATCTATGCTACCTTAAATGCATCAATAACACATATGAAACCTACTTCCACATTGAAAGATCAAAAATGTGCTAAAGACCAACCAAAAATTCCCTGGCTTGTATCAAAGGCTAGAACCATCATTAGAAAAAATAGAGGATTTTTATATCACATATTGGTTCCAATCCATCAAAAAGCATCCAAATAACCTTATAAGTGGAAATTAGAAGTAAAAAATCATAAAAAACCCACATTTTTACAACTAGATATTTCTATGTCCGTAGCAAGTCTCGCAAGGAAAAATTAAGCTTCTGAGCTAAGGGAAACTAGTGAAGTATCCTAGGTGCACTAACAATACACTAGGAACCAATTTACACTTGAAATTACCAAACTTTTGCTCAATTTCTACCCATAGTTTCCGTGAGCATTGACTTGCACCAAAGCAATCGTTGTTTGGAATTTGTAATGTATTTGGCCATTACGTGATTCCTTATTGATACCCAAGACTTATATAGAATTTGAAACAATTATACAAGACAAAACTCAGCTAAAGAGTGTTGAGGGTCTCCTCACAATTGCTCTATGCAAAGAAATCATCTAGATGACTATGTGGGATTTTTAACATTGAAAGGAAATTGAGATCATCTATAAGACTCTAGGAACTTAGTGCAAGCAAGGGTTTGTCAAAAAATTCCTCTAAATAGATCTAAAGAGGCGCCCACAATTGCTCTAGTTCCTTAGTGGCCAAAGTGATAATCTAGAGGCTAGCATTGATTTTGACTTGATCAAGGGCTTGTGGATTACCATTAAGTGTAGGAAGGCACATTTCAAGGGATTTACATCATAAAAGCACACTACTCTAACCTATGAAAAGGACAATGGGAATTGTGCTAATATGTTCAAAGATCCATGAGTTACACACTATAAATGATCAAGACCTCCAATGCTATAGTGATTTTGATTCATCACCTTGCTATGAAATAAGAGGATAATGCATACGTGGACAGGAAATGTTCTTTATATGAATTTCATGAGCATCCTAATAAGTTGGATGAGTTTGGGAATGAAGTCCTTGAAGAACCTCCAATAACCTCTAGTGGTGGTCCCATTGGATTCATAGGTGTCCATCCATAGTCATTAGGTACATACAACCAAGAAAGAATCTACATGTAAGGGAAATTCTTCTTGATCAAGTTTATGTTGGATTCAACTAGTAAAAACGTGTACTACTTCCTCCTAGATGTGGGTTGGGGGCATCCATCCTCAAGGTTCATGAACTTTGACCATCTAAATGTTGAAAATGTGAACTATCAAGATTTAGGTGGATAAAGGGGTCAACGGACCTTAATGTGGAAAAACTTCATGACTCAAATTACTTATGGGGGTCTCAAGGTCGGGAAAGGTTGGGCAAGGTAGAAGTAAGGCAGTGGAGCAGTCAAGAGAGGCATCCAAAGGCTATAAAAGAAAGTCAAGAGTCATCAAATGCATGGAAGTCTTGTAGATCATTGAAGACTAGGAGACATATACTCAAGGAGGCTCAAGGAGTCATTCATCCCAGGCTCAAGGAGCTGAAACTTAGTTGTCCAAGCTATGAAGAATGTAGAGGAGGGTATTATATGCACAGAGGATAAGGAGGAGCTATCAAGCCCACAGCCCCTCTAGTCTCTTGTAGGTATGGACATAGTCTACTTATAACAATTGTAACTCCTTGTGTACATATCCAATTCAAGATATTTAAAGTGAATTCTATAGCTTATATATGTTCTTACTTTTCCTAAGAGGGCTTCTTGAAATAAATGTTATGTGGAGAGAAATTGGTATATCTCTGTAACCCTAATTTTTTCATATCCTACATCTCTGCATAGTCTGTTTTGTACAGAGTTGTTGATTGACCTAAATAGATTTATTTGTGGTGTTCTATAGCTTGTTGGAAAGTTTCTGAACCAAATAATTGTGGCTAAAAGTGTAGGTGATTTGGATCAATATAAGGTAGGTGAATTAGAGTTTTGCTACGGGGTAATAGAAAAGATGTATGAAGGGACCTAGGTATTAGATTCATTTCACTTCTCGTGTGCAAATTTGAGGGTTAAATTCCATCAGCTAGTATCAAAGCAGGAAAAACCCTTTGAAGACTATAGGATAAGGACACAAAAGCTTGGACATCAAGGCTAAGAGGTACTTTTCAGTGTAACCCTAATTTCCCATTCATTATGGCAAATCTAGGTCAAAAATTGGAGTTGCTTGACAAAGACAACTATGAGCCATGGAGGTTCAGAGTTATGAACTACATACATACATACATACATATATATATATATATATATATATATATATATATATATATATATATATATATATATATATATATATATATATATATATATATATATATATATATATATATATGAATAACTAATGTTAATATATATGTGGTTAGTATTGATCTAATTAATTTAATGAATATATAAAAGAGAAACCATAATTATAATAATTATATAAAGCATCATCAATATACGAAATAAAGAAATATAAAATACATAAATTAATGTGAGGTGTGTGTGAATTGTGGGTTTAAAGTGTGGTGTGTGTGAGTTTGTGATTAAAGTGTGGTGTGTGTGATGAAAGTGTGGTGTATATGTATGGGTTTAAAGTGTGGTATGTGTGAGGTGTGTGATTAAAGTGTGTGTGTGTGTGTGAGGTATGCATGAAAAGGTGTCAGCGTACATATTTGTGTATGTATAAGTGACTATATATATATATATATATATATATATGTGAAGTGTGAGTTTTTTCTAATGTTTTTTGATCTGCAGGTATTATTACTTCTTCTTCTTCTTCTTCTTCTTCTTCTTCTTCTTGTTCTTCTTGTTCTTGTTCTTCTTCTTCTTCTTCCCCCTCCCTGCTGTTGTAAACGCGATGGAGAGAGAGAGGGGGGGAAAGAGAGAGAGATGGAGATGAAGAGCGACAGGCAGAGTGTGCAATAGAAGAGGGCGAGAGAGAGAGACAGAGAGAGAGAGAGAGAGAGAGAGAGAGAGAGAGAGAGAGAGAGAGAGAGAGAGAGAGAGAGAGAGAGAGAGAGAGAGAGAGAGAGAGAGAGAGAGAGAGAGAGAGAGAGAGAGAGAGAGAGAGAGAGAGAGAGAGAGAGAGAGAGAGAGAGAGAGAGAGAGAGAGAGAGAGAGAGAGAGAGAGAGAGAGAGAGAGAGAGAGAGAGAGAGAGAGAGAGAGAGAGAGAGAGAGAGAGAGAGAGAGAGAGAGAGAGAGAGAGAGAGAGAGAGAGAGAGAGAGAGAGAGAGAGAGAGAGAGAGAGAGAGAGAGAGAGAGGATTTATATGGTTTGAAGCAAGCAGTGCGTGCTTTGTATGAGAAATTACATGACTACTTGCTCACACATGGTTTTGAGAATACTCCAACAAAGAGTACCTTATATGTTAAGTGTGCAGATGATGTACTTCTCATCATTGTTGTATATGATAATGAGATACCACTCAATATTCGTGATGAGAAGCATATTGTTGAATTTAAGGCTAATTTTCATGCCTCTTTTGAGATCTCAGATTTGGGAAATTTGCATCATTATTTGGGCATTAATTTTATGCAAGTTGTTGGAGGAATAATTTTGTTTCACAAAAAATGTACTCACACATTATTGTAGCATTTCAGGCTTGAATATTGCAAACGTACTGCAAATCCCATGCAAACAAGTTTACAATTGAGTCTTCATGATGTTGGAGATGCATTTGATGTTGTTCCCTATGAGCAGGTTGTTGGATGCTTGATTTACTTGTGCATAACATGGCCTGATATTAAGTTTGCAGTCTCTCAGATGAATAGGTTTATGCATTGCCCACATGTTAAGAATTGGTAGGCAAGAAAGTGTATCTTCCATTACATGAGTGGTACCAGATTAGTTGGATTGTTTTATTCTAACGGGATTCATTAGCACCAGATTCACATGCTTTTTCTGACTCAGACTCGGTTGGTTGATATGACAATCATGTGGTCACTATTGGTTCTTGCTTCATGCTTGGTAGATCATGCATATCTCGGTCAAGCAAGAACCAACCTATTATGGCCACCTCTAGTTGTGAGGCTCACTTTCATAGTGACTATTAGTGAGTGTGGCTTGGCTAACAAATTGGGTGTTGCTTAGTCTTCTGATACAACCATCTTTACTGATAGTCAGAGCATATCAACAGTTGTGAGGAACCCTCTGTTCTATGCTTGCACAAAGCACATTGAGGTGCATTATCATTATGTTAAGAAGAGGTTCTCCATTTGAGAGATCAGTTTGCCTTATGTGTCCACACAAGATTGTTGGAGTTTGAGGTCTATGGAAGCACACAAATAGCACAATGAAGAAGAAGAAGAAGAAGATTGGAGCACAATACACAATATTAAATGTATTACCAAGTGAATGTACAAAGATTATTGACCCATCAGGGTTACATGTGTTTATACAAGCCGGAAATAAAAACCTCCTAAAGAGGGGAAAAAATGCCCCAACGGTCCTTAGCATGTTCACAAAAATCACTATCTACTGAAATATATCAACAAATCCCCCCCACGAGTGATAGGGTGAACAAGGAGTTTTCACTCATGTATACGGAAGTGCTACCACAAAAAGAAGAAAGCCAAAGATTTGTGGAAACCTTCAAACTTCTCCCGAGGTAGAGCCCTTGTGAAAAGATCTACAATGTTACCCTCTACGGGCACATATGCCAAGATGATCTCTCCAGCATGGAACCTCTCCTTGACATAATGATAATGCACCTCAATGTGCTTTGTGTGAGCATGGAACACAGGGTTCCTTGCAGCTGCTAATGTGTTCTCACTATCAGTGAAGATGGTGGTGGCAAAAGAGTGACTAATGCCCAAATCCGCCAAAAGGCATCTGAGCCACACACACTCAACAATCATTGTGAAAGTTACCCTATACTCAGCCTCACAACTAGAAGTGGCCATAGTAGGCTACTTCTTTCTCAACCAAGATAGGCATGAGCTACTAAGCATGAAGCAAAAAATGCTAGTGGTTGCATGAGTGTGATAGCAACTAGCCTACTCAGAGTTGGAAAAAGCATGTAAATTTGGCGGTAGTGATCTCCCCTTGGGATAAAACAATCCAAGTAGCCGGGTTCCATGCAAGTAACAAAAGATGCACTTAATTACCTGTCAAGTTTGCATAAGTAAATCAAGCATCCAATAGCCTGTTGATAGAGAACAACATCAATTGCATCTCCAACATCTTGAAGACTCAATCACAAACTTGTTTCCGTAGGAGTGGCAATAGGTTTCAATCTTCAAGGCCAAAATGATGCATTAATGTGACAATATTTTTTTTTGACATGGAGCTATTCCAAAATCAACTTGCATAAATTGAATAACAATTAATGAAGCAAATTGCTCAAATATGAAATCCCAAATGATGCATGCAAAATAGCCATAAAATTAGCAATATGCTTCTCATTAGGACTAGTGAGCAACATGTCATCAACATAGCCAACAATGATCAACAACACATCATTTGCAAGCTTAACATATAAGGTGCTCTTAGGGTACTGTACTACTTGTACATGAGTTGAGCTCAATGTGTGCTCAATGATGTAGCTCAAGGTCTCTCAAAAATGGCATTCTTGCCTTGCAACTAAATCATCTCTATTTATGCTCATCATTTAAGTTTGAATTTTGAATTTTACTCAACTAAATGTGTTCCTACACTTTAGGTACATAATTGATTTGATTCTTTCACCAAACAAGGCGCGACTTGACTCTCATAAATCCACAAGATTCCATCTTCTTTTAACATTTACATTTGTCCAAGATAACTATGCCAAATTGACAAGCATGTGTTCACATGTAGTTCCTCATGTGAGATGAAGAAGAAGGAGGTGTAGTCTTGAATATTTAGCCAAGCATTTAGGCTTGCTAAATGTACCAATAGCTCCCCCTAAAGCCTGAGATGCTTGAGTCTTCAGTTCTTCATGATTTCCTATAATCCACTCATTGATTTGAACTGACTTAATTTGCTTTCATCCAATGCTTTTTTCATCATATCTACACATTGTTGATTCATAGATACATATGAGAGTTGTATCTCCTTACTTATGATCTTTTCTCTGACATAATGGTAGTGAAATTCAATATGTTTTTTCCTAGCATGATAGATATGGTTAGAAACAAGATGTAATGAGCTAATATTCTCCAAATATGTGTGGAGTCGAAGTATTCTACCCTAAATCTGAATAAAGGATCCTAATCCACATAGCTTCTTGACTAGCATTTGCAAGTCCTCTGTATTTATCCCTGTTGATGAAAGAGAAATTTTAGGTTGCGTCTTTGAAGACCAAGATATCAATTTAGTACCTACAAATGTAAGATCATGATGTGCTTCTCCTATCATCCTTTGAATCTGCCCAATCTGCATCAAAAAATAATTTGACATCTATATCAGAGGTATAAGGGTAGTATAACCCTTCATTAATTATGCCCTTCAAATATTTTAGGATTCTTTTGGTTACTTCCATGTGAGGCTTCCTTGATGTATGAATAAATTGACTTAGCACGTTAACTCCATAGCATATATCCACTCGACCAAATATATTACCTTGCAGCGCAATTTATTCTCTTCACTCGAGCCTACCCCTACAGGGAATATTGTTACATGCACCAACAATTCCTCCTATCCTGTTATGGGAGTTGGTAAGATCATTTTGACTATTGCTGATGGTAGTTCTTTCACTTTGTCATATGTTTTGTTTGTGTGAGGGATCAACAAAACTCTGTTATCAGTTTCTACATTAGCCAAGATTGTCTTGGTTGTGAAATTTGTTGATGATAGATGTAGAGTTCATGATCTGTCAAATGGCGACCTCATTATTGCTTCTATCATTTTATGTCTTGGCCTCTATAAGCTCATAGACTATGAAATATCTGTAAATGATTTGCTATGCCTGTAGAAATTTGAAATGGTGTCCTCTTTGCCCAAACTTGAGGCACCCTGTAAACATGTATGTGAAGGCTATATTTTTTGCAAAATGCAGTGTTCTTCCTTTCCAAAAGATGGTTCAGTTCGGCCTTCTCAGAAATTGCAACTTGTACATAGTGATGTCTGTGGTCCTATGCAGACACCTTCTTTTGGGAACTATCCTTAGTTCGTGACTTTCATCATTATTTTTCTAGGCGTGCACGGGTATATCCATTAAAGACAAAGTCCGAAGTGTTTATGTGATTCAAACAGTTTCTGGTTTTGGCTGAAAAGTTGTCAGCATGTAAAATGGGCACCCTCCATTTTGATGGAGGGGGGAATATATGTCTTCTGACTTTTATGCATTTCTAGTTGAATGTGGGATAAAACATCAATGTAAAGTGTCATATACACCTCAAGAAAAGGGCCTCATGTATTCTTCACTTTAAAGCCACAAGAAAAGGGACATGCCATATGACTAATGATAAAAGACCTTATATTTTGTATCATCTTGGTATTTACATGTGCTAGACATATCTTTCTGATTGTTCCTTAAAACCTTTGATCTTTGTCAAAAAAATTGTCCATAGAATCCCCTTCATTCATATGCTCACTCTCCAACTGTTTTTGGAGGTAAGCAATATGTGGCTCATTTCTTGCCTGGTACAAAGTGGTCAATGTATTCCAAGCCCATGTCACCATTAATCGGACATTCCAGATCTTTCCAAATCCAAGGGTGGAGAATGAAGGCACCTTTTTTCTCCTCCTTTGCCCTAGATTTGATGTGAGAAAGAAATCTTAGCCATACATTTGATGAATCCAATGGTCGTAATCAAAAGTAGTTGATCCTAGGGTTGAGAGTGATCTCTCCATGATCCAAGGGGCCATATTCATTTAGAAAAGTATAAAAACTCACTCCCAAATATATGGAGGATCATTATAAGACATCATAGGGGCTTGCTAGCACATGGCTTCCTTGTGATGATCACCCTCAATTGAGCACGTGAGGATCCAAGGTGGGCTAATAAGAGCATAGATCCTAGATTGAAATTTAGTAAGAGTTCCAAACTAGGATAAAAATATAAACTCAAGGGTTTCTCTCTTTCTGCTCACCCTTACTAGAGTGTTTGAGTGAGTTAGAGTTGGGTTTATCAGTCTTACACTTCCTTAGATATACATTGCATGTTGTTAACCTCTTCCCTTCCAATTAAGGAGAGATATAGGTCAAATTCGGTTCTTGGGTGGGATGAATTGGGTTACTCTAAGCCTTTGCATTTTTCCTAAAAGTCATAACTCTAATTACATCAGTTGAACAATAATATCAGATCACGCAGATATGAGACAGAAGTGATTCTCAAAACTTCACTATCAAACCTCTAGTATATAGAAATATTATCGAATTACACCAAACACTGTTCTTCACTAACTTATTAACAAATATATAGTATCAAGTATATTCTTACCAATTAGGCTATTTAGAGAATTGCACCAACATAATTTTATTTTATCGTCTAATAGATTATTCGATCTTATAACTACATGATCGATCATTATCAATTACAATAGGGACATTTGCATTGGAATTATTGATTAATAGTTACAATCTTTAATAGAACATAAATAGATAAATAAGCACTCATGTCTCAACTGATCAATTCTTGCATATGTAATAAATAACTACTAAGGAAGAAGAATTCAATAATGTTGCAATTCTAGTTGACAACAAAAAATCAATTGGTTTCCTACGATTCTAGAAGAGGAGGAAGGCTTGAGATCTCTGGTTGGTTAGGTGTATTCCAAGGTTGGTAGGGGGGGATGGGGGACCAACCAGGGCTTTGGGGAGGAGGTACAACATTCGGAGAGTAGTTAGGGGAAGATAGAGGAAATGTTTCAGGGGATGAAGGAATAGGGTTATCATCAACAAGAGCTCTGCTGATTGGTTGGAGAGGCGATGGTGGTAGAGTGGGAAAAGGGGCACCAGACATGGGGTGATTAGGTTGATAAGTAGGGACCACCGGGGTGGGAGAAGAAGGAGGTTGCTCTATGGAACGTGATGGACAATGAAATGATTCCTTTGAGGAATTAGAAGGAATAGGCACGACCTTTGTAGGAATCCGATTGGATTCTACAATAGGTAGAACATGTGTGGAGCTAATTATAGCCATGTTATCAATGGTATGCTTGTTAGAGTTCGAGGTTTGCGGTATGATCTACAAATGTGGTGCTTGTCAATTTGGTAAGTTGTATCCGCAACCATTCACAAACAAAGGATACGTTCATTAAGATCTATTGGGGCAAGTCCGTACAGATGTATGGGGGCCAAGCAAAGAACCTTCAATTTCTAGATCCAGGTATTATGTGTCATTTATTGATGATTGTAGCAGATGGACCATATTATACTTTATGAAGCATAAGGATGAAGTGTTTCATGTTTCAAGAAATACCTACCTCTTGTAGAGAATCAAATAGGTAAAACGCTAAAGAGACTAAGGTCAGATAGAGGGGGAGAATACTTCTCCCATGACTTTGATTCCTATCTCCAAGAGAGAGGAATCAAGAGAGAAATCATTGCTAGGTATACACGAAAACAAAATGGGGTGGCAGAGAGAGGAAATAGAACACTCGTGGAATGCTAAATGAGAAAAAGCTACCCAATTACATGTGGGTAGAGGTTGTATCTACAGCCACATACTTTAACAATAGACTCCTATCAAAAGCATTGGATGGCATGACACCATAAGAAGCATGGAATGGAAAAAGGCCTAGCCCTGATCATTGCAAAATCTATGGGTGCATAGCATATGCACACATACCTTCACAAACCAGAGACAAATCGGATCGAAAGGTAAGGAAACACATCTTCATTGGCTATGACCTTAATCAGAAAGTTTATATGCTATAGAATCCAAGCAACAAAGGGTTCATTGTAAGTAGAGAAAAATTTTTTTTGAAGATGACTGTAAGAAAATCAATTTTCCCTAGGTAGAGCCTTTGTGAAAAGTTTTGCAAAGCGATGCGCTATGATTGCTAGTGAGGATGGTGGTGGTGGTAGATGACTGACCAACACCCAAATTGACAAAAGGTGTCTGAGGCACACACACTCAACATTCAATATGAAACATTCCCCATACTCAGCCTCACAACTAGAGGTATCCACACTTAGCTGCTTTTTGCTTAACCAAGATATGCATGAGCTACCAATCATGTAGAAAAAAACCACGGATGGACACACCAAGTGCCATGGAAACCAACCTTGTATGATTTATAAAAAAACATTTAAATCTAGTTATAATGATCCCCCCTTGGGATAAAACAATCCAGGTAGCTGGGCACCACTCAAGTAGCTATGGATGCTCTTAATTATCTGTCAATGCTTGCCACCTGGGAAATGCATAAACTGCTCATTTGAGAGACATCAAATTGAATATCAATCCAAGTTATGCATAAATAAATCAAACATCAAATAGCGTGTTGATAGAGAACAACATGAAATGCATCTCCAACATCATGAAGACCAAATTGTAAACCTGTTTCTATGGGAGTGGCAATATGTTCGCTCTCTTAAGGCCAAAATGCTATAATAATTTGTCAATGTATTTTGTTTGGCATAAAAGTATTTCCAATCAACTTGCATAGATTGAATGCCTAATGATGCAAATGCCCCAATCTGACATCTCAAAAGAGGCATCCAAATCAACCTTAAATTCAGAATATGCTTCTCATTAGGAATACTGAGCACCATCATCAACATAGACAACAATTATCTGAGTACATAGACAACAATTATCTGAGTTGGAGTGCTCTCAAAACCATATGTTAGCAAGTAGGTATGCATTTTCTCATACTGGGCACGTATTACAATCAATTGAGGTATTCATAAGAAGCCAAAGATTTTCTCGCGAGCTCCGCGAGTATTTTCTTGAAGCTTGGGGTTGCTCGTCAAATTTAATCCCTGACAAGGAAAGTTGACGACCGCATGTATAGACATATAATGTCGGCCGACCTATTGCACTTGACTATATATAAACATGAGGTGCGACTCTCGATCTTGTGAATTGTGTGTGGGGGAGAGAGAGAGACAGAGAAAGAGAGAGAGGAAGAGGGAGAGAGAGTCATTTGGGTCTCCTGTTGAGGACGCAGAGTATCTGAGGGCGAGGGCGTTGCGTTATGCAAATGGAGGGGCCAAAAAATGCGCATGCCCACAGCGACACGCAAGCAGAGATAATTCGTACGATGCAGCACTGCGGGTATGGTGGTTCCGTGGCAGCACTGCGGTTGGCGGAGGCGGGACTAAAGGCGTGCTTGTTGGAGAAGGGGCGACAGTGGGAAGCACACCAGTTTCCCACGTCTGCTTGGCAAACATTGGGTACGACAAGGTGGCATACACCTCTGGGTGTTTCCGGTAGCTCGAACTCTCTTTATCAGGTAATTTTACGAACTAAGACAGTTACAATCCGTCACAATAATATGAATATACGCTATATAAGGGAACTTTGAACTTGCAGATACACTACCAGGGAGCAGTGATAGCGTTCGTTGCCGCAGGGCTTGGTGGTGGATCGCTAATCAATGGTGGTGTAGTTCTACCCACTCCAGCTCGAGCGAAAAGAGACCCTCGGTGGCCACTGGAATGGAGCGGTGCAGCATGGGACAATGCACAGTCGCGGGCTCGATCCATGCTTCAGGAAGAATCGGTTGCCCACGCAATGCAGCTTCTACCAAGATCGCGTTCTTAAGGCCGTCGCAAATGAGATTGAGCAATCAACAATTGAAGTTGTAATGAAGGTTTGGAAGTCAAGGACTGAAGAAAAGTTCAATTTATGAAGCATGGATGAAGTGCACATTCAGAAGATGAAGATGTGTACACATATGTACATTAATTTAGAGATAGCTCATATATATCTTTTGTATGGTCATAAGCTTGTACATATGTGGCTATATATATAAGTAAAAAGTTGGGGCAAATATGAGAGAGCATGTGAATAGAGAAATTGGTAGTTGTATGAGTCATTAGACATCTTAGAAGTGAGTAGAATCTCTCTCATCACTCAGTTGTAAAATTCCTTCAGGAATGAAAGAAAATTGCGCCGATGTTTCTGTGCATTCTCCTTCTGTGCTTGATCATTTCAAGAATCTTTTTGTAGATGTCTAAGTCCATAGTTTAATGAGTCTATGGTTAAATTTTTGAGAGCCTAATTGTAAACAGGCTGTGAGAATTATGAGTAGAAACATTCATATGTGAAGAAGTGTTCACTGTTTCCTAAACAAGCACAATCTCAATGGTCAATGACTTGATCATTTCTCAGTGCACAGGTTAAATTTTTTCATGAATAAAGAGTCAAAATTTAAGTTAGAAGGTAAGCCATCTATGGCTAAAAGCATTTGTATAAACGAGCTCTAGATTGAGAGAACCAAGTGTTAGAATTTACAGGTGTCTGAATCGACTTTTTAGAAGAGCAGTTTTAGATATAGATAACTTGTTGAGATCATTTCTCAAGATCTACTGAATCTTTTGGAGTGATTCAACTTAGAGAAGGTGTGCAAACTGTAGATGAAACCTTGTACAAAGTTTCATAAAAAACTTTACACAATTGATAAGTTAATGAGAGAGTAATGTGCAACAGACTTTCTGTGTAGCCATCTTCTTCATAGATTGATAAAAGATTTTGACAATTGATCATTGATCCTTTAAATTGGTGAATGGTTTGAGTTACTCTTGATATAGAGGTGCTCTATCTTCAAGACTAGCTGGTTCTTTTGGAGATTAACACTCTCCAATATACTCCTACACCATCATTTCCCATTCATGCACATGCCCTTTTGCACATATGCCCCGTTTTACCCCCTTTCTTCTCTCTTTGTCCTCCCCTCTTTATCATAATCTCAACTCTTATTCTTCCACTTTCATACCCTCTTTCTTTCTCACATCCATGTATGTAGATCCTCTTTCCCATCTACATATGCATTCATGCCCCCACACAAATTCTAATACATATACTCCAACACACACATGCCTCAATTTCCCATTTTCTCTTTTCCTCTCTTGCCCTTCTTCTTTCTTACTCTCACCAGCTCCTCCTACCTTGACGCCTTCCCACTACCACAACCTATCCTCTTCCTAGGTGCCAAGAAAAAAGACCTTGACTTGAGTTTTTGGGGCTGTAAACAATGATGGATATTCCCAGTATTTGTATTGCAGGCTTCTTCCATTTCCTACTCTAATATATTGTTTCATGTGTAAGATTTTTTTCGAGCAACATACAAGATGAGTAACTTAGAAGAAGCTAAAGCACAACGTGTAGGGGGAACGATCCCATGGAAGTTGTGCACAAAGGAGGGAGGATAACATATTTTTGGCCAAATAGGGCCCGCTATTTCTTTGCTTCCATTGACGGGGGCTCTGCTTCAGAGAGCCCATATGAGAGGGACATGCATGGCAATGGGCTTATGTGACTGTAGTAATGAAACTACAATAGTTTAGTTATGTAGGTAAGGTCAGAGGAATATGAGTGCCAGATACAAGTCTCGTTCCACACGGCTTACAAGAAATCATGAGGTAATTATCAAGCGACACCAACACACTAGCTCAACACACTGACTAATAATGATGTTTGATATGCTTCCACATGTCTGATGATATGAGATACTACTGTTCCAAGAAATTCCATACAAGGAACAATTGGTACACTTCGACACAACTTAGCTTAATTTCGAAACTTTAAGATGATGAGAAGCACAAGATGCCTCATAAATAATCTTTTGTCAACTTCCACATTCACAGTCCACAAAAGCACAAGTACATGCAACACAAACTGGTCTTGACTTTCTGGCCAAGATGGTCCCACTCACCTATCAATCCGCTATGGTGTGAAGCACCAAACAGATATAGACACATAGTTTTCCAAACCTATGATGAGCTAGCATCGACTTGTGGTCTTGACCACTGTTAATGTGTTACTTTGTCGGATTAGTTATAACATAAACTGAGACTACCAATGGTTCTTGGGATGGTCAGAGGTCTATAGTACAAAGACCCTATATATATTTTCCCAGTCACTTCATTACCGTAATGACTTCTTCATTAACCTGATCTAACAATTTCGACAAACTTATCTGCTACTCTCCACAATCAGTACGCAACAACACATAATATTTACCGCAACTGAATACACGAGTTCTTAATGCCGAATAACACACTATCACCATTAACCTTGCACTTCACCAATGACTCACAGAATATCAACACAACACCACAATTATTCAATACCGAATATGAATAGAACATAATAGTGCAACAATGTAGATAAACGGTGCTGAAATCAATCCATAGGCACACAACCTAGACACCCAGTCCGATGATGCTTCTGCTTCTCTCTGCCACACGCCTCTTCTATTATCAAAAGGTTACAACGATTGTGCTACATCTGTTCGATGTGCGTCTTTTCCCAATTATAGTTTCTACTAAATATAATTACATTCCTTTCCGGCGGCCTAACACTGGCATGCATGGTGGACTCGAACCTAGAAGGTTAATTTACAAAAGCTAAGAGTCATCAATGATGCACTGTATATACATGGTTCATGCTAGTTTAAAGGTACGGGATATTTTTTGCTTCAACGATTTGAGCATGTTCCAACTGCAATGCCATGGCTATGGCTGCATCCAAGGTCATACCGCCCACACATCGTATAATCATAACTTGTTTGAGTTGAGGGTTTAATCCATCAATGAACCACTTGGTAATCACATCATCCGGTAGGTTAATATGTGCCAGCGGTAGCTGTCGTAGATGAGTGCGGAATAAAGTTGCATACTCTTGCACATTCTGATATGGTTTCTGTCTATTGTTTTGTAAATAATCAAAGATCTCAGCCGCATTTTTCTTTAACAAAAAATGTTGTAAGAAGGCATCCTTAACATCATCATATTGATCGAAATGATTAATATCATATTGGGTTAACCAGCGGGTAGCTTCATTAACAAAGGGTAGATTGGAACAATATAGCCTTATATGCCAGATCTGTTGGATAATTGAGTATAGCATAATTAATTTCAAAAGTACACACATGAGCATCAGAATCATCACTTGGGAATCCACCAAATTTCGTATATGTAACTCTAGCAGGTATCGGCCGTGGGGGTATGATCTGCTGCTACTGTTGATGTTGTTGTTGTTGATGTTGCTGTTGTTGCTATTGATGCTTACCACTCATGTTGTTTTAAATCAGGAGGAAGTATCACTTTAGAAAGGTTTGAACAAGTTGGTTCTAATTGCTGCTGTGTCTTCTCGCCACCTTGTAAGTTCTCCGGTAATATAATATTGATCACACGCACCTAAACTCAACTGCCATTTCTCGTGTTTAGCTTCTAAGGTAAACTTTTCGCTAGAACTTTCAATGTCACAAGACAACCTCAAAAGTTCCTACCTTTTCTCGCTCATTGCATGTGATCAATGCTCTCCAGGCGGTGAGTCAGGCTCCACCTCAAAAACCTCATTGTCCCTGCCTATGACTAACTGATCAGCCCAAGCCCAACAAATTCTATTTACCTCATCAGTTATCCCTTGAGACTTGTTGTAGTGAAAGTGGTGATCCTCTACATACCTAGCCCAACAAAGCAGATACACTCCGGACTGTGAAAATGGAAAATCAATATCAAGATCTTGGTTTAGGAAGCATACCGACCAATGGGCTTCCTCCACATCGTATTCCGTCTGTAGACTCTCAAAGGGTATCTCCATTCTCGCCAGTGCTTGATCTGCAAAATATATCACAAGGTCGAAGAGAGCATTCTGGTATACTTGATTGACCATCTATCATCTAGTCCTCAATGATCCTGCATAGCAACACACTAGGTTTATCAGCTTCTGTGATCTCTGCAAATAAAAGGTAAACTATATGATAAATAGAGAAAGCCACTCTTACTTTGTTCTTGTATCGAGCCACACATGTTTTGTAGGATTGTCCAAAGCATGCAAAAAAGTCCCATCATCCAATGGCTCGCTCGAATTCCCTTTCGTACATATTCTCCTATCATCCTTGGTATGCTTTGCTAGCTATCTCGACACTTATCTTCATAAAACTTCGATCCGATAACATTGGCATGCTCGGCACGAGCCAATCCTGACTCTTTGAGGCTGTCATCATTCTTATCCATACTCTCTGCATGAGGCACTTTACTCATGATGCCCTTTTCTGATTCATTTTCTAATGCGTGTCCTTTCTTCGGTCCTTTGTGTGTGGAAATCCTCTTTTCACAACCATCTTGGTTTTCCTTATCTCTTCCCTTCAAGAGGTCTTTCTTTTGATCATCTAAGTCCTCACTAGAACCATCGTGGTCCACACACCACTTTTCTCTCCCAAATCTACCTCGGACCTTGTGGCCTTCCTTGTGTATATCTTTGCTCAAGACATTGCACACTTTGCTCATGCCAGAAGCTCGATAGCCATCTTGCTTCCCCATCAGCTTTTGCACGACATCCGTGGTCATGAGCTTTATGAGAACCGCTCTCAGTATCCGAAGAGTTTCTCCTCCTCATGAAATAGTCGGCCAACTTGATAACTTCCTTCTCTTCCATTGCAACACCTACCTTTACCGTCTCTCCTCCATCTGTCCTAGCTTCCTCCTAGCGATAGGCATGCACAACTAGTCAACAATTTTCTAGCTTTGCCCTCCTGCTTTAAAGTTACTTCCTCCAACTCAACTGTCGTATCTATTCCTTGTACACTCGATTTCTTTTCCAGCATTGTTTTCATAATTGAGAATTTGCCTTCAAGCTTGACTAAAGCTTCGATTTTTTCCTTTGTGTGTCTTGTTTTCACTACAATGGCCAAAGAGGGCTTGGTTCATCTTTTAGGGTACCTTCCATTGGGTGATTATTGATCATGTTCTTTGTCGGATTGATGTGCATCCTATAGCAATCAACCTGGCTTGTACCTACCAACCACCCTAACAACTCTTGATCGGAGTTTGCCGTCCTGAGGGACATCGGAGTTTCTTCCATGTGGGTTAGGCCAAGAGCCTTCATCATGTGCTCAGTCATTAGATTGACTATTGCCCTACTATCCAACTCAGCACCCGGGACTCCATATCCCTTTATCTCAATCGTCACAATAGGAGCATTCGAATCAATTTGCGTTGTAATACTTTGAATATGCCTTGGGCGTCTTTCTCTCATTTTTTTTTCTTCTCTTGAGATTTTTGGGGCATCTTGATTTACTCATTGTAGAACTGTTTCCTACATGCAGGGGAACACCTTAGCAATGTACCGATGTCCAAACTAACCTCCGTTTCAACCATCAATTTCACAATGTCAATCTCCTTCGTGCTTTGCCTTTCCTTATGACATTTCCGAGCCTCCAGCTTCTCAGGGAATGGAGCTCTGCCTGGCACAAACTTCTTAGTTATCGGTGGAAGGATCTCGATTTTGTCCCCATCCTCAAATTCTTGTTGTTGAGCAAGCCCTCTCACTTGGTTTTCCACTTCCCCATGCTTAGGCACCTTTTCTTTGCTAGCATTTTCACTTCTATCTTTTGTATTTTTCTTCACATATTCTTG
>CM035410.1:4307863-4310363 GCA_020310875.1 Ceratopteris richardii
CTCAAGAGGGTGCTACCATCCTTGGCCTTCACTGATCCAATTGACTTCACATTGTGCTTTGTATTGTCACCTATTTGAACTACATGATTAGTTACCTTATTTTCCAAATCAGTCATCAAGGTTATGTTACCACTCAGATGATTGCTACATCCTGAGTCAATGTAGAAGACTCTTTGATCTTCACTTTGCCTTTCACAAGTTGCATTCATTATCAATGTTGAATCCTCCTTCTGATCTGAATCATAATTATAGTATGTATTGTTGTATTGTTGAATTTGGAATCCTCTACCTGCATTTCTTCCAAAGTAACCTCTACTACCTCTACCTCTACCTCTGAAATTACCTCTTTGATTCCTGCCACCTCTTTAAAGTTCTGATTATATCCACCATTACTCTGAGTATTATGACAACAATCATTAGCTAAGTGATTTGTCTTACTCCTGCCTCTTCCTATACCTTTGCCACCTCCTCTTCCTCTTAGGAAGTTAGCTTGGCTACTTGTACCTTCATCTTCATTTGTTTGTTGCTTTCCTTTGATATTCTTCTTCTTATCCTTTGAATACATTGCATGACCTGTACTCTTGTCACCTTCACCTTTGACATCCTGCTCAAAGGTTAACATATGTCCTAGCAACTGATTTAAGTCAGGAGTAAAATGATCAAGTGATAATTCAGTAGACAAAATGAATGGCTTCCATTTGTCATCACCTCTCAACCCTGTGAGGATTTGCCTTACCAATTTATCCTCCTCAATGTCTTCATCAACTGCTCCTAATGCATCTGCAATGTCCTTCATCCTTGTTGCATAGTCTGAGATGGATTGAGAGGCCTTCTTCTTGAAAATGGTAAATTCTGCCCACAAAGATGCCTTCCTTGACTTTGTGGTGTTTTGGAAATGCTCCTCCAAAGCATTCCATATATCACTTGCACTTTCAAGACCTCTAATATGAGGTAGCAAGTAGTCATTGACTGCCATATAGATAATGCTCCTAGCTTGAGCATCTCTCTTCATCCAATTCTTCAAATATGATAATTCCTCCCTAGTTGGAACACTAGGATATCTAAACTGAGGCTTTTCTTCTTCACCTGTAATATAAGCTATCAAGTCTTTGCTCATAAGATGAGCTTCCATCCTCATTGACCATGCTGGATAGTTCTCTCTATCCAACTTCTCTATTTGAAGAGAATCTCCCATCCTTTCTTCACCTGTATATTGAATTCTTCAAACTTTATGAGTAATAGATGTACCTTTACTTCAAATAATGTTCCTTTTGTCTTCTTTGATGTCCTATGACCTCCTTCTCAAGCTTTGCTTTCAAGCTTTCACCTTTTTAACCTTCAGATGTTGAATTCTTTGCACTTGCAGCAGTCGGGATCCTCCTTTCTTCAATTCTGATGCTTCATGCTCTCATACCACTGATGGAGAGTGTTAATCTCCAAAAGAACAAGCTACTCTTGTAGTTAGAGCACCTCTATAACAAGAGTAACTCAAAACTTCACCAAATTTAGAGGATCAATGATCAATTATAAAGATTTTGAAAAATCTGTGAAGAAGATGACTACATAGAAAGTGTGCTGCACATATCTATCTCATTAACTTATCAATTGTGTAAATTTTTTATGAAACTTTGCAGAAGGTGTCACCTACAGTTTGCGCACCTTCTCCAAGTTGAATCACTCCAAAAGGTTTAGTAGATCTTGAGAAATGATCTCAACAAGTTACCTATGTCTAAAACTGCTCTTCTGAAAAGTTGATTCAGACACCTATAACTTCTAACACTTGGTTCTCTCAATTTAGAAACCATTTATACAAATGCTTTTAGCCATAGATGTCTTACCTTCTAACTTAAATTTTGACTCCTTACTCGTGCAAAACTTTAACCCGTGCACTGAGAAATGATCAAATCATTGACCATCGAGATTGCACCTATTTCAGGAAACAGTGAACACTTCTTCACATATGAATGTTCCTACTCATAATTCTCACAGCCTGTTTACAATTAGGCTCTCAAACTTTAACCATAGACTCATTAACTATGGACTTAGACATCTGCAAAAGGATTCTTGAAATGATCAAGCACAGAAGGAGAATCCATAGAAACATCGGGCACAATTTTCTTTCATTCTTGAAGGAATTTTACAACTGAGTGATGGGAGAGATTCTACTCACTTCTAAGATGTCTAATGTCTCATACAACTACCAATTTCTCTATTCAGATGCTCTCTCGTATTTGCATCGACTTTTTACTTATATATATAGGCAAATATTTACAATATCATGACTATACAAAAGTATAAGTGAACTATCTCTGAATTAATGTACATATGTGTACACATCTTCATCTTCTGAATATGCACTTCCTCCATGCTTCATAACTTGAACTTTTCTTCAGTTGCCTTCACATCCTTGAGACTTAACCACTAAGCTAAGTGGATCACTTGTTCACAAGGGCACAAGACCTGGTAGTAAGTCTAAACGCAAGATCTTTGGTCATACACA
>CM035410.1:4325363-4425363 GCA_020310875.1 Ceratopteris richardii
ATTGCACAATTTCATCCATACGAGCCATATTAACAATATGATGTGAGGCTCTTTGTTGTTCCTCAATCCTCTTTGACTTACACAACCCATCTAAAGATGAATTTGAACATCGACTTGAGGATTTTGAAAATCAAATAGTTGTTGTGCCCACTTTGCAAGTGGCTTATGTTGTAGGGTAACAATATGCAAGCTTTTTGGTGAAGGAATATCAATATCAGATTTCTCCTCCTCTTCTTTGATCTTGACTTGTTTATTTGAAAGCTTTATTTGAATTTCCATTTTGTGAGCATTTTCAATGTGAAAAGTAGACTATAAACATGTCCAAATGACACGTTGAATCTTTCCATTAGCAAGACAACACTACACTTTTCCCTTTTCTCTATCCATCATCAATGTTCTTCAGTGAACTACTTTCTATCTAGGAGTATAATGCCATAAATATTAAACACGGAATCAAGTGCATATATGTAAGCATATAGAATTTGTTGCCGTGTACACTTGTAATTCACTCTTTAATAAACAAGTGTTCCATGACAATGTATTATTAACAGTGGAAAAGAATAAATACATCGAGTTAGTAAAAATTATTGTTTCTTTGATATCAATATCAACAAGGTAGTATCTAAAGGGATATTTCATTCTTAAGTGGTTTAAGATGTCAATCTAGAACTAAACACAAGAAATTTATTCTCAAAATCTAGCTAATTAATTTAAAAAAGAGCGAACACCAGTTGTAAGGAAATTTTTGTAGATGACAACACTTCTTTTCACTTAGGCTAGCAAAAAATTATATCATCTAAGAGAGATTAAATGTTTGATATTCATCTGCATGCATATCTAAAAATGTACATTCTCGTTTGACTTGCGACAAGTCTATCCGATCTTAATTCTCATGTCTCTTAGCATTTGTACTTACTATTACTATTCTCTCATCCCTTGATGGTGGATCTTGTCCCTCTTTGGTGGCTTCCATATCTATCAGTAACATCGTTAATCATCATCAATACACAGAGCCAGTGCTGTACTGCTTTGCACGATGCGGTTCTCAGACAATGTCTTGTCGATACCGTGAGATAGATTCCAAACAGAAATTTCAAAGGGATATTTACATTAGAAAATAAATATATGGCTGCCGGTAGCCCATAACACTTGCATGCACAATGTGCTCGAACCCTGGGCTGCCATTTATCTAAGGGGAGTCTGACTATTAACCGAGATGAAACAATCGACCCTTGTCCAATACATATTCATCGACGATATCTTTAATCTGTCAGACCGCATTACACAGAATTTTTGGAACTCCTCCTGGGAAGCCACATTATCGAAATCTTCCTAGTGAGACTCCATGCAGCCTAGGCAGACTATCTCCACCAGCTCACTCTCTACCGTCTGCACAAAATGCTTATTGATTTTCAAAGCCTCTTCAAGTTGGGACTTGAACTCATAAGCCTCAATAGTCTTCTATTGTATTAAATTGTTATTTGTGGATAACATTGATTTCTTAGTGCTAGAGTTTCTACAGTTTTGGCCAGTTCAATCTGCAACTTCTCAGATTTTCTAAGGTTTACCTGGGTTTCTTGAATCATTGTCTGCTTCTGCATAAATTGTACCGTAAGCTGTTGCATGGTTCCAGTCATTTCAATGACTTTCCTTCCTGAAGCAGTGATCAAACCACTTAAGTTGGCATTGCAGTGCTTAAAATTATCCCTCTCGTTCTAATCTCTCTAACCTGACCCTCCATGGTCCACACTACAGTCCATAAATTATCTAATTCCACCTGTAAATCATCTTAGATTGCAGGGTTGGCAATAATATTTTGGAGTGCTATCAATTTGAGCATTTCCTTCTCCTTTTTATCAGATAGATAGTGAAAGGAGGAAGTTGATAGTAAAAAAAAAAAAATGGAAATGGAGGTGAAGGAGAGAAGGGAGTTCTCTCATAGATGAGTGCTTCTCTTGAGTGCTTGAATAAACAACAGGAACTTCTATCTAAAGTTGTAGATCAATTCAAGGCGTGCTGGCTATTTTATCCGTTTTTTTCCCCTTCTTTTGTGTGTGTGTGTGTATGTGTGTGTGTGTGTTGTTGGGGGGGGCCGGGGGGGGGGGGGGGGGGGGGGGGGGGGGGGGGGGGTATTATCCTCGATGATTTGAGTGATCATTACTCTTGAAAACACGTTAATCAGATTCATTAAGCCGGTCGAAGAGAAGGGTTTTATATCTAGGATAGAACATTTGTGAGAGATGTAACACCTGGCTTGATGTGGCTCAGAAAGGATATTATCCAGTTGCACAAATGGGCATTCTGATTGCCATACGGTCAAGAACAAGAGCCCAAATTATTAAAACAGATGCGCAAAGCAGGATACAATCTGCGATTATAATTCTTTCCGCATTTACAAATGATATTGAATTTAAACATAATGCATAAACAGTGTAAGGTATGATACCCAGACTTCACACACGGAAAACATGATGGCTTAACTGAAGCATTGAGGCATGCAACATGCAAAGAAATAGTTATGGATTGCAAATGTGACTGCCTGGATACAGCATGATCCTTTAGATGTATAAGAAAAGCACTCAGGTTCTGTACAAATATACTGATTGGAAGAATTATGAAATTCCGAGACTGTACAGAACAAAGATCTGGTGGAAAATCTGACTCTGTAAAACCCCCTCATAACGATAAACTTAGCCCTTTCCTTCAGTATGCAATTAACCAGCCAGCTGCACAAGCACGTTCTGCCATGAGCCTTTTCACCCTCCATTATGCATAGCAATACTTCTTTCTGGTGATGATTGCCAGCATGCCTTCAGTTCCAGGAAGCATGGACCAACGAAACCTAAAAGCTTGATAACAACAGATTTCTGGTGCAAAGTTCTCCTTTAGCCATCAATTCTTCATATGTCGTCAACGCGATCCATTATATCCAGTGACTTGACTCGATCAAGCCTTGCATCATGACCATGATTCAGAGATGATGATGATAGTTCATCCTCCAATGGACGGCTTGAAGGATGGCTATCACTTTTTGTTAAGAAAGGTGTAGGTTCCTCACGACTTGGAAGCCTCTCAAGCTCTGGTCTTGCTTGAGTGCTAGACATCATAGTTGATTCAATATCTGAATTGTTGTACTGCATGCTCTCCATTTCATAAGGTACTCCTGACAAGTGAGTTGAATTAGAATGTAATGCTATGGAGGCAGATGGATGTAGGGTAGCAACATTCTCTCGAACTGCAATTACAAGGTAATGGAGCTGTACTAGAAGATCCAGGATGCACTCTTCTGTGGCAGCCTTGTCTGCATGATGCAGGGTCTGAATAAGTGAGATTTGGGACCGTGCTGATAAGCTCAAATCCAATGATGATCTACAGAACATGGAGATTTAAATATTACCAACTGTTGTTTTCTTTCTGCCAAATAAAAAATTAATTCAACCAAGTAAATAGTCTGAGCTCTGAGAAAACATACCCAGTGTTGGCCCATTCTCCAACCCAGCCAAAACCTTGATGTGTTCTGCACAGAAACAAGTCTTCAATCACAAAAGACATTTCTCATGTAGGAATCATTAGTCGAATGACTGCAAATGAACGAATCCCAAACTTAAAAAGATCAAGATAATCATACTTTGTGGTATTATTTGCCATAGGAACAAGCCACGACAGTGTTTTCTCCATCTCATCACTCAAATTCGAGGCATCTAGCTGCACACTTAGGATCCTCAGTTTTCTGTACTGAAGCAAAGATAAGAGATCAAAACCTTCAATCAAAACAAGAAATGCAACCTTATTATTGCTCATGTCATAAAGCAATATCTTATTTTTCAAAGCCGCCTTGATTGTTGTGGGAAGACTTTGATAAAGGCTGTCCCTGGCGTCAACAGGAATTGAGGCTGCTCGTGACACCTGTCATAATAGAGGGGCTGGATAATATTTAAAATGTATTATTGTTTTACAAAAATCCTACAAACAAAATCATCAAAAACAATATACTGAATGCCTAGGCTCAAACTTAGCATAACAGATATTCTTAGACTACAGGTTTTTGTCCGAGCACTAAGTAATAAATTCTAGTGCCTCTTTCCCATAGCACCTTAATGGTCTTCAGCGATCACTGTCCAGCAATAAATTGCAGCACATGCTTTGGAAATCACCTAGTAAACATCCGTTTGATGGGTTAGATGTCTGAGGCCCAATGGTCAATCACAGTAGGTGGCCCCAAAAGTTGTGTTAGCTCAAGGGAATTAGGCATAGACAATGAACACAAAACTCCATCCCTATGAGAATAACTCTTCATAACGGATTCTTTTGCACTTCATCCACTTGTCCTCTTATGAGAGTAAGGTCTCTCTGTCCCTCGATACCTAGCAGTAAGAAGTATCCTTTCCCTTTTGAGGGAGGTTTTAGTATAAATGCTTTTCCAGCCTTGTGTTGAAACTAGCCTTCATTATTAAACAATACAACACAAAGCTCTTGGTGCCTTTGAAATGGAAGGTCTGAGAGAAGGGGGGAAAAACTATGGCTAAAGAGAGATCAAGGCCAAAATCTAATAAGGCAAGCATAACGAGGCTCAGATTAACTAGCTTAAGAAAACATGAGAGATCTCATAGAATCATGCCAGAATAAAAGGTCCTGGAGACTCCAACAGTTTAATGTGTGACTGTATTATACATTCAGTAGATATCTCAAACGTCGAATTTTCATGAGGTTTACTTTTTTGAATATTGAATACTTCCCAATAAATTATGTTCTCTAACTGAGTTTAAGAAGGTTTAAATTGTAATGGACACAGGAATAAAATTGCAATATTACTATGATTAATTCAATAAATTTAGAAAATGATTAAGTGCAATAAACATGCATATCACCAAATTTAACACACTGAATCCCTGTAGCTATTTCCCTATACGTATCAGCCAAACCTGATAGATGTAAAAAAGGCTTTCCTGCATGGACATTTGGTGGAAGAGCTTTACATGCAACAACCAAAAGCATCTTAGGGGCCTGGCATAAAGGATCATGCATCCAAGCTAAGGAGAAGCACCCGGGTAATGTTATTAAGGTTTGATTCCTTCATGCTCGAACATGATTTCAAGAGAAGGGAAAAGCTGAGCATGTACACAAAACAAACAACAAATACAGCTTGATAATCTTAGCATTGTGTGTGGATGACATGCTTCTAGCAGGCAATGCATTATCAAAGCTGAAAACATGCTTAATGTCAGAGTTTCTGATTGGGATCAGCGTAAGATATTCTGGACACGTGCATCATAAGGGATAGAGGTAAGAAATCGCTCCACTTCTCACATCAAGTAATTTGATTAAGTTGACCAGATGAGGAATAAAATCCAATTTGTTTTGAAGCCAATGAATATCAACAAGCTGCTGGTCCTGGATGGAGGAGGGATTGGACAACCTACATTTGATTCATCGTTGCAATGCAACTTGTTGCGAATCCTTCCCAATATGTTGCTAACAACCCCACATTGGAAATGGATTTGCAACCCTTCGCCGACGTAACAAAAAAGAAAAAGGCCCCTGGACCAAAATAGTGAGCAGGTAGGATGTTATTTATTACTATGGAACTGGAATATTTACAATGTAATGAAAGTGGTATTTTTGTTGTTTGTCGCATGGGTTCTCAATACCTAGTGTGGCAAGTTTTAGACTCTAGTTATAGAAACCCTAAGGAGAATGATTGCAAATAAAAAACGAAAAATTTTAATAGAGGTCCCCCTAAAACTATCCTCCCCCCCCCTAATGTAAGACTATTTGTTTTTGGATTGTCCGCTTGTTGGATAACACATGATTATCAAATATTGTAGATTATTACTATTGATCTTATAGAACATTTACCAAACTTTCTCGCTTTCTATCCAATGGAAATTCATTTCAAATAGGGAACAAGTTTATGTTAGAATTGATTCAAATCATAGGCACAAGTCTCAAAAAAAAAAAGGGGATGTCACCAAAGTTTTCCATTGTTGCTAGACCAAAGTTCTTTTCTCTACTTTAAAAACCCTTTGTTAATATTATACGATCTACTTATCACAATACACAACAATATTTCTAACCAAAAACTTTGAGAAAGGTTTGACTAAGGCAACATGGAAACCATTTCCTTGTGAATGGATTAAGGTATCCTTTCCATCATCTACTTTCAACCCGTATAAAACAGTTCAGCATGAATGAAAATTAGTTCCAAGTATGGTGGGGCATCAGGGTGTTTGGACCAGGCATTTTGGGGGTCCCTTTCTCTCATCCCCCTGGTGATGTATGTTCCATGGACCTGAAGAGGTTACGAGATTTTGAGAAGCTTCTCCCTCCAACATACACTGTCCCTATGTGCAGATGCAAGCCTACCTGGAGCTCCAAATGCCTATATAAACCGATGCTCATGAGACACTTCAACACATGGATGAAGAACAAGAGAAGAGGATTGCCAGGTGTAAAGGAGCTTCACAACAGAGGTGCTTCAGGGAAGAGCCACCTCCTGCACGTGGAAGAGTCTAGGTGTGAAGACTCAGAGGCGGGACTGGTTTGCCAAAGACCACATATTTTGGTGAAGGTAATTTCTATTGTTTGTCCCTATTCTGTGCTGATACCTCATGGAACACGCTGAACAGAGTACATCTTGTACTTAATGTCTCATTAGATGTAATTACCTGCTGGTCAATATATCATTTTTTGCTTTCTGGTCATGCTACCATTGTAATTGTTCTCTGGTCATTATACCATTGTGATACTTCTGGCCCTTATACCATTGCAATCGTCTTTTGTCATCGTACTATTGTACTTGGCACTTGCGATCAGGTTTTGTATCATTGTTTGTGCTCACTAAGCCATTGTGAATACTACCATTGCAGTCAATTCGTATCACTAATGAAGCTTTGTTCTCTAGATATTGGGAGAGGTGATTGCAAGTGAATAGACTCGAACCTTCTTAGAATATATCACATAAATCCTCGCTCCAAGCAGAACCCCATTCCTCAATCATAGCCACCCCTGGATGTGTGCTACATACTCTAACAACTTGTTATGGAAACAACCTTTGACAAAAAAGGGTGCTCTTTAGATACAATGTCAAAGTCTCTAATTCTACGATTTTCCAAAACTTTTTGAGGCCACTTGTTTGCACTAGAAGCAATAACATCATCTTCATAATCTTCTTCAGGAATCTTCTCTTTCCTTGTCTCCAAACCATGGTCTTAGCTCATCAAATACCACGTCTCGTGAGACTCATAGCTCCTTTGTCACCAGATTGTAGCACCTATATCCTTTTTGCTCTGATGAATATCCAATGAAAATACATTTTTCTGACTTTGACTCCATCTTTGTCATTAGTTCTTGAAGAATGTGAATATAACACACACATCCAAAAACTTTGAGATGTGTAAGGTTAGGTTTCTTACCAGAATAAACCTCCTCTGGAGTTAAATTATGCACTCAAGCTGTTGTGCACTTGTTCATCAAATAAACAGCCGTACTACCTCCTTTAACTCAATAGTTTAGTGGAATCTTAATCTCGTTGAGCATGCATCTTGCAACTTCTGTGATATGTCTATTTTTCTTTTCAACAATTCCATTTTGATGAGGCATGTACCTACATGTAAATTGTCGTTCGATTCCATTTTCATAAAAGAAATCTGAAAATTCTTTGGAGAAATATTCTCCTCCTCCATCAGACCTCAAGGTCTTTATGTAACGTCCTATTTCCTTTTCTACACGTGCTTTGAATCTCTTGAACATAGAAAACACATTTGATTTTTGTTTTATGGAGAGCATCCATACTTTTCTTGAATGATCATCAATAAAAGTGAAAAAATATCTTTTACTAGCAATTGATGGTTGTTGTGATGGTCCCCATATGTCTGTGTGTATCATGTCGAGGACATTCCTTTCCACATAGTTGCTCTTCTTGAATGGTTGTCGGGTTTGCTTTCCTAGTTGGAGTGCTTCATAAAACTCATGCAGTCCAACATCATTGAATCTTGGAAGACCTCTTACCACTTCATGGTTTCTCATGTTCTTGAGCTTGGGAATGTTGATATGTACAAACCTTTTGTGCCACAAATTGATTTCAACAAACCTCTTGTTTTCAAACTGAATATACATCACCTTTCCATGTGGTTGTTAAATGTCCAGAGTGAAAATCCTACCTTCTTTCCTTTCGTGAGCAACCACCTTGAATCCTTCTTTTGGATTCTTTATAAAGCAACCTTTTTCATTGAAGATAACATGATATCCTTTCTCTGCCATTTGTCTTACTGAAAGCAAATTCTTTGCAATAGTAAGAACATGAAAAACATCAATCAATACCTTCTTGTCTTCAAGCTTTATTTCTTCAAATTTGTCCTACTGAATCAAATTCTTCGCAATAGTAGGAAAATGAAAAACATCAGTCAATACCTTCTTGTCTCCAAGCTTTATTTCTCCAACATGCTCAATTGTCTGTCGAGTTTCATCACCAGGGTCTCTACACATCCTTTTCCACTTGGAGCTTGTAGATTTGTGAATAAATCTCCTTGGCACGTCATATGATGCTTCAACCTAAATCTATAAATAATTTTTTATCATCAGTTCTCCAATGGTTGTCCTGCTTCATGGCAAGCATGGTTTGCTTGTCTCCTTCACTTGATGAACTCACATAGTTATTTTGACTCCTTTGGTTGCCTCCATTGGGCCTTCCATTCTTTTGCCAACAATCATTTTCATAATGTTCTATTTTACCACAATGATAACATGTTATACCTTTATGAGGATTGGACGAACCTCAACCTCTTCCTCTATTTCTTTCTCAACCTCTTCCATATGTGTTGTCATTTGAGTTGTCTTTGTTGTCCTCCGACTTGTGTTTGTTGGAATCTGTGTTGTTATAGCTTCTTCCTTTTCCTCTTTAACCTCCACTTGAGGTCCTTTCTCTACCTCGAATTGCATATAACATTTGACTATGGATGTCCTTACCTTTATTGCTTTCTACTTGTTGAACAACCTCTTCAGCCACAAGATTTGGTATAAGCTCCTCAAACATTAGTAGATTATCTCTATGAAGAATGTTTGTGATTAGGGGCTTCCACTTTTCTTCATTCCTCAAGCCATTGAAGGCTGTTTGGACGATGTCTTCTTCTTCTATGTTGCATCCAACTCATGTTAGCTAATCTCGAAGCTCTTTGATCTTCAATGTATACTCACCAATGCTTTTGTTTGAGCTTTTCTTCATGTTGTTGAGTTCGTTCTTGAGCATAGTTGCATTGCAACACATTCCGAAAGGTTCGCAACTTCGCAACCGCAACTTCGCAATGTTGCTACGTTTGAAACGCGTTGCTTTGGATGTTAATTTTTATGTAGTCCAAAAGATTACCCAAAATCATATTTTTCTTAGGAAAGAGAAGAAAATATTTTAAACCCTATCCGAAATGTCCAATTTATGCAATGAAAAAGCATGGAGAATGAGGAAGACATGAAAATCCATAAAAGTATAGAGATTCATTTGTGTATGATTTTATGTGTGGGCATTATCACCTTGAGATATCCATATATTTTGGATTCCCATGTTCTCCTTCTAATGCACTTATAGAGCTAAGACAAAAGTTTCATCCTTGCCCATTGCCCTTTAAAGGCAAGGATACTCTTCTATGATGATTGATATGACTACTTAGTATAGAGTCCAGACATCATCGTGAATATTGAATTGTGTAGGAACTAATCTAGACTCAATAATCTATAGACATCACCGTGAATGTTGAATTGTGTAGGGACTAATCTAGACTTAATAGTCTATACTATATATGTCCATGTTTGTCTTCTACTATACTATATATGTATGTTAAATGTTTGTATGTATATAATTATAAATATGCATATGTATGTAGGTATGTATGTAATATGCATGTATGTATGTATCTACTTATATGTACATACGTACATACGTATGTAGGTATGTGTGTGTGTGTGTATGTATATATATATATATATATATATATATATATATATATATATATATATATATATATATATATATATATATATATATATATATATATATATATATATATATATATATATATATATATATATTTATTTATAATGCATTTATGTATGTATCTATTTATATGTACATATGTATGCAGGTATGTGTGTGTGTGTGTGTGTGTGTGTGTGTGTGTGTGTGTGTGTGTGTGTGTATATATATATATATATATATATATATATATATATATATATATATATATATATATATATATATATATATATATATATATATATATATATATATATAAAATATATATATATATATATATATATATATATATATTGTATGTTTGTATGAATGTATATAATATGTACGTATATATGTATGCATATGTGTAATATATATACTACATACGACATATCACGTATATAATTTTAATTCATAATGTACCCCAAATAGTCATATAACAATTTTGTGCTGCCATGAAATCTCGTAGATGATCTTAGCACCCAACCTTTATGATGAACATGAATATCCAGATTCAAGGGCAACTCTCAACATTGAGCTTCTTCTTTTATTAATATCCACGATGTTCTATAAGTAGGGCTGATATGAAATCTTTACCTAGCATGCAAAAAGAATCGTCATAACAATGCTACAAGTAAAAAACACCTTTTCATTGGAAATAACATGACCTTATGCCTAAATCACTTGCCACAACCTAAAAGACTAGAATTACTCAATGCAAACTTTCACCTTTCATGGAATTTCCAATCACCCTTTGTCACACTTGTTGGAGTTTTAGGGAGTGGGACTGCATGCAAACAACACAAGCAAGAAGAAAAGAGCTTAGGAGCCCAAATCGATAATATTACTATGTATGTATGAATGTACAAAGATACACACCCCAGTAGAGTTCTACGTCTATATACAAGCTAGGCGTCTAAATGATATAAAGTTTTACATAGGGAGGCCATTCAAGAGCATTCCACTAATAAAATTTGGCATCACTTCTTCAAGAATCCAATGAGTTGACTAGACAGGGATACATTAAACATTTAAAGAGCTTCCTAAGATAATTCTTTTCCTCATTCTCTTGCATTTGTAGAAATTTGATATCCGTTACAATGACAAATCTTGATTCTTAGAACTTAATTTTCGAGCCAAAGCTATTCAATAAGAATCCATAACAATTGTACATGCCATAGGGGAAGGGGGAAGAACCTCTCCCTTGCACTTGCAAGACTCTAAGATGTCAAGACTCCAACAAAGCAACATTGCCTCAGTAATGTGCCTATTTCTATATGCCAACAAGATGAATTCTTTCGTAAGATGACTAATGAAAGAAATGACAAAAAACCATTTCTCAATCAATCTATGTGAATATGCACTCTCCTCAATACTTGAATATGATTCCAATGGATCATAATATCAAGATTTCAGATTTGCAGAATAAAGATTATGTTTTCATGAATGAGGAAATGGCCCTGAATACATGAGTGAAAAGAACCCTTTTGGGACTAGACGATTCATTCTTGTACCGATAGAGCTGAACATAAAAATTTACTCTTGTTGTGATGTATATGCATCGTTGAATCTATGATATTCACATTAATTACAATAGTTTCCTACTCACTTTCACAAAGTAATTGGCATCTTCAATGGTAAAACTCTAAAGAGAGATACTCATATGCAACACTCACTTTCTTTTGTGAAACAATTTGAAGATAACTGATTTCTGGCACATCCAGATGCCTTGTTCATTTTTGATGCGTTGTTCTTTGCCTTAACAATAGGAAATGATGAAATGCTTGAAGTCGATTGCCATTCCAAAGACGTCATTTTATTACAATATGGGTTATTTTCATGTTCTTATGAAGGGTTTGTAACAATATTCAGAAACAATCATCTATGTCTTCTTTCATCAAAGAAAGAATTATTGTGCTTTTACCAAAAAACAATTCCTGTGACTATCACGAAGAGGTGATATTTTGCTTTTGTTTTCCCTGCTTGTATATATTTAATATATATATTTTCTTTTTGTTTTTTTTTTTTTTCTTTTTGCTATGGTTGTTTTCCCCCATAAGCTCTTGGAATGGAAGGGACAACTGCATAGCAAGTTAAGGTCAACTATTGGGACAATGGATTGATGGTTGATATGAGCTTTGGTTTGATAGACCTAGAGTTTGGCAAATCTCAGATTGGTTGAGCATTGAGTTTGGAGGAGTTAGTAGTGTTGGGATGTTCATCTCGGCCACTAGAGCGGGTGCACACCACTGGGTGGCGTCACCTGATGAAGACTCATGATTTCATGGAGTACATTACATTTTTGGAGGTATTGCCAGTGTTCAAAGTTGGTCTTTGCACCAGTAGGAACACAACGGTCGCATCTCCTAAATTTTAGGGAGTTGCTATTTTTGACCACCAAAAAGTGTTCGCGTCATTACCGACAAAATATTAAGGGGATCGAATTTCTCCAGAGAAGGCATGTCAAATTCTCGACAGACAGACATTTTTAGACCTGAGCATTTTTGGGAGGAACTGGCTTAAAAAGTTGCGTAGTATCGCGAACGCAAGAAATCTACCGAATAAAGCCAAATTGGGGGTGGATGTTTAGAGAATGCCTCCTTCATGCTCATTCTAAGTGGATTTTCAAGTTTCAAGCTTTAATGGAAAGCTTATCTTCTCCCCTAATCTATGTACAGTGATGCTTCGCGCCCATTGATCCCCTTTCTCCCTCTAATTACATAACATGATGCCCCGCTCAAGGGATCTTGAGTTGAATGTACAGAATTGTGGGTTTATGCTCTATTGTTGAGGCAAGGGCCTCTTGAACAGGTAACGAAGTAGCTAATTGCTAATCCAAAACAGGCATGTGCTCTAGAAATTCTGTTTTTCTCAGATTTCTTGCGAGAAATCTTCGGGAAAATTTGGAGGAGGTAGCCCAAAAAGTGTAGGAGACCATAAGCAATGCTTAGGAACAAATGCCACGTGAAACAAAGTGTTGGACAGAGATTTCCAGCCTATTGTGGTTTTTTGCAGGGTCATGGTTTGGTCTCCAAATTGAGGAATTGATGCCCTAATAGTTTCAAGAAAGCTTGGAGAACCTTGTGCAAGTGTTTAGGAGAAAAATAAGTCAGATACTTCAGAGCGTTGAAGTTCTTTGACAACTTGTAAGCTTTAGCCAATTTGTATTCAATTTGATAATATATAAAAGAAAAATACCGCAAGGGGCATTGGGGCCAATAAGGTGTCAGTGTCGGTCGCAAGAGCATTCTAACTTCCTGTATTTTATTTCAATGTCTATGTCCACAAGTGCAAGTAAAGTAGGTGACAAGTATTTGGTGAAAGCATTGAAGATTAAATGGATTACCGCCTTTTTAAATCAACAGGCCAGATTCATTGGTTCCATTGCCGGGATCATATGGTAGATGAAGTGGGTGATGCATCACGATCACCATTGTCTTCACCCCCTAGCGATGTGAATGTGCCTCAAGGGCAAAGGACATACATCAAGCAGAAAGAGGATTATGTGTTTAGGACCCAACCAATTTCTGTTGTGAGAAAGCCAAAGAACACTTATTTCCTAAGCTAAGCATGCACTACTATGGCCCTTTTCACGTCTTGGAGAAGATCAATGACGTAGCATATAGTCTGAAATTGTCTAAAAGCTAGAAGATTCATAATGCATTCCATGTAAGCCTATTGGGGCCGTTTGCTGGTAATGTGCCATAGGATATGGGACAAGAGGAACAACTTGAGGTAGAGGAATTGGATGAAATCCTAGTTCCCGAACAAATAATGGCACATAAAAATCGGAAAGTCAGAGGAAAGGTTGCTAGACGTTACTTGGTGAAGATCAAGAACTATTCACCAATGTATGCCAAGTGGATGGAAGAGGTTGAACTAGAGGTTTCACCACAATTGTTGCAACTTTATCTCAAGGCTTTCCAACTAGAACCTACATTGTATTGAAAATAACTCCATTATTCAATTGTGAGCCTTTTTCATGAAAATAAAGTAGTTCATCTCTATGCTATTTTGATTGCTTCTCAGATTCAATGCTCAAAGAAGTTATACTTGGACACTTCTGTTATATTATGCATGTGTGACAGTGCTAGCATGGCATTCATGTTACACACTCGATAGTTACTTTCCAGAAACATGTATATGAAGCTCAATATGGAGTGGCACAAATAGTATTGGTGTTTTCATACTATCAACCGTTTTCACCTCTTGGCATGTTTCATGTGATGGCACAAATAGTTTGAGAAACTTTGTTATCACCCTGTGTCATCTCGGGCATGAGTGTTATGCAATAGAGGTCCATTATTCAATTTCAAGAGGGGGATATGTCACCAGGATTGATATTTTTGCTTTTGTTTGCCCTTCTTGTATATATTTAATATACATATTTTCTTTTTGAGTTTTCTTTCTTTTTGCTATGGTTTCCTCCCAAAAGCTCTTCGAATGGAAGGGACACTTGCATAGTTAGCTAAGGTCAATCATTGGGACAATGGAATGATGGTTGAAATGAGCTTTGGTTTGATAGATGTAGAGTTTGGCAAATGCCACATCGGTTAAGCTCTTAGTTTGGAGGAGTTAATGGTGTTGGGATGTTCATCTCGGCCACTAGAGCAAGTGCACACCATCCGGTGGCATCACCTGATGAAGAGTCTTGATTTCGTGGAGTACATTGCATTTTTGGATGTATTGCCAGTGTTCCAAGTTGGTTTGTGCACCAGTGGGAACACAATTGTCACATCTCCTAAAGTTTAGGGAGATTCTATTTTTGGCCTCCAAAAGTGTTTGCGCCATTGCCGACAAAATGCCAAATGGATCGAATTTCTCCAAAGAAGACATATCAAATTCTCAACAAATTGAGACATTTTTAGACCCCGGCATATTTGGGGGGAAATGGCTTAAAAAATGCCAATTGTTGCGAATGCAAGAGATCTGCCGGACAAAGCCAATTTGGGGGTGGATATTTAGAAAATGCCTTGCTTCATGCTCATTCTAAGTCAATTTTCAAGTTTCAAGCTTTTAGGAAAAGCTTTATCTTCGCACATGATCTATGAACAGTGATGCTTCGCGTTCACTGACTCCCTTTCTCTCTCTAATTACATAAATGTGATGCCTGCTCAAGGGCTCTTCAGTTGAATGTACAGAATTGTGGGTTTATGCTCCATTGCTAGGCAAAAGCCAGCTAATTGCTAATCCAAAATAGGTACGTGCACTCCAAATTTTGTTTTTCTCAGATTTCTCGCGAGAAATCTTGGGGAAAAATTGGAGCATGTAGCCCAAAAAGTGCAGGAGACCATAAACTATGCTTAAGAACAAACGGCATGCAAAACAGAGTGCTAGACAGAGATTTACAGCCTGCTTTGTTTCTCTGCACGTTTAGGGTTTGGTCTCCAAATTGACAAATTGATGCCCTAGTAGTTTCAGGAAAGCTTGGAGAACCTTGTGCAAGCATTTAGGAGCAAAATAAGGTAGAGAATTCAGAGTGCTGAAATTATTTGACAACTTGTAACCTTTAGTCAAGTTGTATTCAATTTGATAATATTAATATATATATATATATATATATATATATATATATATATTAAAAATTTAAAATTTAAAAAAAGCACCGCAAACCTTTGGGGCCAAGAAAGTGCTGATGTTGGTTGCAGCCGCATTCTAGCTTCTTTTATTTTATTCAATGTCTGTGTCCACAAGTGGAGGTAAAGTAGGCGACGAGTATTTGGTGAAAGCATTGAAGATTAAACGGATTACCACCTTTTTAAGTCAGCAGGCCGGTTTTAGTGCCATTGCGAGTGATTAGCACCCCATTACTCTAATGGGCATTCCATACAAATTGATTAGTAAGGCATTTGCAATTCAAATGCAATATCTTCTAATTGCTTATATACATAAAGTGCAATATGGATGCACTAAAGGAAGATCCATCTTTGAGCTCTGTTGACAGTTATGCTTACAGCGTTACACCTAACCATACTCAATCTAGTCAATAGGACACTGTGCTTTTGTAGCTTGGCTTTGCGAAAGCTTTTGATATGATGAGCTGGGTTTAGATTGGACAAGTTATGCTTTGTTTTGGCTTCACACCAAGAATAAGTGCAGTGATTCATTTTCTTTGTATGGATGCAACTTCTTCCATCTTTGTTAATGGTGTACTGTGTTCTTACTCATATCCAAATCTATTGTAGCATCCACCATTCTTAAGTGAACCCCATTCCTACAACTTCTTATGATAGCGCTCTTAGGCCATTACTATTTGTATCTGCCACACATCTAATGCATTACATGTTGGAGCATTCAATGGGCTTTGCTTCTGGCTGTCTACATAAGGTATTTGAACAATGGGCAATTGTCTAAAAGGCTGGAGGAACTAACTTTTTCCCACCCAGGCTAGTTGACAGTTCAATCATACACCTTTTTACGAATGGCATTTGAAGACCTCTATGCAGCATTCAATGGGCTTTGCTTCTGGCTGTCTACATAAGGTATTTGAACAATGGGCAATTGTCTAAAAGGCTGGAGGAACTAACTTTTTCCCACCCAGGCTAGTTGACAGTTCAATCATACACCTTTTTACGAATGGCATTGGCTGCAGGTTGCATGCTTTTTCTCCTCAAAGAGCCCCATAACACTTGCATTTTGCATAATAAAAGGTTGCACCTTTGAAGCAGCTGCTGAATGGTTTACACTAGGAATCACTTTACATAAAGCATGAAAGCAAGACAATGATGTGAATAAGAACTGTTATAGAAGATGATGATTAGCAAACTCGACAATTGATAGATACAAAGGGAATATTACTTGGCATATACAGGCGTATTTATGACATTGGACTGTATGAAAACTGGCCAGCTGATGAGGCAACACAGTCTTGTAAGAACTAGCTTCTCATGCCCTCATTATGAGAACCAAAATCAGACCATGAAACACGAGTCGTCAAATCTGGATTCCTCAATGGCTAGTTATATGAGCTCTGCTTATCTTTCTGAACCTAGCTGTGGCGCATTGGCCCTTTTACTATCACATTTCAAACTTGCTCTCAAGGAAATGCTGGGCTTCTATGAATATCCGACAAGCTGATATACTGGACTCTTTGGCGCACCTGAGATTCATGAAATGCTTTACTCTTTGCAGGTAGAACACTCTTTCCTCCAGCTCTCGCTCAAAAATATTTCAGAGTCTACATCATTAGCTCTGCTGAAAATCTCTCTAGCGATTCCAGAAATCATGTACTCATCTTACTAATCTCATTCATTGAGGCTTAGGACTTCTGTATTTTTGTCTCCTGCTGCAAAACTTGTTCTTCTGTGCTTTTTTCTTTGGGTGCTTAACAGAAAAAAGAAAGGAATATAATGGCAATCTGTTTGTGATCGTATTGAAATATGAGATCCAGTAGCAACTCCTCCCCTAGCTAGCATATAGGACCTACACGCAGCACATTCCTCCAAGCAACACACTCGCTTTATTCTGACATGTATTCCTGCCTAGAGCAACAGAATGAATGTATAGTTCAGACATCTGATTAATAGGGTGATTGTGCCCCCAAAGCTGTATGCATTCTAGTGTCCTCAAATTTCTTTGTATTGACATGACACATAAATCCCTTGTTTTCTTTTATGTTATATTTATCGCTGTATTCTATTCTCGTCAATGTAAACCTGTAATTATCATTTGCATAAATATCAATCAAGACTGCAATGCACAGTCCATGTAGAAAACTGACTACTGACATTGAAATACACATTCTAGAACTATCATAGTCTCGTAACTAGAATGCATTCAGCACTGCCAGAAAATAAGATTTTGAGTAGAACATAGATAACATCAGATTGTCTTGACTTCATATTTTCATCAACAAAGAGCATTTCTCAGAACCCATTTCCATTCATATACAGGTTCTCACAAAGCAAAACCTTCCCTTCATATTGACATCAGTTGAAAAACTCACCAATGCATCTATTTGACTGATGATACAAGCATAGTGTAGAGCAAGACCAACAACACCAAGCCGTTCTCGATCATCCTTACTTGATGGATCAGACTTTTCCAATATCTTCCCTAAACAAATTATGCATTACAATTTTTTCTTTTTAAAGAAAGTGAAAAAAACAATGCAGCTTTCCCTCCCTCCCTACCCTCCACCTCCCCCCCCCCCCCCCCACAGCATCCCTTCCCCCCTCCCCTTCCTTCCCCCACCTACTTTCCCCCCTCCCGCCACCTCCCTTCCCTCCCTCCCTTTCCCCCCTTCCCCTACCCCCCCCCCCCCCCCCCCGCGGGGGGTGGGTATACACATTCACTCACTCGTGGGTCCCCCCAGTATTAGATGTGGCCATTATCTGCACAGTCAGAGTCATGCTCCCCCATGCACCACTCCATTATTCCCACTACCCCCTCATTACCATGTACACCATCCTTTTATTGTTTTCAGCCTACACAGTTATGTGTAGCAAGTATTATTCCTTTTCATCCCTCTCCCTCTCCCTCTCTCTCTCTCCCTCCCTCCCTCCCTCCCTCCCTCCCTCCCTTCCCCCCCCCCCCCCCCTCCCTCCCTCCCTCCCTCCCTCCCTCCCTCCCTCTCTCTCTCTCTCTCTCTCTCTCTCTCTCTCTCTCTCTCTCTCTCTCTCTCTCTCTCTCTCTCTCTCTCTCTCTCTCTCTCTCTCTCTCTCTCTCTCTCTCTCTCTCTCTCTCTCTCTCTCTCTCTCTCTCTGTGTGTCTGTGAGGGAGACATGGGTAGCACCACGAGAGCCTCTTTCGACAAAGAGGCAACACTACAGAGAGCACTTCCTCACTGTGACAGCAGATGGTTTCATTCAGAGACCACGATACATGGATACATACATGGCACCAGCAAAGAGAGTGGCCATTGGGCAGCTCAGAGTATCATCACACCAGCTCGAAATTGAGCTTGGGCATGCGACACATACCCCCAGGGATGAGAGATTATGCAGGATATGCCGAGAGGAGGTGGAGGACGACGAGCACTACACATGCAGATGTCAGGCATATGAGGACATCAGAGACCACTACCCAGAGCTCTTCAGGGGGCCTAGAGAGATCAGGGCTTTATTGGAGACGGAGGACCAGCGCCTTCTAGGTCATTTCTTAGTAGAGCTCCAACGCTGCCGTGCATCACTTCTCCCGCAGCAGATGGAGATACACCTGACCCCCCAGACTTATATTACAGATTTTTTCAGACCCACAACCACCCGAGGACCCAGATCGACATGGGGTCTCACATTACAGAGAGGAGAGGAGCTTAGACGACAGCGTCGACGACCGAGACCCCCACTCCGGAGAGCCCGTCCCCACCACAGAGAGATTCAGGCGATTCACGCACGCCATGACATGGAGATATGGAGAAGACAGCAGCGCACCCCCGTCGACCTCGATGTGCAGAGCATTTTGCGGATCGATACGATGCCTTACCCACTCATGCATTATATCCTACACCAACTCCATACATTTAGAGGGTTATGACACCACCGAGCCTTCCCTCCCTATGCATATCATATTTGTATCTCACCTGTTGAGCATATAGAGTGCATGCCCATAGCACCCCACACCCTCGGCGCCAGCTATTATCATCCACTCCTTTTATATCCTGTTTTGTACTCACACTTTATTTTCCTTTTGGGATCACAATGGATTGGATCATACTGATGTATATGATTTGTCTCATAGGCCGATTTTGGCCTCTAATAGACGTTAAAAACTCTCTCTCTCTCTCTCTCTCTCTCTCTCTCTCTCACCCATTGAGCATATAGAGTGCATACCCATAGCACCCCACACCCTTGATGCCAGTTACTATCCACTCCTTTTATACCCGTTTGCGGTACTCACACTTTATTTTCGTTTTGGGATCACAGTGGATTGGATCATACTGATGTATATATTTTGTCTCATACACCTCCTCATGGTATGCACAGACACGAGACTGGCTTGCCCACCATGGCTATGACATAGACAGGCTACCACCACTGCAGTACGACTCTCATGCACCCACCTACTCGCTCTCTCATCAAGAGAGGAATAGGATCATTCCTCAGGAGATATGGCATACATACATACAGAGGACATGGGTGAGCCCTAGGGGTACATTGCCACTGAAAATGCTCTACTACCACGAGCATTTTCTACATATATCGGGCACGGGCTTCATCGAGATTCCGAGATACATGCAGACCTACCTTCCCCACCACCTACGCAGCTCCGGGTTTCATCACATCAGCTCGAGATTGAGAGGGCTCGGTCCAGGGGAGTCCCCCGTGAGGAGAGGTGGTGCCGAGTATGCCAGACAGAGGTAGAGAATGAGGAGCATTTTGTTATCAGATGTCCAGCATACTTAGACCTACGAGCACAGTTCCAGATCGAGGAGTCATTCCAGCTGTGCATGACTATGGGAGACCAGAGACGCTTGGGATGCTTTCTCACATCAGCATACGAGAGGCGAGAGTGGTCACTACAGCCCATACATCAGCCACGGGTGAGTACCCAGCAGACCATTACCCAGTTCTTTCAGCGAGTTGAGCTACATCAGAGAGGTCCACCTATAGAGCTCACGCTCCACCAGGCAGAAGCACAGAGAGCACGGCGACCACGCATGGGCGGATATCGTCGACCACGACTATATCAGGAGGATATCTCACGCATCAGGATTGCCTACGACCACATGATGGAGCATAGGCATACCACCACCCCCTAGGTTGTCTTCCTTCACGAGGCACTCAGACTACCACCGATGTACCACATACTACACCCACCTCCACCCATCACCAGTAGCTAGGGCGTTTTACTCACATTTGGATCCCCCCATGTATTAGGTGGCCACTATCTGCAGAGTCGGAGCCACGTCTCCCCAGCCTTTTCCAACCCTATATAGCTTTGTGTAGCGATATACTTTTTATTTCATTTTATCTTCTACACAGGGCTACTACACTTGTACATGGTTTTTGTCTCATAGGCCAAGTTTGGCCTCCAGAAGACGTTAATATGACTCTCTCTCTCTCTCTCTCTCTCTCTCTCTCTCTCTCTCTCTCTCTCTCTCTCTCTCTCTCTCTCTCTCTCTCTCTCTCTCTCTCTCTCTCTCTCTCTCTCTCTCTCTCTCTCTCTCTCTCTCTCTCTCTCTCTCTCTCTCTCTCTCTCTCTCTCTCTCTCTCTCTCTCTCTCTCTCTCTCTCTCTCTCCCACAGAGTATCAGACGACGCCCACTTGGTGGTGACCACACATGTATCACATTCACACTCATCTCCTATTCCATTAGACCCTCCCTCACCCACTCAGACACACACCACGATACACTTCACACACGAGCTCTCACACGTTTCACCACCATCCTACAAGACTCAGCTCTCTACAGCTTCCCACACCACACACATATACACCCCCCATGCATAAGCTCCATGCCCCAGAACCGCTCGTATGATGCAGATTGTCGTGAGCTACGGAAGCACCTACGGATTTTAGAGCATAGAGGGGATATTACACACACACAGGCACAGCGTCGCATGCAGAGCCTTACTCGCCCCAAACAGCGAGATTGGGAGGAGAGACATTACTGGGCTAATTATCATTTGCTCATGAGTCAAGACAGTGTAGATTCATGGCGACATTTGAGAGAGAGGAGACAACAGACACCCATCCGAGAACCGAGCACTTGGCATAGCTATGCACGGAGCCTATACAAGATCCCTGATCAGCCCCCCATTCCAAGACCACAGAGCTCACGTTCTACTACCTCTTGACTTCTTCACACCCACTATGGTGGGACACGCTATTGCCCATCTACAGCATGGCAGGGCCCATGACCATTTCGATTTACAAGCAGAGCACCTCATCTACAGAGGCACGACCCTTGCACCGCTCATTGCCCACCTCTTCAACCTTGCATTGGTTGAAGGATTCCCTCACTCATGGACTAAGCACACCTGCCCATTCATATGTCAGGGATACTATGGATCCACCTACATACCGAACGATCATGATTGGCCCTATATTGGCCAAGTTATATGGGGCGGTGCTAGAGACAGAGTTGGGTACTCTCTCTGAGAGGAAGGATATCAGAGCTCCAAGACGGGCAGGTTTCTGACGCAATTACTCTACCATTGACCACATCTTCACTCTGAGATGCTTGATCGACCAGGCAAGGGTGACGAAGAGGAGATTATATTGTTGCTTTGTGGACTCCTGCAAAGCATTTGACACTATTCCCAGGGAACGACTCTTCAGATGACTACTTGATATCGGAGCTCCGGCGGAGATGATATGGGGGATCTATGCCTTATACGAGAGAGTATCTGGTAGAGTCAGATGTGAAAACAAATGAACAATAGGGTTAGAAACAAGGGAAGTTAAGATCACAAAGTAAACTAAGACACCACATCTGTGAGCACTGTGTAGCTAACTTCATTTGGTGATCCCGTTGGTGATCGAGAAAGTGAGTGTATTTGCGTATGTTCGTGAGCCTTGGGCGAGAAAAGTGTGCCTAAACATAGAAGTCTAGGAATTTAGTCGCGAAAAAATACCTTCTCTGTGGCTTCACAAAAGCCCATCATTTGGCATGCCCGGTGGGACTTGGCTTAGCATATCTCAGAGAGAGTGCTACGAGTTCGATTGGTGCCCCATACGTGTGGCACAACCATTCGGCCCACTATTGCCTTGGTTCTTGATTAAAGAGATGGCTCAGAGACATGCAACTCCTCTTGGTGACTTTCCACGCTTTCTCGGCTTCCCCGATGAAGATCCTGATGCCCACATACTATTATTTGAGGTAATTTGTGGTGCCCATGAGATAGAGGATGAGGATAGGAAATTGCATATCCTTCCTGCAACATTAAGAGGTGGTGCTAGTGAATGGTATGCAAACTTGGGTGTGCAAGACAGAACGACTTACGAAGACCTAAAAACTAATTTCTTGAGGAAGTTTAGAGGTTTGGGTTTTGAAGAGAAACTAGCAGAAAAATTAGACCACTTACGACAAAGGGCCAATGAGAGTATCGATAGCTATATTGATCGAATGGATACCATTGTGAGGAAGTTGGAAAATAGTGTATCTGATAGCGAAACCTTGAAGAGGAGATTCCTAGTGGGCTTACATGATGGAAAAGTTGAAGAATATATTAGGTTGAAGAGGCCAGTTAGTCTAGAAGAGGCAAAGCATGAAGCGAGGGTTTGGGAAGAGGTCCAATGCGTGCTTCAAATGCATAGAGATAGATTGATTTCACATTCAAGAGGCCTAAGAGAAAACCAGGAGAGCTCGAAGATAGTTGAGATCACTGAGGAGAAGGCATTGGAGCTCGTAGACAAGCAACAAGGTGACAACATTGTAAGAGTGGAACTCACTTGCCCAATGAATGTGAGAGCATTCGACTCTTTTCAAGAGTCAAGTACACTACAACCAAACGGTGAATGGCAAAGAAAGAGGATATGTGGTGCAAATGGTTGGAATGGTGGTGTACTTCGACCCCATCAAGAAGATGGAATACTGAAAAGAATGAATTGGAATCCACGACCTCATATACAAAAAGTGCAATTTGACTCAAGGGGATTAGTTTGTTGGACTTGCAATCAAAGGGGACATGTGGCTAGAGAATGCCCAAGTTTACAAGGGTCGAGGAGTGATGCGCTTATGAATAGATATGATAGGATAAGGGAACATCTAAAGGATGAGAACACTACAAATGTGTCAGAATCCACTAATGGTAATGTATCCACAAGCCCTTGTCTTAGTCCAAACTATATGAGAGTTGGATTTCCTAAGGAGTGTAGATCCAAAGTGCAATCAAAGCCACGAAGAAAGATTATTGCTAATCAAGGTGTTCCTGAGGTAGGAGTGGTATCTCGAGCTCAAATAATTAGATCCGAAGGAAGAACGGGTGGAGACGGGAAGCCCAAGAAGCAAGAACCCATGCATGCAAGGGATAAAGATGAGCATAAGAATGATGCAATCATAACGTCTCAAATTGTTGCCGAAGTAGAATGTGAAGCCATAAAGGATGTGGGATTGCAATGCAAAGTGCAAAAATTAGAATGCGAGCTTAAGAAGCTAAGAGATGTAATTTCCCACCTAGAGAGCGAGCTGGCACAAGAAAAGACAAATAGGATACAACAAGAAGAAAAAATGAAGGAGATAGAGAGAGTGGCTCATGAGTGGTTCAAAGATACACAAGACACGAGGGAAAAGGAAAATAAAAGGTTAAATCAATTAGTGAAGGAGAACGAGGGTTTTCAAGAGTTGATCAAAAGGTGGAAAATTGACCGGAAAATTCAAAGAGAGAAAATAGTGAGTGAAAAAAGAGGAACGTGAAAAATTAGACCAAAAAGTTGAAGTTTTGAAGGAAAGGATACAAACATTGGAGATGACAAAAATAGACAACATAACATTGAAAGGAAAAGAAAGAGGAGAGGAATTAGATTCTCGGCATGTTGAGAATGAAGAATGTACGACTAAAAATAAAGTAAGCTCTAGAGAAAAAGTTAATGGAGATCGAGTAGGCATGAGTCAAAAAGGAAAGGGCGATGGAATTGTGAGTGGAAAGGAAACTGCCGTATCAGCAGAGAGTAGCAAGGAAACCACGAAAACACCAATAGTGAAGAGGATCCTCAAGAAAAGTGAAACTAGAGACTTCGGAAAAAGATGCAAGCACACATTAATTGATGGCAAGAAGAAAAGGAAAGGAAGTTTGAGGATTCTTGCTAAAGACATAGATCATAATGAGAGAAAATGTGCAAAGCAAAGTGATAAAGAAATTGGTGAGGGAGATGCTCTCACAATGGATGAAGGGGTCGCAAGGAACGGTAAATTTTCAAAACGGGTGAGTGTTTTGTATGAGAAGATAGAGAGAGAACGTAAGGATGTAACAAAGTGCGAGCAAAAATTTCATGATCTACATGATGTGGCTAGCGAATTCGAAAAGAAGACATTGGGAACTATGTGGCTATGTCGTATGAACCCGTGTTTTCAAGAAGACGATCATTTTGAAGAAGACGAGCCTTTGCAGGGGGTTATGAGCTGGGGAAGGTGAAGTGATACGGATGTTAGGATGTAGACTGCAATTAAAGAGAGGATGAAGGATATTGATAATAAATTGATGAGTGTGTCTTTTCCTCGGTGGCATGTTGGCGTTGCAGCACTAGAGGAGGATAGGTTGAATTTGTAAGGCACGGATATGAGAGTCTTGTAAGGCGAGGATTTTGGGGTAGGGGTGGTTTAGGGAGGCTCGGAACGGGGTGGATTCGAGGAGAAGTTAGGGCAAGGGGTGGTTTCTGACGAAGAGGGAGATAAAGCTTGAAAAGGGGTGGGATCCTATCTAGTGTTTGCAAGCCAATGCCTTGTTGGGAGAAATGAATGAGGAAGCTGATGGAAACGATGAAGGAACTAGAAAAACTGAGGTGATGATTGAGGTGGTCAAATATGAGTCGAAGAAATGAGAGTAGATGGAGAAAAAGAAAAGAGAGAGAGCATTAGAAAATATCGAGAACGAATATAAGTGGAGGGGAGAGTTCATTTAGAGAGTGAAAAGCTTAAGAATTGGAAGAGATAGAGTGAAGAACTCGAGAGAAAAACAAAAGTGGATTCATGGTAGTATGTGTTTGACTAGGTATGCCATTGGCAAGGATAGCGTAGGTCTGACCAGGGTTGGCTTCATTAGAATTGCGAGTTTGAGGTTTGAGGATAGACAGATTGAGTTGTGTTGCAAACGTAGGAGACCAAGTGACACTTTTTGAGGTTGCAAATTGATGAGATGGTTACTATGTGCGGGCCTTAAGAGAAAGAGTTGACCATAGAGTGTAGTGGCTAGATTTTAGCTCGAATAGCGGCAGAGAGATGATATGCTTCATCAAGATGTCCATGGGGGGATACATGTATGTGATGTGTTGGGATGGACGGGAAACGAAGCCCTTTCTTCTGTCTCCTAATTCTCGAGACCTTGGAATTGAAAAGAAAAACACAAAAAAAAAAAATAATTGTGTATATGTGTGTTGTCGGTGCGCTACAGTGGGCTAGTAGGCGGGTGGAACAACCTTGATCGGGTGATCGAGGCCACAAGCTGACGCTAGTTTCGCTGTAGGCTAAACCTGTATGTGGCTATGCGCCTATGTGGGCCGATAGGCGGGTGGAGTCACTTTGGCCGGGTGGTCAAAGCCACAAGCTGACGTCGGTTTCGCATAGGGCTAGCATTGTGCATCGCGCGTAAATAAATAAATGTAAAAAAAAAAAAGGAAGATTTCTCTCTCGAGGGGGGACAGAAGAGAGGAGAGAGCAAGATGTTTGAATGGGAATATGTGTGTTTGTGTCATGGGGATATGGGCTGATCTGGACCCCTGATGAAGCATATCAAATCAAAGCTCAAGCTTGGCTGAAATTTGGCTTGCTATATGTCTATGGAAGACTTTGACTTGAGAGATCTAATCCTTCTAGTTATCTTGTCGGTTTGTGAACCTTTTGAAAGTGGTGCACTTTGACTCTTAGGTTTTGCAACAACTTGTGAAGTCTTGAGTCACATCGAGGACGAGCAGTTTTGTGCAAGTAAACCCAGGTTAGACATGAGTGGTCCTTGCTGATGTGCATGCATGGTCAAAATATCTTCAGAGAGAAGTGAATGGACTACTAGAAAGTTGAAAAGTTGGACTCAACTGACGAATAAAGAAGAGAGCAAAGAAAAAGGAAAATGAGAGAAGAAAGTTTAGGTGAAAAGGGAATGGTAAACACGAGAGAGATATAAAAGCTTGGAAAGAAACGATATGAATCAGGGGGAAGTCAAATACAAAAATTGGAGAGGTCGAGACTCGATAGCATGATAAAACGGTAAATCACAGTAGAACCAAGTGTGCATTGACACGTTATTCTCGTCTGCATGATCATTGTTGTGTTGTGTTGACATGCTTTTTGGTTGATGTTTTTTGGTATTACTAATATTTTTGTTGAGTAGCAGATTTCTTGCAGTAAGCAGATGACTTGAAGAGAGGAGTGGAAGCCAAAAAAGAAAAGGTAAGGTTAATTCGATCAAACTTTTTTGTGCACATAACTTGATTGTTTTTGCAGGAACACGGAAGCATCTCATATCGCTCGTCGAGGATGACGTCGCAAATAGGTGGAGGGGAGTATGTTAGCTGTATATATTGTTGGTTTTTTGGGCACAAATATGCTTCCATTTTGCAGAGTAACCCTTTTGCTTGCAGGTGTTTTTTGCAAGGAAAGTTGTTTATCGATGGTAATAAACTATGAGTAATTGATGTGGCTCGGAGGAGGTAATGGTATAAGAATTTGGTATTCGATTATGAAATGAATTCAGCTTTGCGAGCAGAGGTGGCAGAGAAGAACCCATATGTCGAAAGACGCAAAATTTCAAATTTTTGAACTCTTTGATTACTATATTTTCATTGGCTAATCTGTTCCATTGCAATGAGTCATCTACATTTTTGTTACTTGTGTAATTATCGTGTACTTGTATGTATACATTTTTGTTCTCATATCTGTTTTGGGAAAAGAAAAAGAAAAATATAAAACAACAAAATAATAAAGTAATGAGAAAAAAATGTGTGCAGGTGTGCGTGTATGGAAGGGTAGTGGTATGTCAGAGTGGTGGGGTAGTGGGGGGAGTGGAAAAAGGGCAACAAGAGGGGACTCAAAACGGGGGCGTAGAGAAAAGAAGGGGAGTTTATCTACGGGCAACAGGAGGGGACTCAAAACGGGGGCGTAGAGAAAATAGTATCACAGGGGGAAGCAGGTGCTTCTCGAAGAGGAGGGTTCCTCGAGGCTATTTCTGACCCTGACGGACTACCTGAGGCACGTTTTCTGGTGTTGGTGGAGGCGAGTCTTTGAGAACAAACAAGATTACAAGTTATGGACCGAGAGACCATCATCAACTAGGGAAGGGAACGACGAGGAGCAGCCAGAGGTGCACAAGGAGCATCGAAGATGGGATTGTGTGGAGGAAGGAGACAGAGGAATCGGGGGGCATAGGGTGTTGGAGCCATCGAGGAAAGTCCAACTCACTGTCGACTGTTGACAAATTGAAGCAAAGCACACGGGTAGACCTAGACGAGGGATTTTTTGGACAATCTTGCTGTAGCTCGCTTGAGAGGACCTGTTGCTCTAATGATGGAGAACTCAACTTGCAGACCTTATCGAAGCAACGTTCTTGCACATAGTGAACCTATAAAGCACCAAACAGTTTGTTATAGAATGCATGAACATATAATTAAGAACTGCAGAACTCTTATGTAGTGTTCAAGGGAATTGGTACTCTGAAGTCCTAAGGCGTGTGTGCATAAGCCGTTAAACTTACCAATCAATGGTTTAGAGGCTCCTACGATTTGGATGTGCAAAGTAAATTAGAGCATGGAGTGTGGAGGAGAAAAATACTCACATGGAGGACTCGAAAGGGAAATGGTCCTTTGCTCTCATGTTGTAGACCGGAAACCATTCATTCTGAGATGGTTACTATAGATGCTCCTGCTGAATGGAGTGTATGTCCAAAAAATTGCAGAGCTGTGCAGCGGAGAAATCAACAGGACTAGACTCAGATATGGTGTGAATGATGAGGAGAATACTTTGATGCTGAGAGTTCCTTAACAGTTGTCATTTACTCAAGCTTGTGGAAAACCGAGAATCATATGTTAGCAGGTACGGGAAGAGTTCTGGAGAGCTTCGAAGGCAAGCAGTTCAAGGGACAATAAGTTTTGGGAAGTCAATTTAACTCGCTATCCAAGGAGAAGGCTATTCCAACGAGGTCAAAGAAGAGGAGATAGGGAGATAGAAGCTACAGGGAAAGTTTGGCAGCTATGAAATATGGAGCTTAAGGGAAGGTAGAAGATTTGAAGCGTATATGTGGTATGTGGAAGGTACTCGAATATGAAAATTTCAGTAGTCTAAAACACAAAGAAGAGGTGATTTGTTCAATATACCTGTGGTGTTTCTGATGCGCCTACAATGGGGAATTCAGAATATCAAGGGGACTTGATGGATATCAATTAATGAACATCATACAGTGATGCTTGGCCTGAAATAGGGATGTACCAGTCTTTAGAGCGTGTGCTCATATATTGAGAAGCTTCTGTTGTAGTGTGCATAGGTCATGGTTGGCTCTGTCGCTCAAAAGGTGTAACGTTGTGAGTTAATACTCAGTGCAAGAATTGAGAGCAGCTGGAGGACAAGAGAGATTTCAGTATGAAATGGGACTCTCCTCATTCCCATGTAGAGAAACTCCCATCTAAAGGTAGCTGAACATAAAGGAGAAGAGTTTGAGGGATGATTTCTTCTTACACAAAAAACAGAAGGGAGGATTTTATTGACGAAGAGAGCAGTCAGGGGGCTGTGAGCGTTTTGACTCTTCGATCATTTCCAGAGAATGATGAAAGCTGAAGCACAGTACAAAAAGTAGGGGTCGTGGCCTCTGCCAAGATAATAAGGAAAGCAGCGGGGTAATGAAAGGAGATTGGAGCAGATGACAGTAGGTGGGCAATATAGAAAATGGACGAAGGCCAACGACAGATGATGAACTTAGTGCAAGCCTCGAGAGACTCTTTCGAAGCATCAACTCCATTGAGACCCCTCTTGGAGAGTGAACATAGAGTAAAGAAGCAGAAGTGAATAAACTCGGAATCGAAGTAAAGTGGTAGTACCGGTATTATTCACAAGGTTTCCATTGTAAATCCATTCATATGGGGAGTACTGGTAGAAGAACCTACTGAAGAACATATATTGTTGGAAGTGTTTGAGCAAAAAGGACAAGATCTTAGAGTCAGAGGATGAGAGAGTGGGGGAGGAACTTTTGCTACTTAGAGAAGTTGAGCGCTATCAACTAGGAGCTGCGAGAATACTAGAAGGAAAGAATCAACGTTTGGAGAATAGACTTCAGCAATGAGGCTTTTACTAGTTATGGAGGCCATGATATTCCTCTGGTATGTGTTCGTTCTAATATGACTTGTGATACCCATGTTAAATAATTGGAACTGTAATGAATCTCTCTCCTAAAAGAGCATGACGTCACTGTAATCAAGCAAATAATATTGCAGTCACCTCGATGAATTATTTGCCATCACGCTTCCCATTCCAAGTGAAATAGCTAGGTTTATCATCTTCTGTCCAGGTGTGTGAGCTAAGAGAGGAGTGGCTCTGCATGTGTTTAAGAGTCTTGAAGAAAAAGGGATACTTGTTGTACTTCAGTACTAGTCATCTGCATTGCACAAGGACTTCTTACACTTAGTATTGAGAATACCCTTGGTTCTCAATGGAAATATGTGAGTTTTCTTTGAATATTTTTCCTCAATCCGGGGGGGGGGGGGGTCTGGCTTGAGTTTGTTTGTTCATGATTGCACATATTGGACTGATGTGAAACTCAGATGTTGTTCTAAATTAAGGTTTTTTCCACAGGTTGTGTATGTGCATGATATGATATGAGATAATGTTTAAGGGTGCGAGTGTAAGTGATTGATTATTTGATTATCTGATGGTGAGTGCCTAATATTTGAGTGGGTGTGGTTGAGTGTGCGCATATGTAAAAGGTGTGTGATTACATACTTGAAGGATTGGTGAGAAAGTGAAAGCGTAAGTGTGGGAATGTTTGAGCCTGGCTATGATGACGAGGAGAAGTTGAGGTCGAAATGTGAGTGAGTTGGAAGAGTTTGTGAGAGTTGAACGTAAGAGTGAGAGTTGAGTGGGAATACTAAGGGGGAATAGATGAGTTGGAGGAAGAGGAGATGATTGTGGGGATATGAGTGAGAAGAGGGTAGAAGTGAGGTAGTAGAAAAGTGAAGAGAGGAAAGGAAGGAAGCAAGGGAGAGGAAGTAAATAAAAAACAAGGGTTAAAGTAAAAAGGGAAAAAGAAAGAGAGCCGAAAAAAAAAAAAAAATACGATAGGTTGATGCTTGTTAGACCAAATAGAATTCATGTGTGAAAACAAATGAACAATAGGGTTAGAAACAAGGGAAGTTAAGATCACAAAATAAACTAAGACACCACATCTGTGAGCACTGTGTGGCTAACTTCATTTGGTGATCTCGTTGGTGATCGAGAAAGTGAGTGTATTTGCGTATGTTCATGAGCCTTGGGCGAGAAAAGTGTGCCCAAACATAGAAGTCTAGGCAATTTAGTCGCGAAAAAATACCTTCTCTGTGGCTTCACAAAAGCCCATCACCAACGCTCATGTATGGGGCAGCCATATGGGGACCACCATTAGCTACATCAGTATGGACAACATTAGAGAGACCACAGATCCTCATGATTGCCAAACTTATCTGCAGCAAGCCTTCAGTACCACATGATATCATTTGAGCAGAGCTCGCTGCACCACCGATGCTAGTTGAGGAACTATTCCAAACAGTATGCCTATTACACAGACTCCGGAGCATGGATACAGAGCGCATTGCTTATCGTGCTTTCCAAGCATCACGTGATATGGCATTAGCAGGCGACACCTCCTCATGGTATGCAGAGACACGAGAGTGGTTGGCCAACCATGGCTTTAACATAGCTAGGCTAACACCACTACACTACTACTCACATGCACCCACCTACTCACTCTCTCATCAAGAGAGGAATAGGGTCATTCGTCAGGAGATATGGCATACATACATACAGAGGACATGGGTGAGCCCTAGGGATACATCGCCACTGAAAATGCTCTATTAACGTGAGCATTTTCTACATATATAAGACGAGGGCTTCATCAAGATTCCACGATACATGTAGACATACCTACCCCACCACCTTTGAGTCATCATTGGGCAGCTCCGGGTTTCATCACATCAGCTCGAGATTGAGATGGGTCCGTCCAGGGGAGTCCCCCGTGAGGAGAGGTGGTGCCCAGTATGCGAGAGAGAGGTAGAGAGTGAGGAGCATTTTGTTATCGGATGCCCAACATACTTAGACCCACGAGCACAGTTCCAGATACAGGAGTCACTCCAGTTGTGCATGACTATGGGAGACCAACGACGCTTGGGACGCTTCCTCACAGCAGCATACGAGAGGCGAGAGCTGTCACTACAGCCCACACATCAGCCACGGGTGAGTACCCTGCAGACCATTACCCAGTTCTTTCAGCGAACTCAGCTACATCAGAGAGGTCCATCTATAGGGCTCACGCTCCACCGGGCAGCAGCACAAAGAGCTCGGCGCCGACCACGCATGGGCGGATATCGTCGACCAGGACTATATCAGGAGGATATCTCACGCATCAGGACAGCCTACGACCACATGATGAAGCATAGGTGTACCACCACCCCCTGGGTTGTCTTCCTTCAGGAGGCACTCAGACCACCACCGTTGTACCACATACTACACCCACCTCCACCCATCACCAGTAGCTAGGGTGTTTTACTCACATTATGGATCCCCCATGTATTAGCTGGTCACTATCTGCAGAGTCAGAGCCAGTCTCCCCAGCCCTTTCCAGCCTTATATAGCTTTGTGTAGCGATATACTTTTTATTTCATTTCATCTTCTACACAAGGTTAGTACACTTGTACATGGTTTTTGTCTCATAGGCCATGTTTGGCCTCCAGAAGATGTTAAGATGACTTCGTTTCTTTCTTTCTCCCTCCCTCTCTCTCTCTCTCTCTCTCTCCCTCCCTCCCTCCCTCCCTCCCTCCCTCCCTCCCTCCCCTCTCTCTCTCTCTCTCTCTCTCTCTCTCTCTCTCTCTCTCTCTCTCTCTCTCTCTCTCTCTCTCTCTCTCTCTCTCTCTCTCTCTCTCTCTCTCTCTCTCTCTCTCTCTCTCTCTCTCTCTCTCTCTCTCTCTCTCTCTCTCTCTCTCTCTCTCTCTCTCTCTCTCTCTCTCTCTCTCTCTCTCTCTCTCTCTCTCTCTCTCTCTCTCTCTCTCTCCTCTTACCCTAAAAAATCGGAAAACCTAAACCTAATCTCTGAAATGGCTCCCATGGACCGGAGGGAAGTGGATGAACTTATCGCTAAAGCCCTCAAAGAGGCCAAAAAGGATGTAGACCCCAACCTCAATATGGAGATACGAAAAATGATGGAAAAGTTCAAAGGACTCGAAGAGGAGGTAATGGATAAAGTAAAAGGACTCGAAGAACAAGTAAAGACTCTCACAGAAGAACGAGACAATTGGAGGACAGCTTATGAACACATGAAAGAAGAGGGGGAGATCTCCAACGTGGAGACACTCAAAGAAGAAATAAAGAAGGAAATCAAAACGGAGGTAGAAATTAGAATCTACTCGAGAGTCGTCGGTGGAAGTAGTACACAAAAGGGTTAAGAAGGAAGTTAGGGAAGACCTGGAGAAAGAAGAGCTCACACAAGTGCAGGATACACTTGAGGAGGAGAGGCTTCGACACACTCGAAGACTTCACATTCGGATTACCGGCCTACCCAAAGGGGCATCACCGAAGGGAGACGCCATTGACATTTGCCATCGACTACTATACCAGAGCATGCCCTTCACAGGCGCATGGAGGGTTGGGAGGGATATATCACGTTTGCGAGCACTCATCCTTAAGATGAGCGCCGAGGAGGCACGGACCACCTTCTTTAAACGCTGATCAACACTACGAGGACTACCCGGCGTCGCCCTCTACATGGAGGAGGCCTCACGCCGATGAAGGTGGCACACCGACGCGCTTGCATGCCACAGATACTCCAGGCACGCCGAGAGGGGAGGAAGGCCTTTTACCGTGATGGTAAGGTCTTCATAGATGGACGCCCTATCAAATAGGGCCACGCGGCCTATGAGACATCACTACACCAGGAGACGCCACTCAGAGGAGCAGTGTGGAGCTGCAACGGGGCACTCTAGATGCGACCAAACAGACTCGAGGAGATCCTAGCATCACATGACTTTGCATGCATCACAGAGACACACAAGAGCCCAGAGAGAGGTCTACCACGCATTGTAGGTTTTCATTGGGAATCTGCATTCAGGACCACGACGAGACAGAGTAGAGCGCGAGGGTCGGGAGGTGTGGCGATCGTATTTAGACAGGAGATACAGAGTCGGATCCATATTATAGGAAGAGATGAGGAGGCAGGATACATGTGGGTTCGCATGGAGATAGCTCAGGGGAGCTGGATTTACATTGCTATATGCTACTTCCCTCTAGGCGGATCTCGATACGTACGACAGGATCTTGGGGGACCGATCCGAGATAGAGACTCAACATACACAACACTTCCAGATGAGATACTACATTACAGCACACTAGGTGAAGTCTTCCTTATGGGGGACTTCAATGGCCGCACTCAGTCACATCAATGCAAGGCATACGACATGGATCACCCACATCTGATGAGGGCCAGAGATCCAAATGAGATGAGTACCAGTAGAATATTGACAGATATGGGTCAGGACACCACCGGGTATGGCAGACATCTACTTGAGCTAGGAAGCCGACATCATCTTGTTATATATAATGGGATGAATCGTTGGCCAGGTTCGGGCGAACTTACTTGCTTACCTCACGGGGAGGAGAGAACACACTCGACTACATTTTAGGTACCACCTCCGGAGCTTCACTCATCCCCTCACTTAGTATTGGACGACGCCCACTTGGTGTTGACCATACATTTATCACATTTACACTCTCATCTCCTATTCCATTAGACCCTCCCTCACCCACTCAGACACACACCACGATACACTTCACACACGACCTCTCACATGTTTATGCACACCATTTACACACCCACCTACTCTCCCTCGATCCACTCTCACCCTTGGACACACTTACATCACAGTTCACCACCATACTACAGGACTCAGCTCTCTGCAGCTTCCCACATCGCACACATATACACCCTCCATGCACAGGTTCCATGCCCCAAAACCGCTGGTATGATGCAGATTGCCGCGAGCTAGGGAAGCACCTACGGATTTTAGAGCATAGAGGGTATATTACACACACACAGGCACAGCGTAGCATGGAGAGCGTTACTCGCCACAAACGGCGAGATTGGGAGGAGAGATAGTACTCGGATATTTATCATTTGCTCATGAGTCGAGACAGTGTAGTGGCATGGAGACATTTGAGAGAAAGGAGACAGCAAATACCCATCCGAGACCCGAGCACTTGGCACAGCTATGCACGGAGCCTATACGAGATCCCATACCAGCCGCCCATTCCCAGACCACAGAGCTCACATCCTACTACCTTTGACTTCTTCACACCCACTATGGTGGGACGCGTTATTGCCCGTCTGTAGCATGGCAGGGCCCATGACCATTTCGGTTTACAGGCAGAGCACCTCATCTACGGAGGCATGACCCTTGCACCACTCATTGCCGTGCATTGGTTGAAGGGTTCCCTCACTCATGGACTGAGCACACCATAGTGCCCATTCATAAGTCAGGAGATACTATGGATCCAGCTACATACCGGACGATCATGATTGGCCCTATATTAGCCAAGTTATATGGGGCGGTACTAAAGACAGATCTGAGTACTCTCGTTGAAAGGAAGGGCATCAAGGCTCCATGACAAGCAGGTTTCAGACGTGATTACTCTACCATTGACCACATCTTCACTCTGAGATGCGTGATCGACCAGGCAAGGGTGAGGAAAAGGAGATTGTATTGTTGCTTTGTGGACTTCCGCAAAGCATTTGACACTGTTCCCAGGGAACGACTCTTCAGACGACTACTTGGTATCGGAGCTCCGGAGGCGATGATATGGGGGATCTACGCCTTATACGAGAGAGTATCTAGTAGAGTCAGATGTCCGGGGGGCTTATCTCATCCACTTGCTAGCACTATCCCGGTGAAGCAAGGATGCCCTCTTTCACCCACCCTCTTTGGTCTATACATTTATGAGATAGTCCACTACATATAGCGGCAGGGAGGTGATGGCATTGAGGTACGCGAGTCCACAGTCCATATTCTTTTATATGCTGATGATATTGTACTAGTTGCAGAGTCTGCAGAAGGTCTACAACATCATCTCCATGGCCTAGATGACTTTTGCAGTCACATAGGGTTATCTGTGAACCTTGGTAAAACCAAGGTCATGATCTTTCATACATCAGCATAGGTACACAGACATAGTTTGTTCACAGTGGTAGGTGGACCGATTGAGGTGGTCGGATCATATGTTTACTTGGGAGTGACATTTACAGCAGCATCAGCGGTCTTCTCTATGTCTCAGGCATCCCGTGACGACATCACACGTGGGTATGCAGCACTAGCTTTAATGGAGAGACACTGCCACCAGGCATATTTTCAGGAGCCCCGCACAAAGGGGTGGCTCTTCGACACTTTGGTTACGCAAGCGCTCATGTATGGGGCACCCATATGGGGACCATGATTAACTACATCAGTATGGACAGCATTAGAGAGGCCACATATCCTCATGATTGCCAGACTTATCCGCAGCAACCCTTCAGTACCACATGATATCATTAGAGCAGAACTCGCTGCACCACCGATGCTAGTTGAGGCACAATTCCAGACAGTATGCCTATTACAGAGACTCCGGAGCATGGATACAGAGCGCATTGCTCATTGTGCTTTCCAGGCATCACATGAAATGGCATTAGCAAGTGACACCTCCTCATGGGTCACCTCCTCATGGTATGCACAGACACGACACTGGTTGGCCCACCATGGCTTTGACATAGACAGGCTACCACCACTATAGTATGACTCACATGCACCCACCTACACGCTCTCTCATCAAGAGAGGAATAGGGTCATTCGTCAGGAGATATGGCATACATACATAGAGAGGACATGGGTGAGCCCTAGGGATATATTGTCACCGAAAATGCTCTATTACCGTGAGCATTTTCTACACATATCGGACGAGGGCTTCATCGAGATTCCAAGATACATGCAGACGTACCTTCCCCACCACCTCCGAGTGGTCATTGGGCAGCTCAGGGTTTCATCACATCAGCTCGAGATTGAGAGGGGTCCGTCCAGGGGAGTCCCCCGTGAGGAGAGGTGGTGCTCAGTATGTGAGACAGAGGTAGAGAGTGAGGAGCATTTTGTTATCAGATGCCCAGCATACTTAGACCTACGAGCACAGTTCCAGATGGAGGAGTCACTCGAGTTGTGCATGACTATGGGAGACCAGCGACTCTTGGGACGCTTCCTCACAGCAGCATACGAGAGGCGAGAGCGGTCACTGCAGCCCACACATCACCCACGGGTGAGTACCCAACAGACCATTACCCAGTTCTTTCAGCGAGCTCAGCTACATCAGAGAGGTCCATCTATAGGGCTCACGCTCCACCACGCAGTAGCACAGAGAGCACGACAATGACCACACATGGGCGGATATCGTCGACCACGACTATATCATGAGGATATCTCACGCATCACGACAGCCTACGACCACATGATGGAGCATAGGCGTACCACCACCCCCTCGGTTGTCTTCCTTCAGGAGGCACTGAGACCACCAACGATGTACCACATACTACACCCACCTCCACCCATCACCAGTAGCTAGGGTGTTTTACTCACATTATGGATCCCCCATGTATTAGGTGGCCACTATATGCAGAATCAGAGCCACATCTCCCCAGCCTTTTCTAGCTCTATATAGCTTTGTGTAGCGATATACTTTTTATTTCGTATTTATTTCATTTTATCTTTTACACAGGGTTACTACACTTGTACATGGTTTTTGTCTCATAGGCCACGTTTGGCCTCCAGAAGACGTTAATATGACTTTCTTTCTTTCTCTCTCTCTCTCTCTCTCTCTCTCTCTCTCTCTCTCTCTCTCTCTCTCTCTCTCTCTCTCTCTCTCTCTCTCTCTCTCTCTCTCTCTCTCTCTCTCTCTCTCTCTCTCTCTCTCTCTCTCTCTCTCTCTCTCTCTCTCTCTCTCTCTCTCTCTCTCTCTCTCTCTCTCTCTTGCAGGATTGGAGAGACGCTGCTTTCAGACACATTTTCAGGAGCCCCGGACTAAGGGGTGGCTCTTTGACACTCTAGTGACACCCGCATTGATGTACGCAGCAGCAGTATGGGCACCAGGGATCACAGAGGCGATGTGGACACAGATTGAGATGCCCCAGATCACCATGATATCACGCTTGCTGCGCAGCAAGCCCTCCGTTCCACATGACATTATACGAGCTGAGCTTGGCACACCACCGATGCTAGTGGAGGCCCTCTTCCAGTTGGTGACCTTTATTCTGAGAGTCAGTGAGCTCCCCACTAGCCGACTCACCAGGCTTGCATTTGAGAGCTCTAGACATTTGGCAGAGACAGGGCATGAGAGAGTATGGTATGCACAGACTTACCGATGGTTAGCAGACCATGGCATGAGCATTACGGATCTCCCCCCTTTTAAGTATGACCTCTCTTCCCCCCACATTACCCTCTCTCGTTCGGAGAGGAATAGGATCATCCGTCAGGACCTACTACAGATACACGTCAGGGAGACATGGATAGCACCACGAGAGCCTCTTCCCACAAAGAGGCAACACTACAGAGAGCACTTCCTGACTGTGACAGCGGATGGTTTCATTCAGAAACCACGATACATGGATACATATATGGCACCAGCTGAGAGAGTGGCCATTGGGCAGCTTAGAGTATCATCACACCAGCTCGAGATTGAGATTGGGCGAGCCACACATACCCCCAGGGATGAGCGATTATGCAGGATATGTAGAGAGGAGGTGGAGGACGAGGAGCACTACACATGTAGATGCCAGGCATATGAGGACATCAGAGACCGCTACCCACAGCTCTTCAGGGGGCCTAGAGAGATCAGGGCTTTATTGGGGACAGAGGACCAGTGCCCTCTAGGTCGTTTCCTAGTAGAGCTCCAGCACCACCGCGCATCACTCCTCCAGCAGCAGATGGAGATACACCTGGCCCCCCCCCCTCAGACTCATATTACAGATTTTTTCAGACCCACATACACTCGAGGGCCCAGCTCGATGCGGGGTGTCACATTACACAGAGCAGAGGAGCTTAGACGACAGCGTCGACGACCGAGACCCCCTGTCCGGAGAGCTCGTCCACATCAGAGAGAGATTCAGGCGATTCACGCACGCCATGACATGGAGATACAGAGACGTCAGCAGCGCACCCCTATCGATTTGGACGCCCAGAGCATTTTGAGGATCGCCATGATGCCTTACCCACCGATGCATTATATCCTACACCCACTCCACGCATTTACGGGGTTCTGACACCATCGAGCCTCCCCTCCCTATGCATATCATGTTTGTATCTCACCCATTGAGCATATAGAGTGCATACCCATAGCACCCCACACCCTTGATGCCAGCTACTATCCCTCCTTTTATACCCGTTTGTAGTACTCACACTTTATTTTCGTTTTGGATCACAGTGGATTGGATCATACTGATGTATATGTTTTGTCTCATAGGCCGATTTTGGCCTCTAATAGACGTTAAAAAGTCTTTCTTTCTTTCTTTCTTTCTCTCTCTCTCTCTCTCTCTCTCTCTCTCTCTCTCTCTCTCTCTCTCTCTCTCTCTCTCTCTCTCTCTCTCTCTCTCTCTCTCTCTCTCTCTCTCTCTCTCTCTCTCTCTCTCTCTCTCTCTCTCTCTCTCTCTCTCTCTCTCTCTCTCTCTCTCTCTCTCTCCCTCTCTCGATCTCTCTCTCTCTCTCCCCCCCTCTCTCGATACGCATGGAGATTGCAGCACAGAGGTGGATCTATATAGCCACTTGCTACTTCCCACCGCAAGGATCTCGATACTCTCGACATGATCGGGAGGAGCATCTCAGAGATAGTGACTCACCCTACACCTCACTCTCGGAGGAGATACTACACTATAGCACTTTGGGTGAAGTCTTCCATATGGGGGACTTCAATGGATGCACACAGTCACGCCTGTGAGAGTCATATGACATGGAGCTTCCACTGATCATGTGGAGCATGGGCCAGAGGAGATGGAGACCAGCAGAGTATCAACAGAGAGAGGCTAGGACACCACATATTACGGGAGACACCTACTTGAGCTTGGAAGCCGACACCATCTCGTTATTTATAATGGGATGCACCGATGGCTTGGCTCAGGCGGATGGACCTGCTTTCCACATGGTGGCGGGGAGAGTACACTCGACTACATCTTAGGTACCCTCTCTAGGACATCACTCATCACCTCACTTCATATTGGTAGATGTCCACTCCGAGCCAATCACACTTTTCTCACGTTCGCATTCTCATCTCCCCTTCCACTAGACCCCCTCCCGATAGCAGCACAGAGGTGGATCTATATAGCCATTTGCTACTTCCCACCGCAAGGATCTCAATACTCTGGACATGATCGGGAGGAGTAGCTCAGAGACAGTGACTCACCCTACACCTCACTCTCAGAGGAGATACTACACTATAGCACTTTGGGTGAAGTCTTCCTTATGGGGGACTTTAATGGACGCACACAGTCACGCCAGTTTGATTCATATGACATGGAGCAGCCATTGATCATGTGGAGAAGGGGACGAGAGGAGATGGAGACCAGCAAAGTATCAACAGAGAGAGGTTAGGACACCAGATGTTACAGGAGACACCTACTTGGGCTTGGGAGCAGCCGACACCATCTCGTTATTTATAATGGGAAGCACTGATGGCCTGGCTCAAGCGGATTGACCTGCTTTCCACGTGGAGGCCGGGAGAGTACAGTAAGTCGACTACATCTTAGGTACCCTCTCTAGGACATCACTCATCACCTCACTTCATATCGGTAGATGTCCACTCGGAACCGATCACACTTTTCTCAAGTCCCCCTCCCATCCACCGTGCCACATACCCAATACACTTCACGCACGAGCTCTCACATGTCTACATACACCATCTACACACCCGCCTACTCTCACTAGACCCACTCTCACCTCTCGACACACTCACCTCACATATCAACGACATCCTGCACGACTCGGCTCTACAGAGCTTTCCCCACCACATAGACACACACACACCGACCATGCATGGGATCCATGCCGCGAAACCGATGGTATGATGATGAGTGTCGGGAGCTGCGGACGCAGCCACGAGCAGCGGAGCACACCGAGGAGATTACACACACACAGGTGCAGCATCACATGCAACACCTCACACGTCAGAAGAGGCGAAAATGGGGGGAGAGACAATATTGGGATATTTATCACATGATCATGAGCCAAGATAGTGGAGTCGCATGGTGTCACTTCAGAGAGAGGACAACAGACACCCATTCGAGAGTCGAACACATGGAACAGATATGCGCAGAGCCTATACCAGATTCCAGACCAGCCACCCATTCTAAGGCCATAGGGCTCATGCCCTACCACCTCTCACATCTTTACACTAGCAATGGTGAACCCTGCGATCACCAACCTACAGCATGGCAAAGCTCATGACCATTTCGGTCTACAAGAAGAACATCTCATCTATGGGTGCACGATTCTACCACCGCTCATAGCCCACCTCTTCAACAGAGCACGTGTTGAGGGGTTCCTTGACTCGTGGACCGAGCACACGATAGTGCCCATACATAGGGTAGGCGATGTTATGGATCCAGCCACATACCGGACGATCATGATTTGCCCCCCACTAGCCAAGCTATGTGGGGCAATTCTAGAGACAAAATTGAGCAAACTCGCCGAGGGAAAGGGTATCAAGGCTCCAGGACAAGCAGGGTTCAGACAAGATTACTCTACCATAGACCACATCTTCACTTTGAGATTCTTGACCAACCATGCTCGAGTGAGGAAGAGGAGATTATATTGCTGATTTGTGGACTTTTGCAAAGCCTTCGACACAGTTCCCAAGGAGAGACTCTTGAGACGCCTACTCGACATCGGGTCTCCAAATGAGATGGTATGGAGGATCTACACCCTATATGAGAGAGTACCAGGTAGAGTGAGATGTTGTGGTGGCCTATCAGATTCACTTGCTAGCACCATCCGAGTGAAGCAAGGATGCCCCCTCTCGCCCAACCTTTTTGGAGGAGATGGCATTCAGGTACGAGGGGCCACAGTTCACATTCTTTTATATGCTGATGATATTGTCTTGGTTTCAGAGTTTGCGGAGTGTCTACAACACCACTTACATGGCCTAGACGACTTCTGCACACATAGAGAGCTATTCGTGAACCTTGCTAAAACCAAAGTTCTGAACTTCCATACATCAGCGCAAGTGAGGAGATACAGTCCTTTCACATCAGCGGGCGGACCCATCTAGGTAGTCAGATCATATGTATACCTAGGCATGGCATTCACAGCAGCCTCCGGGGCTTTCTCCATGTCTCAGGAAGCTCAAGATCGCATCACACAAGGATATGCAACATTGGCTTTGATGGAGAGACAGTGCCACCAAGCCTACTTTCAAGCACCCCACACAAAAAGGTGGCCCTTTGACACTTTGGTTACCCCAAGACTCATGTATGCAGCAGCCATATGGGGACCCGGGTTATCCGCATAAGCATGGACAGTGGTGGAGATACCGCAGGTTCTTATGATTGGAAGATCCATCCGGAGCAAACCTTAGTACCCCATGATATCATTAGAGCAGAGCTTGTTGCACCACCGATGCTAGTAGAGGCACCCTTCCAAACAATATGTTTATTATGGAGGATCCAACACGTGGATAGAGAGTGTATCACGTACATAGCTTTTCAGGCATCACGCGACATGGCCTTGGCAGGAAACACCTCCTCATGGTATCGAAAGACACGAGATTGGTTGGCCAACCATGGACTTGACATAGACAGACTACCACCAGCAGGGTATGACTCCCACGCCCCCACCTACTCCATCTCCCACCAGGAGAGGAATAGGATCATCCGTCAAGAGATATGGCATACATACATAGAGAGGACATGGGTCAGCCCCAAAGATCCATTGCCACCGAAAATGCTCTACTACTGTGAGCATTTCCTACATATCTCAGACCAGGAGAGGAATAGGATCATCCGTCAAGAGATATGGCATACATACATAGAGAGGACATGGGTCAGCCCCAGAGATCCATTGCCACCGAAAATGCTCTACTACTGTGAGCATTTCCTACATATCTCAGATCAGGGATTCATTGAGACAACCCCCCCCCCCCCCTACATGAAGACATACCTCCCACACTACCTCCGTGTCGTCATTGGGCAGCTTCGAGTTTCATCACATCAGCTCTAGATCGAGAGAGGTCTCGCCAGAGGAATCCTCCAAGAGGAGAGGTGGTGCCCAGTATGCCATACAAAGATAGAGAGTGAGGAGAACTTGATTGCCAGATGCCCAGCATACGTAGACCTACGAGCACTGTTCCAAATTGAGGAGTCACTACAGTTGTGCATGACCACAGGAGACCAGAAGAGGATGGGTCTCTTCATCACGGAAGCATATAAGAGACAAGAGCAGATGCTACAACGCATACATCAAACACGGATGGGCACCCAACATACTATTACTCAGTTCTTTCAGCGAATTGAGCCACATAGGACAAACCTACCTTCCAGAGGCATAGGACTCACCCTCCAGTAGGTAGCCGCACAAAGAGTGAGACCCAAACCACATATGGTGCGGTACTGACGACCAGGACTGCATCAAGAGGATATCTCACCCATCATGATAGCATACAATCACATGATGGAATAGAGGCTCTTGGAGGACTTACTGAGTCCACCACCGATGTACAAGATACTCCACCCTCCACCCATTTATCGCAGTTAGGGTATACACATTCACCCCTACATAGGTCCCCATGTATTAGGTTGCCATTAATGATTATCTCAAGTTAGAGCCAAGCTTCCCCACATGCAGACTACTTTATCCACACATCTACACCATCATTAGGCACATCAGCATTTTGCTTTACTGATTCCAGCCTACACAATTTCTTTTTTGTAGTGAGTATTCTTCTTTTCATTGCTATGCACTAACAACCACAATTGTACATGATTTTGTGTCATTGGCCAAGTTTGGCGTTTTGGAAGACATTAATATGACTCTCTCTCTCTCTACATGGACGAGGACCTCACGCGTATGCAAGTGGCACACCGACGCGCTTGCATGCCACAGATACTCCAGGCGCGTCGAGAGGGGAGGAAGGCCTTTTACCGTGATGGTAAGGTCTTCATAGATGGACGCCCTATCAAATAGGGCCATGCGGCCTATGAGACATCACTACACTTGGAGACACCACTCAGAGGAGCAGTGTGGAACTGCAACGGGGCACTTTGGACGCGACCAGACAGAGTCGAGGAGATCCTGGCATCACATGACTTTGTGTGCATCACAGAGACACACGAGAGCCCAGAGAGAGGTCTACCACGCATTGCAGGTTTTCATTGGGAATCTGCATTGAGGACCACGACGAGACAGAGTACAGCGCGAGGATCGGGAGGAGTGGCCATCGTATTCCGACAGGAGATACAGAGCCGGATCCATATTATATGTAGAGATGAGGAGGCACGATACATGTGGGTTCGCATGGAGATAGCACAAGGGAGCTCGATTTACATTGCTATATGCTACTTCCCACCAGGCGGATCTCGATACGCAGGACATGATCTTGGGGGACCGATCCGAGATAGAGACTCACCATACACAGCGCTTTCAGATGAGATACTACATTACAGCACACTAGGTGAAGTCTTCCTTATGGGGGACTTCAATGGCCGCACTCAGTCGCATCAGTGCGAGGCATACGACATGGATCACCCACATCTCATGAGGGCCAGAGACCCGGTTGAGATTAGCACCAGCAGAGTATCAGCAGATACGGGTCAGGACACCACCGGCTATGGCAGACATCTACTCGAGCTAGGTAGCCGCCATCATCTCGTTATATACAACGCGATGAATCGTTGGCCAGGTTCAGGCGGATTTACTTGCTTCCCTCACGGGGGAGGTGAGAGCACAGTCGACTACATTTTGGGTACTACCTCTGGAGCTTCACTCATCCCTTCACTTAGTATTGGACGACGCCCACTCGGTGCAGACCACACATTTATCACATTCACACTCTCATCTCCGATTCCCTTAGACCCTCCCTCACCCACTGAGATACATACCACGATACGCTTCACACACGAGCTCTCACACGTTTATGCACACCATTTACACACCCGCTTACTCTCCCTCGATCCATGCTCACCTTTGGACACACTCACATCACATATCACCACCATCCTACAGGACTCAGCTCTCCGCAGCTTCCCACATCACACACATATGCACCCTCCACGCACAGGATCCATGCCCCAGAACGGTTGGTATGATGCAGAGTGTCGCGAGCTGCGGAAGCACCTACGGATTTTAGAGCATAGAGGAGATATTACACACACACAGGCACAGCGTCGCATGCAGAGCCTTACTCGCCGCAAACGGCGGGATTGGGAGGAGAGACAGTATTGGGATATTTACCATTTGCTCATGAGTCGAGACAGTGTAGTGGCATGGCGACATTTGAGAGAGAGGAGCCAGCAGACACCTATCCGAGACCCGAGCACTTGGCATAGCTATGCACGGAGCGTATACGAGATCCCAGACCAGCCTCCCATTCCCAGACCGCAGAGCTCACGTCCTACTACCTCTCACTTCTTCACACCCACTATGGTGGGACGCGCTATTGCCCGGCTGCAGCATGGCAGGGCCCATGATCATTTCGGTTTACAGGCAGAGCACCTCATTTATGGAGGCACGACTCTTGCACCGCTCATTGCCCATCTCTTCAACCGTGCATTGGTTGAAGGGTTCCCAGACTCATGGATTGAGCACACCATAGTGCCCATTCATAAGTCAGGTGACACTATGGATCCAGCTACATACCGGACGATCATGATTGGCCCTATATTGGCCAAGTTATATGGGGCCGTACTAGAGACAGAGTTGAGTACTCTCGCCGAGAGGAAGGGCATCAGGGCTCTAGGACAGGCAGGGTTCAGACGAGATTACTCTACCATTGACCACATCTTCACTCTGAGATGCCTGATCGACCAGGCCAGGGTGAGGAAGAGGAGATTATATTGTTGCTTTGTGGACTTCCGCAAAGCATTTGACACTGTTCCTAGGGATCGACTCTTCAGACGACTACTTGACATCGGAGCTCCGGAGGAGATGATATGGGGGATCTACGCCTTATACGAGAGAGTATCTGGTAGAGTCAAATGTCCAGGGGGCTTATCTGATCCACTTGCTAGCACTATCGGGGTGAAGCAAGGATGCCCTCTCTCGCCCACCCTCTTTGGTCTCTACATTGATGAGATAGTGGACTTCATACAGCAGCAGGGGGGAGCTGGCATTGAGGTACACGGGTCCACTGTTCATATTCTTTTATACGCTGATGATATTGTATTGGTTTCAGAGTCTGCAGAAGGCCTACAGCATCATCTACACGGCCTAGATGACTTTTGCAGACACAGAGGGTTATCTGTGAACCTTGGTAAAACCAAGGTCTTGATCTTTCATACATCAGCACAGGTACACAGACATAGTTTGTTCACAGCTGCAGGTGGACCCATCGAGGTGGTCGGATCATATGTTTACTTGGGGGTGACATTTACAGCAGCATCAGGAGTCTTCTATATGGCTCAGGCAGCCCGTGACCGCATCACACGTGGGTACGCAGCACTAGCTTTGATGGAGAGACAGTGCCACCAGGCATATTTTCAGGAGCCCCGCACAAAGGGGTGGCTCTTTGACACTTTGGTTACGCCAGCGCTCATGTATGGGGCAGCCATATGGGGACCAGGATTAGCTACATCAGTATGGACAGCATTAGAGAGGCCACAGATCCTCATGATTGCCAGACTTATCCGTAGTAAGCCTTCAGTACCACATGACATCATTAGAGCAGAGCTCGCTGCACCACCGATGCTAGTTGAGGCACTATTCCAGACAATATGCCTATTACACAGACTTCGGAGCATGGATACAGAGCGTATTGCTTATCGTGCTTTCGAGGCATCACGTGATATGGCATTAGCAGGCGACACCTCCTCATGGTATGCACAGACACGAGACTGGCTTGCCCACCATGGCTTTGACATAGACAGGCTACCACCACTACAGTACGACTCTCATGCACCCACCTACTCGCTCTCTCATCAAGAGAGGAATAGGATCATTCGTCAAGAGATATGGCATACATACATACAGAGGACATGGGTGAGCCCTAGGGGTACATTGCCACCGAAAATGCTCTACTACCGCGAGCATTTTCTACATATATCAGGCACGGGCTTCATCGAGATTCCGAGATACATGCAGACCTACCTTCCCCACCACCTACGAGTCGTCATTGGGCAGCTCCGGGTTTCATCACATCAGCTCGAGATTGAGAGGGGTCGGTCCAGGGGAGTCCCCCGTGAGGAGAGGTGGTGCCCAGTATGCCAGACAGAGGTAGAGAGTGAGGAGCATTTTGTTATCAGATGTCCAGCATACTTAGACCTACGAGCACAGTTCCAGATCGAGGAGTCATTCCAGCTGTGCATGACTATGGGAGACCAGAGACGCTTGGGATGCTTTCTCACAGCAGCATACGAGAGGCGAGAGCGGTCACTACAGTACATACATCAGCCACGGGTGAGTACCCAGCAGACCATTACCCAGTTCTTTCAGCGAGTTGAGCTACATCAGAGAGGTCCATCTATAGGGCTCACGCTCCACCAGGCAGAAGCACAGAGAGCACGGCGCCGACCACGCATGGGCGGATATCGTCGACCACGACTATATCAAGAGGATGTCTCACGCATCAGGATTGCCTACGACCACATGATGGAGCATAGGCGTACCACCACCCCCTGGGTGGTCTTCCTTCAGGAGGCACTCAGACCACCACCGATGTACCACATACTACACCCACCTCCACCCATCACTTGTCGCTAGGGCGTTTTACTCACATTTTGGATCCCCCCATGTATTAGGTGGCCACTATCTGCAGAGTCAGAGCCACATCTCCCCATCCTTTTCCAGCCCTATATAGCTTTGTGTAGCGATATACCTTTTATTTCATTTTATCTTCCACACAGGGTTACTACACTTGTACATGGTTTTTGTCTCATAGGCCAAGTTTGGCCTCCAGAAGACGTTAATATGACTTTCTTTCTTTCTTTCTTTCTTTCTCTCTCTCTCTCTCTCTCTCTCTCTCTCTCTCTCTCTCTCTCTCTCTCTCTCTCTCTCTCTCTCTCTCTCTCTCTCTCTCTCTCTCTCTCTCTCTCTCTCTCTCTCTCTCTCTCTCTCTCTCTCTCTCTCTCTCTCTCTCTCTCTCTCTCTCTCTCTCTCTCTCTCTCTCTCTCTCTCTCTCTCTCTCTCCACCACAGGGGGGCAGTGTGGTAGACTATGTTATCGTATCCCCGGAGGCGACACATCTGATCACCTCATTCACTACCCCACCCTTACCGATTGGAGCTGATCACGCATATCTTGCCCTATCCATTCGTGGCTCACCATGCATACCCCACCCCGTCACCATACAGCCACGAGCCCGTACCACCATTCACTTTAGACATGAGCTAGCACATATCTATAGCTCCCATGTTCGAGAGCGCATCTACTCCCTTGATCCCTCTGCCTCCTTGGACACCCTTACCGCCCACTTCTCCTCGATCCTCCATACATCCGCTACTCTCAGCTTCCCATACACCACCCACAGCACTGCACATCCGACACGGTTGGGGCATACACCCCAGAATAGATGGTACGATGAGTAGTGTAGGTGACTATACCGACATCTCAGAGCACAGAGTATCTTGGGATCCATCAGAGAGAGGGAGGCACGACGATAGATGCGAGCCCTCACACGCCGGAAGCGGTGAGCTTTCGAGGAGGGACAGGAGGCAGAGTTGATCGACCTTCTCATGAGTAGGGATTGTGCCACCACGTGGAGGGCACTACGTGTGCCCCGTCCACCTACACCCATAGCAGATCCTTCGACTTGGCACACCTATGCCCAGAGGTTATATGACGTCCCAGGACAGCCACCATTACCGATTCCTTCCACACCGCGTCCGGTGATATCCACCCTCTTCACTGCAGGCATGGTACGACAGGCCATCCATAGGCTACAGCATGGCCGTTCAGCAGACCACACGGGGCTACAGGGAGAGCACTTTATATACGCAACAGATGTAGTTTCCCACTTGATCGCCCATCTCTTCAACCGTGCTTTGGTTGAGGGATTACCCGACTCATGGACTATGCATACCATTACGCCTATCCATAAGTCCGGCGATATGATGGACCCAGGGAACTACATGACTATTATGATAGGCCATATCCTGGCCAAGATCTATGGGGCAGTACTAGAGGCAGAGCTCAGTACCCACGCTGAGGCAGCGAGGATCAGAGCACCCGGCCAGGAAGGCTTCCGCCGCACTTTCTCCACCATCGACCACATCTTCGTGCTTCGTTGCTTGATTGAGAGCACGAAGGCGAGGAAGCAGAGACTATATTGTTGCTTTGTGGATTTCCGCAAAGCCTTCGACATGGTCCCTCGAGAGAGACTACTACAGAGGCTCCAGGAGTTACAGCTTCCATCAGACATGCTATGGGCCATCCACGCTTCGTATGCACGAGTCACAGGCAGGGTACGCTGCCCCGGCGGTCTATCAGACAGCCTTGTTAGCACCATTGGTGTGAAACAAGGTTGCCCTCTCTCACCCACTCTCTTCAGGCTCTACATCGACGAGATCACGGAGTATATACAGCGAGCAGGAGGGCGAGGAGGAGACCTTGGAGGTACGCAAGTACATATCCTATTATATGCTGATGACATTGTCCTGCTCTCAGAGTCACAGGAGGGGTTGCAGTCACATTTACAGGCGCTCGATACCTTTTGCATGGAGAGAGGACTCACAGTGAACCTTGGCAAGACCAAGGTCATGATCTTCCATACCTCCAGGACAGTACGCCATCGCGCCTCTTTCAGAGCAGCTGGAGGACAGATAGAGGTAGTGGACTCCTACGTCTACCTAGGTATCACCTTCTCGGGCAGCACAGGGGTATTCTCCATGGCACATGCTTCGAGAGATAGATTGACGCGAGGTTATGCGGCACTTGCAGGATTGGAGAGACGCTGCTTTTAGACACATTTTCAGGAGACCCGGACTAAGGGGTGGCTCTTCGACACTCTAGTGACACCCGCATTGATGTACGCAGAAGCAGTATGGGCACCAAGGATCACAGAGGCGATTTAGACGCGGATTGAGAGGCCCCAGATCCGCGATTTGGATGCAGATTGGAGGACAGATAGAGGTAGTGGACTCCTACGTCTACCTAGGTATCACCTTCTCGGGCAGCACAAGGGTATTCTCCATGGCACAGGCTGCGAGAGATAGATTGACGCGAGGTTATGCGGCACTTGCAGGATTGGAGAGACGCTGCTTTCAGACACATTTTCAGGAGACCCGGACTAAGGGGTGGCTCTTCGACACTCTAGTGACACCCGCATTGATGTACGCAGAAGCAGTATGGGCACTAGGGATCACAGAGGCGATTTGGACGCGGATTGAGAGGCCCCAGATCACCATGATATCACGCTTGCTACGCAGCAAGCCCTCCGTTCCACATGACATTATACGAGCTGAGCTTGGCACACCACCGATGCTAGTGGAGGGCCTCTTCCAGTTGGTGACCTTTATACTGAGAGTCAGAGAGCTCCCCACTAGCCGACTCACCAGGCCTGCATTTGAGAGCTCTAGACATTTGGAAGAGACAGGGCATGAGAGAGTATGGTATGCACACACTTACCGATGGTTAGCAGACCATGGCATGAGCATTACGGATCTCCCCCCTTTTCAGTATGACCTCTCTTCCCCCCACATTACCCGCTCTGGTTCGGAGAGGAATAGGATCATCCGTCAGGACCTACTACAGATACACGTCAGGGAGACATGGATAGCACCACGGGAGCCTCTTCCCACAAAGAGGCAACACTACAGAGAGCACTTCCTGACTGTGACAGCGGATGGTTTCATTCAGAGACCACGATACATGGATACATATATGGCACCAGTTGAGAGAGTGGCCATTGGGCAGCTCAGAGTATCATCACACCAGCTCGAGAGATGGAAGCGACACAAAATAGTTGGGTGGAAGTAGTAAGTAAACATATTAAAAAGGAGGTCAAGGAAGAAGTGAGGAAGGAAGTCAAGGAAGACGTGAAGAAAGAAGAGCTGACACGGATTCAGGATACACTCGAGGAGGAGAGACTTCGACACATTCGAAGACTCCACATTCGGATTACGGGCCTACCCGAGGGAGCATCATCGGAGGCGGACCCCACCGACATTTGCCGTCGACTTGGATACGAGAGCATGCCCTTCACAGGCGCGTGGCGTGTTGGGAGGGATACATCTCGTTCGCGAGCACTCATCCTTCAGATGAGCTCCGAGGAGACACAAACCTCCTTTTTTAGATGCGGATCAGTACTACGTGGACTACCCGGCGGCACCTTTCACATGGATGAGGACCTCACGAGGATGCAGGTAGCACATAGACGTGCTTGCATGCCACAGATACTCCAGGCACGTCGAGAGGGAAGGAAGGCCTTTCACCGTGATGGTAAGGTCTTCATAGACGGACGCCCTATCAAATACAACCACGCGGCCTATAAGACATCACTACACCAGGAGGCACCACTCAGAGGAGTGGTGTGGAACTGCAATGGGGCACTCTGGACGCGGCCAGATAGACTCGAGGAGATCTTGGAGTCACATGACTTTGCTTTCATCACAGAGACCCATGAAAGTAGTCTCTTTCACGTTGCCCACATTTGACATTGGACAGGTATTTATTAAGTTATTACTTATTACTTTGAATTTTTGACACTTAAAATTCTCATTATCTTAAAAATTAGTCTCTAAATTTATAATTTCTTTGTTTATAGGATTGAGCAGCTTAAGGGTGTGTGGAGGGATCGATGGGATTGGTTTCATCGCCCGATCCATGGGATGGCACACTTATTGCATCCCTTATGGAGATCTCAGCATGCCATCGTGGATGAGGAGCTCTTGAGTGCATGGAACACATATGTATATAGGCTTTATCGAGCTGATGTAGAGTTGCGACTTCAGTTGGAGAGACAGCTCTTAATATTCCAAAATGGTGGTGGCCATTTTGGAAAGGATACGGCTTGTTTGAGATCTGCTCAGTTGCGGCCAGTATCATGGTGGGAGATGTATGGTGCTAGTGCTCCTCAGTTGGTAAGTACTAAGTCAAAAGTCTTTAGTGTACTGTGTGACATGTGATAAATATGTATTATGATTTATGTACTAATTATTTTTTGAATTATGTTGTAATGCAGAGAGAGTTAGCTATTCGTATCCTTTCAGAGGACTGCAGCGTAAGTCCTTGTGAAAGGAATTGGAGCACATGGGCCCTCTTCCATACAAAGAAGAAGAACAAATTATCTACAGCGCAGTTGGAGCGGCTAGTTTATTGCCACTGCAACTTGCGTCTCTTGGAGAGCGGCGGACATACAGGAGATGTGAGGGAGGTCAACGTGGACACAGTAGATATAGAGAAAGTCATAGATATTCCAGATATTCCTCCAGAGGATCTTGACTTATATACTATGCTGTACCATGAGTTGACCTTACCTCAGCATGATACTAGATCATCTCGGAGCCGCAGAGGACCTAGTGGTAGTGGTGATGCATCCACTAGTAGCCGACCACATACCACTACTACTAGGGATGATGATGATGATGATGATGATGATGATGATGATGAGAGTGAGGATTTGTCATCTGACACCATGTCAGAGTGACAGAGTTTGATTATTGACATTTGAGGCTTTGACATTTCATGTTTGATATTGGGTATTTCATGATATGTATTTACTATTGTGATGACAGTGCTGAGTGGACACTTATCATGACTCACTTGTGAGTCGCGACTTTATATTTATCATTTGCCACTTATGATTTATGCCATGCGTCATGATTCATATGATTTATGATTTATCATTTGTCATAGTGATCTCTATTGTTTTATTTTGATGTATGAAGTTATGAACGATGATATGATCATGTGACATGTATGTACTATGATGCCAGGTGTTATCATTTATATTATAAATCATGATGTTTATTGTAATTTGTTAAAAGTTAGAACTTAGAACTTACTACTTAGAAACTAGAAACTTGAAATTTAAGTGTTATGATCATTATGTTGTTAGAAATTAGAATCTAGAATCTAGATGATGATGTTATGATTATTGATGTTATGATTGTATTTGAATTTTGATATAATGATGATGTATTTGAGATAATTGTATTTGATATAATCTTAAGGCTGTGTGGAGGGTTATGATATAATCACGAGTCACGACCAAGTTCCAACTTTCAGGTTAGATTGATAATCTCTATTATTTATGATATATCTTATATTGTAATAAGTACTTTATGGTATATATAGTCATATCCCACCTTATTACATATCATAGGACCCAAAATATGTGAAAAAAAAATATAAAAATTTTGAAAAATAAATAACTTTATCGCAACTCCTAGGTCAAGACGTTGCCCTCGTTGCTAACCCGTTGCTAACCCGTTGCCGTTGCCGTTGCGAAAACGTTGCTTTCCACTATGCAGCATACTTAGACCTACGAGCACAACTCCAGATAGAGGAGTCACTCCCGTTATGCATGACTATGGGAGACCAGCGACGCTTGGGACGCTTCCTCGCAGCAGCATACGAGAGGTGAGATCGGTCACTCCAGCCCACACATCAGCCACGGGTGAGTACGCGGCACACCGTTACCCAGTTTTTTCAGCGGGCTGAGCCACATCAGAGAGGTCCATCTATAGGGCTCACGCTCTACCAGGCAACAGCACAGAGAGCACGGCGCCGACCACGCATGGGCGGATATCATCGACCACGACTATATCAGGAGGATATCTCATGCATCAGGACAGCCTACGACCACATTATGGAGCATCGGCGCACGACCACCCGATGGGTTGTCTTCCTTGAGGAGGCACTCAGACCACCCCCGATGTACCACATACTACACCCACCTCCACCCATTCACCAATAGCTAGGGTGTTTTACTCACACTTTTACTCACATGTCCCCCATGTATTAGGTGGCCACTATCTACAGAGTCAGAGCCACGTCTACCCAACCTTTTCCAGCCTTATATATCTTTGTGTCGCGATCTACTTTTTATTTCATTTTATCTTCTACACAGGGTTACTACACTTGTACATGGTTTTTGTCTCATAGGCCAAGTTTGGCCTCCAGAAGACATTAATATGACTTTCTTTCTTTCTTTCTTTCTTTCTTTCTCTCTCTCTCTCTCTCTCTCTCTCTCTCTCTCTCTCTCTCTCTCTCTCTCTCTCTCTCTCTCTCTCTCTCTCTCTCTCTCTCTCTCTCTCTCTCTCTCTCCCCCCCTAGCTGAGAGGAAGGGTGTCAGGGCTCCAAGACAAGCAGGTTTCAGACGAGATTACTCTACCATTGACCACATCTTCACCATGAGATGCCTGATCGACCAGGCAAGGGTAAGGAAGAAGAGATTATATTGCTACTTTGTGGACTTCCGCAAAGCATTTGATACTGTCCCTAGAGAACGACTGTTCAGCGACTACTTCATATCGGAGCTCCAGAGGAGATGATATGGGGGATCTACGCCTTATACGAGGGAGAATCTAGTAGATTCAAATGTCCAAGGGGCTTATCTGATCCACTTGCTAGCACTATCGAGGTGAAGCAAGGGTGCCCTCTTTCACCCACCCTCTTTGGTCTCTACATTGATGAGATAGTGGACTTCATTGAGCAGGAGGGAGGTGATGGCATTGAGGTACGCGGGTCGACTGTCCATATTCTTTTATATGCTCATGATATTGTACTGGTTTCAGAGTCTGCAGAAGGTCTTCAGCATCATCTACATGGCCTAGATGACTTTTGCAGACACAGAGGTTTATATGTAAACCTTGGTAAAACCAAGGTCATGATCTTTCATACATCAGCCTAGGTACGCAGACATAGTTTGTTCTCAGCAGCAAGCGAACCAATTGAGGTGGTCGGATCGTATGTTTATTTGGGAGTGACATTTACAGCAGCATTAGGGGTCTTCTCTATGTGTAAGGCGACTCGTGACCGCATCACACGTGGGTACGCAGCACTAGCTTTGATGGAGAGACAGTGCCACCACACATATTTTCAGGAGCCCCGCACAAAGGGATGGCTCTTCGACACTTTGGTTACACCAGCACTCATGTATGGGGCAGCCATATGGGGGACAGGATTAGCTACATCTGTATGGACAGCATTGGAGAGGCCAGAGATCCTCATGATTGCCAGACTTATCCACGGCAAGTCTTCAGTACCACATGAGATCATTAGAGCAGAGCTCCCTGCACCACCGATGCTAGTTGAGGCACTATTCCAGAGAGTATGCCTACTACACAAACTTCGGAGCATGGATCCAGAGCGCATTGCTTATCGTGCTTTCCAGGCATCACGAGATATGGCGTTGGAAGGAGACACCTCATGGTATGCACAGACACGAGACTGGCTGGCCCACCATGGTTTTGACATAGACAGGCTACCACCACTACAGTAAGACTTACATGCACCCACCTACTCGCTCTCTCATCAGGAGAGGAATAGGGTCATTCGTCAGGAGATATTGCATACATACATACAGAGGGCATGGGTGACTCCTAGGGATACATTGCCACCGAAAATGCTCTATTACCGTGAGCATTTTCTACATATATCGGACGAGGGCTTCATCGAGATTCCGAGATACATGCAGACATACCTATCCCACCACCTTCGACTCGTCATTGGACAGCTCCGGGTTTCATCACATCAGCTCGAGATTGAGAGGGGTCGGTCCAAGGGAGACCAGCAACGCTTGGGGTGCTTCCTCAGAGGAGCATACAAGAGGCGAGAGCGATCACTACAGCGCACACATCAGACACGAATGAGTACCAAGTAGACCATTACTCAGTTCTTTCACCGAGCTAAGATACATCAGAGAGATCCATCTATAGGGCTCACGCTCCACCAGGCAACAGCACAGAGAGCACGACAACGACCACACATGGTCGGATATCATCGACCACGACTATATGAGGAGGATATCTCACGCATCAGGACAGCCTACGACCACATGATGGAGCAAAGGAGTACCACCACCTCCTCGGTTGTCTTCCTTAAGGAGGCACTCAGGCCCACCGATGTACCACATACTACACCCACCTCCACCCATCACCACTAGCTAGGGTATTTTACTCACTCACATTATGGATCCCCCATGTATTAGGTGGCCATTATCTACAGACTCAGAGCCACGTCTCCCTAGCCTTTTCCAGCCCTATATAGCTTTGGGTAGCGAGTACTTTTTATTTCATTTCATTTTCTACATAGGGTTACTACACTTGTACATGGTTTTCTCTCATAGGCCAAGTTTGGCCTCTCTCTCTCTCTCTCATTCGGATAGGAATAGGATCATCCGTCAGGATCTACTACAGATACACGTCAGGGAGACATGGATAGCACCACGGGAGCCTCTTCCCACAAAGAGGCAACACTACAGAGAGCACTTCCTGACTGTGACAGCAGATGGTTTCATTCAAAGACCACGATACATGGATACATACATGGCACCAGCTGAGAGAGTGGCCATTGGGCAGCTCAGAGTATCATCACACCAGCTAGAGATTGAGGTTGCGCGAGCGACACATACCTCGAGGGACGAGAGATTATGCAGGATATGTAGAGAGGAGGTGGAGGACGAGGAGCACTACACATGTTGATGCCACGCATATGAGGACATCAGAGACTGCTACCCAGACCTCTTCAGGGGGGGCAGAGAGATCAGGGCTTTATTGGGGACAGAGGACCAGCGCCCTCTAGGTTGTTTCCTAGTAGAGCTCCAGCACCGTCGTACATAACTCCTCCAGCAGCAGATGGAGATACACCTGGCCCCCCTCCCTCAGACTCATATTACAGATTTTTTCAGACCCACAGCCACTCGAGGACCCAGCTCGGTGCGGGGTGTCACCTTACACAGAGCAGAGGAGCTTAGACGACAACGTCGACGATCGAGACCCGCACTCCGGAGAGTCCGTCCACACCAGAGAGAGATTCACGCGATGCACGCAGGCCATGACATGGAGATACGGAGACGTCAGCAGCGCATCCCTGTCGATCTCGACATTCAGAGCATTTTGAGGATCGCCATGATGCCTTACCCACCCATGCATTATATTCTACACCCACTCCAGGCATTTAGAGGGTTGTGATACCATCGAGCCTCCCATCCCTATGCATATCATATTTGTATCACACCCATTGAGCATATAGAGTGCATACCCATAGCACCCGACACCCTTTATGCCAGTTATTGTCCACTCCTTTTATACCCGTCTTTTGTACTCACACTTTATTTTCCTTTTGGGATCACAGTGGATTGGATTATACTGATGTATATGTTTTGTCTCATAGGCCGATTTTGGCCTCTAATAGACGTTAAAAAGTCTCTCTCTCTCTCTCTCTCTCTCTCTCTCTCTCTCTCTCTCTCTCTCTCTCTCTCTCTCTCTCTCTCTCTCTCTCTCTCTCTCTCTCTCTCTCTCTCTCTCTCTCTCTCTCTCTCTCTCTCTCTCTCTCTCTCTCTCTCTCTCTCTCTCTCTCTCTCTCTCTCTCTCTCTCTCTCTCTCTCTCTCTCTCTCTCTCTCTCTCTCTCTCTCTCTCTCTCTCTCTCTCTCTCTCTCTCTCTCTCTCTCTCTCTCTCTCTCTCTCTCTCTCTCTCTCTCTCTCTCTCTCTCTCTCTCTCTCTCTCTCTCTCTCTCTCTCTCTCTCTCTCTCTCTCTCTCTCTCTCTCTCTCTCTCTCTCTCTCTCTCTCTCTCTCTCAGACCAGCCTCCCATTCCCATACCAGCCTCCCATTCCCAGACCGCAGAGCTCACATCCTACTACCTCTGACTTCTTCACACCCACTATGGTGGGACGCGCTATTGCCCGGCTGCAGCATGGCAGGGCCCATGATCATTTCGGTTTACAGGCAGAGCACCTCATCTATGGAGGCACGACTCTCGCACCGCTCATTGCCCATCTCTTCAACCGTGCATTGGTTGAAGGGTTCCCAGACTCATGGACTGAGCACACCATAGTGCCCATTCATAAGTCAGGTGATACTATGGATCCAGCTACATACCGGACGATCATGATTGGCCCTATATTGGTCAAGTTATATGGGGCGGTACTAGAGATAGAGTTGAGTACTCTCGCTGAGAGGAAGGGCATCTGGGCTCCAGGACAGGAAGGTTTCAGACGAGATTACTCTACCATTGACCACATCTTCACTCTGAGATGCCTGATCGACGAGGCCAGGGTGACGAAGAGGAGATTATATTGTTGCTTTGTGGACTTCCGCAAAGCATTTGACACTATTCCCAAGGATCGACTCTTCAGGCGACTAGTTGACATCGGAGCCCCGAAGGAGATGATATGGGGGATCTACGCCTTATACGAGAGAGTATCTGGTAGAGTCAGATGTCCAGGGGGCTTATCTGATCCACTTGCTAGCACTATCGGGGTGAAGCAAGGATGCCCTCTCTCACCCACCCTCTTTGGTCTTTACATTGATGAGATAGTGGACTTCATACAGCAGCAGGGGGGAGATGGCATTGAGGTACACGGGTCCACTGTCCATATTCTTTTATACGCTGATGATATTGTATTGGTTTCAGAGTCTGCAGAAGGTCTACAGCATCATCTACAGGGCCCAAATGACTTTTGCAGACACAGAGGGTTATCTGTGAACCTTGGTAAAACCAAGGTCTTGATCTTTCATACATCAGCACAGGTACGCAGACATAGTTTGTTCACAGCAGCAGGTGGACAAATCGAGGTGGTCGGATCATATGTTTACTTGGGGGTGACATTTACAGCAGCATCAGGGGTCTTCTCTATGGCTCACGCAGCCCGGACCGCATCACACGTGGGTACGCAACACTAACTTTGATGGAGAGACAGTGCCACCACACATATTTTCAAGAGCCCCGCACAAAGGGGTGGCTCTTTGACACTTTGGTTACGCCAGCGCTCATGTATGGGGCAGCCATATGGGGACCAGGATTAGCTACATCAGTATGGACAGCATTAGAGAGGCCACAGATCCTCATGATTGCTAGACTTATCCGAAGCAAACCTTCAGTACCACATGATATCATTAGAGCAGAGCTCGCTGCACCACCGATGCTAGTTGAGGCACTATTCCAGACAGTATGCCTATTACACAGACTTCGGAGCATGGATACAGAGCGCATTGCTTATCGTGCTTTCGAAGCATCACGTGATATGGCATTAGGAGGCGATACCTCCTCATGGTATGCACAGACACGAGACTGGCTTGCCCACCATGGCTTTGACATAGACAGGCTATCACCACTACAGTACGACTCTCATGCACCCACCTACTCGCTCTCTCAACAAGAGAGGAATAGGATCATTCGTCAGGAGATGGCATACATACATACAGAGGACATGGGTGAGCCCTAGGGGTACATTGCCACTAAAAATGCTCTACTACCGCGAGCATTTTCTACATATATCGGGCACGGGCTTCATCGAGATTCCGAGATACATGCAGATCTACCTTCCCCACCACCTACGAGTCGTCATTGGGTAGCTCCGGGTTTCATCACATCAGTTCGAGATTGAGAGGGGTCGGTCCAGGGGAGTCCCCCGCAAGGTTGTTAGCAACGTTTTCGCAACGTCCAAGGCAACGTGTTGCTAACGCGTTAGCAACATCGCAACGTTTGGACCTGGACGTTGCGAAATCGTTGCGAACCATTTCTTTTTTTTTTTTTCATAATTTTTTGCAAATATAGTAACATAGATGTATATTATAGTATATCCATATATAATATGTATTATATAGTATGTATTATGTTAATTTATGTAATATGTATTGAATATTTAATATTTATGATTCATTCCAAATTCTCGAATCCCTGTTCAATGAAGTGATGGAAGATGCACAATGCACATTGCACATGTATGATGTCAGACTTTACAACTAATCATTATCATGACTCAATGACTCATTCTAAAATTCAAATTCACAATGCACATTCAAGCAACTCATATGACAATGGACATAAATGATGAGAGTCCAGCCAAATACTATTATATACAACTTACAAGTAATATTGAATTTAAAACAAACTTCAAAGAATTATAATTTATGACAAAAACATGTGAAAAAGTCAACCTCATCTCAAAATTATGACACTGGTGACTATCATGACTCATAACTCATATGTGATATCAGAATCCAATGTCCATTATACATATACATCAATGATCATACCAAACTCCAGTAACCATCATCCATGTCACATCATACATGATACCACTAAGTAGTCAAACAATAAACTGCAATGTCAATAATACAATGATCAATCAATATCAAGTAAATCATAAGTCATAATATCATAATACATATGACATGTCACATGAGCAGTCATCAATCCTCAAAATCCTCTGAGTCACTAATAACTATCACCATCAGCATCATCATCACTATCATCATCATCACTATCATCATCATCATCATCATCATCATGTGGTGCTCGACTAATAGATGCCTCCATCCTACTAGTAGATGGACCTGGTACACTGTGTGCTCTATGACTAGAACGAGTCAGAGATGCCCTCATATCATGCTGTGGCACTGTCAACTCCTGATAGAGCATGTCATATAGATCAAGGTCCTCTGTCGGAATGCTAGGTATATCATGGACCCTCTCTATATCAAGCTCATCGACGTTCACCTGCCGCACCTCTGCTGAGTGGCCACCACGCTCCAATAAACGCAAGTTGCAGTGGCAATAGACAAGCCGCTCCAACTGCAATGTAGATAGTCTATTCCTCTTCTTTGTATGGAAGAGGGCCCATGTACTCCAATTCCTTTCACATGGACTGGCACTACAGTCTTGTGAAAGTATGCGGATGGCTAACTTTCTCTGCAAGATAAAAAAGAAAAGAGTTCATTAAGAAGAGGAATGACTCATGAGACAAACTTCAAAGTTATAACTTATTAGTTAAATACTCAAAAGGAAATTAGAATGACTTGTCACTTACTAGCTCAGGTGTACCAACACCGTATCTCTCCCACCATGTCACAGGCATCAACTGCATGCTTCTCAAGCATGCCGTGTCTCTACCAAAAAGTCCTTCATTATTCTGAAACTGGGTGAGCTGAAGCTCCAACTTCCCACGTAGCTCCACATCAGAAGATCCATACAAACGATCTACATAGTCATTCCAAGCAGTCACAAGCTCCATATCCAATGACTGTGATGCAGATCTCCATAAAGGATGTAGTAGATTGGCCATCCCATGTATAGGGCGATGGAACCAATCCCACCTCTTCCTCCATATTCCTTTTATTTCCTCTATCCTATGGATAAAAAACAAATCAAGTTAGAAAACAATAAGATTTAAGAATGTTGAAGAGTCAAGACTTGAAAGTTGAACATGAATGCTCATACAAAAAATAAAATATGGTTACCCAAGTTTCAACTTACCTCTCCAATGTCAAATAAGCACATCTCTGTATAGACTCTCCGACACAATCCATGAACTCATAAACAAGTCCAAGTGTGCAGCCCTCTCTATCTGCTATGCGTATGAGTGAATATAAGGGCTGTAAGGCCCGCACTAATCCCTCCACATCCCTCCAAAAGCTGTCATCCAAACATGTGCGTCGTACAAGCTCTGCCTTTGGACTAGTATGTCCATCCCAAGCTAACCAATCAGGTGATACAACTGTCTGCATCAGTGCTTGCCTCACTCTTAATAATCCTTCCATGACTATGCACATGCATGCAAATCTGGTCTTCGCGGGCTTCACCAAATCAATATCACTGTAAGACCGAAATATAGCAAGCAATTTTGGTCTCTTTGTGAACAAAGAGACCACTTTTATGCAAGTGGTAAAAATGGTGTAAATCCATGGTATCTTCCCCACATCCTCTATCAGCAAATCAATGCAATGGGCAGCACACGGTGTCCACACAATAGAAGGGAATTCTTCTTCTAGAAGCTTGCCCATAGCCACACAATTGCTTCCATTATCTGTAACCACTTGGACTACCTTTTCTACACCAATGTCCATGATAGCTTGACGGATATGATCATAAATGAATCCACCTGTTTACATATAACACAATGAATCATTCATCAATTGATAAATTATAATTTATCTTGACATGTGTCATGCACATGGCACATGCACAATGCACATGGCACATGCACAATGCACATGTGTCATGCACACTGCACAATGCACATGCACATGCACAATGCTTGTGCAATGTGCATTGTGCATGTGCATGTGCATGTGCATTGTGCATGTGCCATGTACATACATAGTACATACTACATACATACATATTACATGCCAATGCACAATGCACATGCACAATGCACATGCACATGCCACATGCACATGCACATGCCACATGAACATGCACATGCACATGCACATGCCACATGCACATTGCACATGCACATGCCACATGCACATGCACATGCACATGCACATGCCACATGCCACATGCACATGCCACATGCACATGCCACATGCATTGCACATGCACATGCACATGCATATGCCACATGCCACATGCACATGCCACATGCACATGCACATGTGTCATGCACATGCACATGCACATGCACATGCACATGCACATGCACATGCACATGCACATGCACATGCACATGCACATGCACATGCACAATGCACATGCACATGCACAATGCACATGCACATGCACATGCACAATGCACAATCAAATATAAATTGAAAATTCAAAAATCAGTTCACTCACCTGTGATTGTAGTACCAGCAGCTGATGCATCTATGGCTCGAAGGAACATGGTCCCTTTGCAACAATGCACCAAAATGTTGTACACATTTCTCTTTCGTATGTCCGTCCATCCGTCACACATGATTGTGCATCCATACTTTGCCCATGTCTCTTTCATAGGCTCAAGCTCTCTCTCTAATGCTTCCTTTGTTTTTTTCAGCTCCGTTGTCCTCAAGTCTTCATAGGTAGGCCCTTGCCAACGAAACCCTAATAGTGAAACCTTCTCAATGGCATTTCTCCATGCCGATGTCCGTGCAACATTAAAAGACAAACCACATTGTATAAAAGCTTTCATGATGGCTTGTGTGGCTTCTTGTTTACGTTGTTGTTGCAAGCTAGCACGTATAGATGCTCCTCCAAGAGAGCCAAGTGGGTGCTCTTGTGGATCATGCTCTACTCTTGTACTCTTTCTTGGTGGCTCATGCTCTATGTCAATGTCTATGGAAGCTTGAGATGCTTGAGTTTGGGGATCACAAGAACCATGTGAACTGCTTGCTTGCGATCTAGCTTCGGATTGGGCTCCACTATTCCTTCTACCAAGGGCTTTTTGAGCTACCCATGCCATTAGCTCTCCTTTTATAGCTTCGGGCATTGGCTCTTTGCAAGGTGCAACTCCTATGCATCTTAATCTTCCAAGATGCGCCTTGATCCTATCTGCTCCACCGGCTCCACTATAGCCACAAAGCTTGCAAGTCCATCTCTCACTACCCCCGAAGCCCATCTTTCCTTGGCTTGTCACATATTCCCAACATGCTTGTTTTGCTTTAGGCATGTTGATGGAAGAGGTTAGAAGCTTGGAGAGGAGTCCTCAAGATAGGAAGCAAGCTTAGGGGGGTCACGTGTGTGAGGGTGTGTGTATAAAGTACCTTCACCTTCTTGAAGCTTGCGTTTTGCTCTTCCACAGGGTCTGTTTTGCTCTCGGGTCGCCTGTCGAAAATGCCTCAATGAGGCCGTTTCGGCGAAACGGCCTCATTTGAGGCAAATTTTTTTGTGTTTGTTCGCAACGTGTTGCGAACGTCGCAACGTTGCGACGTTGCGTTGCGAACGTTGCGAACACATCGCAACGCGTTGCAATGCAACACTGGTCCCCCGTGAGGAGAGGTGGTGCCCAGTATGCCAGACAGAGGTAGAGAGTGAGGAGCATTTTGTTATCAGATGTCCAGCATACTTAGACCTACGAGCACAGTTCCGGATCGAGGAGTCATTCCAGCTCTGCATGACTATGGGAGACCAGAGACGCTTGGGACGCTTTCTCACAGCAGCATACGAGAGGCGAGAGCGGTCACTACAGCCCATACATCAGCCACGGGTGAGTACCCAGCAGACCATTACCCAGTTCTTTCAGCGAGTTGAGCTACATCAGAGAGGTCCATCTATAGGGCTCACGCTCCACCAGGCAGCAGCACAGAGAGCACGGCGCCGACCACGCATGGGCGGATATCGTCGACCACGACTATATCAGGAGGATATCTCACGCATCAGGATTGTCTACGACCACATGATGGAGCATAGGTGTACCACCACCCACTGGGTTGTCTTCCTTCAGGAGGCACTCAGACCACCACCGATGTACCACATACTACACCCACCTCCACCCACCACCAGTAGCTAGGGCGTTTTACTCACATTTTTGGATCCCCCATGTATTAGGTGGCCACTATCTGCAGAGTCAGAGCCACGTCTCCCCAGCCTTTTCCAGCCCTATCTGGCTTTGTGTAGCGATATACTTTTTATTTCATTTTATCTTCTACACAGGGTTACTACACTTGTACATGGTTTTTGTCTCATAGGCCAAGTTTGGCCTCCAGAAGACGTTAATATGACTTTCTCTCTCTCTCTCTCTCTCTCTCTCTCTCTCTCTCTCTCTCTCTCTCTCTCTCTCTCTCTCTCTCTCTCTCTCTCTCTCTCTCTCTCTCTCTCTCTCTCTCTCTCTCTCTCTCTCTCTCTCTCTCTCTCTCTCTCTCTCTCTCTCTCTCTCTCTCTCTCTCTCTCTCTCTCTCTCTCTCTCTCTCTCTCTCTCTCTCTCTCTCTCTCTCTCTCTCTCTCTCTCTCTCTCTACCCTTTTGCATATAGGCTATAGATATAGCACTCCATTCACCATCCCCCCCCTCCCACTTTCATGGGTATCTATACATGCATACTACAGAGATCTATATCAGCCTTGCAAGCTTTTTTTCAGCCCTTTTATCTTTTCCGATTGACAGAAGATACACCCATGTACATTGATTTGTCTCATAGGTCAAGTTCGGCCTCCTAATAGACGTAAAAGCACTCTCTCCTTTTCTCTTTCGCTCTCTCTCTATCTCACACACACACTACAGAGAGCACTTCCTCACTGTGACAGCGGATGGTTTCATCCAAAGACCACGATACATGGATACATACATGGATACATACATGGAGAGTGGCCATTGGGCAGCTCATAGTATCATCACACCAGCTCGAGATTGAGGTTGGGCAAGGGACACATACTCCTAGGGACGAGAGATTATGAAGGATATGTCGAGAGGAGATGGAGGACGAGGAGCACTACACATGTAGATGCCAGGCATACGAGGACATCAGAGACAGCTACCCACAGCTCTTCAGGGGACCGAGAGAGATCAGGGCTTTATTGGAGACGGAGGACCAGCGCCCTCTTGGTCGCTTCCTAGTAGAGCTCTAGCGCCGTCGTGCATCACTTCTCCAGCAACGGATGGACATACACTTGGCCTCATTACAGAATTTTTCAGACCCACAGCCACCCGAGGACCAAGCTCGACGCAGGGTGTCACATTACAGAGTGCAGAGGAGCTTAGACGACAACGCCGACAACTGAGACCCCCATTCAAGAGAGCCAGTCCCCACCAGAGAGAGATTCAGGCGATTCACGCACGCCATGACATGGGGATACAAAGACGTCACCAATGCAACCCTGTCGATCTGGATGTGTAGAGCATTTTGAGGATCGCCACGATGCCTTACCCACCAATGCACTATATCCTACACCCACTCCAGGCACTTAGAGCGTTATGACACCATCGCGCCTCCCCTCCCTATGCATATCATATTTGTACATCACCTATTGAGCATATAGAGTGCATACCCATAGCACCCCATAGCCTTGATGCCAGCTATTATCCACTCCTTTTTATACTCTGTTCTGTACCCACACTTTATTTTCCTTTTGGGATCACAGTGGATAGTGGATTGGATCATACTGATGTATATGTTTTGTCTCATAGGTCGATTTAGGTCTCTAATAGACGTTAAAATCTGGCTTGGACGCGACCAGACAGTCTCGAGGAGATCCTGACATCACATGACTTTGCATGCATCATAGAGACACACGAGAGCCCAGAGAGAGGTCTACCACGCATTGCAGGTTTTCATTGGGAATCTGCATTCAGGACCACAACGAGACATAGTACAGCGCGAGGATAAGGAGGAGTGGTCATCGTATTTCGACAGGAGATACAGAGCCGGATCCATAATATAGGTAGAGATGAGGAGGCATGATACATGTGTGTTCGCATGGAGATAGCACAGGGGAGCTGGGTTTACATTGCTATATGCTACTTCCCACCAGGCGGATCTCGATATGCATGACAGGATCTTGGGGGACCGATTCGAGACAGAGGCTCACCATACACAACGCTTTCAGATGAGATACTACATTATAGCACACTAGGTGAAGTCTTCCTTACGGGGGACTTCAATGGTCGCACTCAGTCACATCAGTGCGAGGCATACGACATGGATCACCCATATCTCATGAGGGCCAGAGACCCAGATGAGATTAGCACCAGCAGCGTATCGGCAAATACGGGTCAGGACACCACCGGCTATGGAAGACATCTACTCGAGCTAGGCAGCCCACATCATCTCGTTATATATAACGGGATGAATCGTTGGCCAGCTTCGGGCGGATTTACTTGCTTCCCTCACGGGGGAGGTGAGAGCACAGTCGACTACATTTTGGGTACCACCTCTAGAGCCCCAGAACCGTTGGTATGATGCAAATTGTCGTGAGCTACGGAAGCACCTACGGATTTTAGAGCATAGAGGAGATATTACACACACAGGCACAGCGTCGCATGTAGAGCCTTACTCGCCGCAAACGACGAGATTGGGAGGAGAGACAGTATTGGGATATTTACCATTTGCTCATGAGTCGAGACAGTTTAGTGGCATGGCGACATTTGAGAGAGAGGAGACAGCAGACACCTATCCGAGACCGGAGCACTTGGCATAGCTATGCACTTAGCCTATACGAGATCCCAGACCAGCCCCCCATTCCCAGACCGCAGAGCTCACCTCCTACTACCTCTGACTTCTTCACACCGACTATGGTGGGACGCGCTATTACCCGACTGCAGCAAGGCCGGGCCCATGATCATTTCGGTTTACAGGCTGAGCACCTCATCTATGGAGGCACGACTCTGGCACCGCTCATTGCCCATCTCTTCAACCGTGCATTGGTTGAAGGGTTCCCAGACTCATGGACTCAGCACACCATAGTGCCCATCCATAAGTCAAGTGATACTATGGATCCAGCTACATACCAGAGGATCATGATTGGCCCTATATTGGCCAAGTTATATGGGGCAGTACTAGAGACAGAGTTGAGTACTCTGGCGGAGAGGAAGCACATCAGGGCTCCAGGACAGGCAGGTTTCAGACGAGATTACTCTACCATTGACCACATCTTCACTCTGAGATGCCTGATCGACCATGCAAGGGTGAGGAAGAGGAGATTATATTGTTGCTTTGTGGACTTCCGCAAAGCATTTGACACTGTTCCCAGGGATCGACTCTTCAGACGCCTACTTGATATCGGAGCTTCGGAGGAGATGATATGGGGGATCTACGCCTTATACGAGAGAGTATCTGGTAGAGTCAGCTGTCAAGGGGGCTTATCTGATCCACTTGCTAGCACTATCGGGGTGAAGCAAGGATGCCCTCTTTCACCCACCCTCTTTGGTCTCTACATTGATGAGATAGTGGACTTCATACAGCACCAGGGGGGAGATGGCATTGAGGTTCGCGGGTCGACTCTCCATATTCTTTTATACGCTGATGATATTGTATTGGTTTCAGAGTCTGCAGAAGGTCTACAGCATCATCTACATGGCCTAGATGACTTTTGAAGACACACAGGGTTATCTGTGAACCTTGCCAAAACCAAGGTCATGATCTTTCATACATCAGCATAGGTAGGCAGGCATAGTTTGTTCACAGCAGCGGGTAGACCGATCGAGGTGGTTGGATCATATGTTTACTTGGGGGTGACATTTACAGCAGCATCAGGGTTCTTCTCTATGGCTCAGGAAGCCCGCGACCGCATCACATGTGGGTACGCAGCACTAGCTTTGATGGAGAGACAGTGCCACCAGGCATATTTTCAGGAGCCCCGCACAAAGGGGTGGCTCTTTGACACTTTGGTTACACCAGTGCTCATATATGGGGCAGCCATATGGGGACCGGGATTAGCTACATCAGTATGGACAGCAGTAGAGAGGCCACAGATCCTCATGATTGCCAGACTTATCCGCAGCAAGCCTTCAGTACCACATGATATCATTAGAGCAGAGCTCGCTGCACCACCGATGCTAGTTGAGGCACTATTCCAGACAATATGCCTATTACACAGACTTCGGAGCATGGATACAGAGCGCATTGCTTATCTTGCTTTCCAGGCATCACGTGATATGGCATTAGCAGACGACACCTCCTCATGGTATGCACAGACACGAGACTAGTTGGCCCACCATGGCTTTGACATAGACAGGGTACCACCACTACAGTACGACTCACATGCACTCACCTACTCGCTCTCTCATCAAGAGAGGAATAGGGTCATTCGTCAGGAGATATGGCATACATACATACAGAGGACATGGGTGAGCCCAAGGGATACATTGCCACCGAAAAATGCTCTATTACTACAAGCATTTTCTACATATATCGGACGCAGGCTTCATCGAGATTCCGAGATACATGCAGACATACCTTCCCCACCACCTACGAGTCGTCATTGGGCAGCTCCGGTTTTCATCACATCAGCTCGAGATTGAGAGGGGTCGGTCCAGAGGAGTCTCCCGTGAGGAGAGGTGGTGCCTAGTATGCAAGACAGAGGTAGAGAGTGAGGAGCATTTTGTTATCAGATGCCCAGCATACTTAGACCTACGAGCACAGATCCATATAGAGTCGTCACTCCAGCTGTGTATGACTATGGGAGACCAACGACGCTTGGGACGCTTTCTCACAGCAGCATACGAGAGGCGAGAGCGGTCACTTCAGCCCACACATCAGCCACGGGTGAGTACTCAGCAGACCATTACCCAGATCTTTCAGCGAGCTGAGCTACATCAGAGAGGTCCATCTATAGGGCTCACGCTCTACCAGGCAGCAGCACAGAGAGCACGGCGCCAACCACGCATGCGCGGATATCGTCGACCACCACTATACCAGGAGGATATCTCACGCATCAGGAAAGCCTACGACCACATGATGGAGCATAGCCGTACCAGCACTCCCTGGGTTGTCTTCCTTCATGAGGCGCTCAGACCACCACCGATGTACCACATACTACACCCACCTTCACCCATCACCAGTACCTAGGGCGTTTTACTCACATTATGGATCCCCCATGTATTAGGTGGCCACTATTTGCAGAGTCAGAGCCACGTCTCCCAAGCCTTTTCCCGCCCTATATAGCTTTGTGTAGCGATATACTTTTTAGTTCATTTTATCTTCTACACAGGGTTACTACACTTGTACATGGTTTTTGTCTCATAGGCCAAGTTTGGCCTCCAGAAGACGTTAATATGACTCTCTCTCTCTCTCTCTCTCTCTCTCTCTCTCTCTCTCTCTCTCATCTCTCTCTCTCTCTCTCTCTCTCTCTCTCTCTCTCTCTCTCTCTCTCTCTCTCTCTCTCTCTCTCTCTCTCTCTCTCTCTCTCTCTCTCTCTCTCTCTCTCTCTCTCTCTCTCTCTCTCTCTCTCTCTCTCTTTGTATGCAGATGTAGCGCATATGATGGCATCAGAGCTAGATACGGGACTCTATTTACAGGGCAGCCCACCCTCCGAGAGATCATGGACTCTAGAGACCAGCGAGAGCTCGGGCGATTCCTACTAGAGATACAGAGTCACAGAGATTCCCTACTCCAGCCTACTGTAGCAGCCCATACAGGAGGGAGACAGAGTCAGCTCACTGAGTTCTTTATTCCACGACGTGCTGCAGCCCTCCCCCCTCAGCCCACACACCGAGAAGGGTGACTCTTCAGCAGGCTGCTCGAGCTAGGAGACGACCCCGTGCTAGAGGATATCGGGCCCCGAGACATCACCGACATCAGATTGCAGAGATCCAGGCTCGTCAACATGGCGCCATGGAGGAGAGACGATTCCAGATGATGGCTGATCCTGCTGCAGCTATCACGATGGCCTTGACTCCACCTCCACCTACGTATCACATCTTACACCCGCCCACTACCACAGGATGGAGCTAGTTAGTCGTTTCAGATGCATTCCCATGCTTGTTGTACTACCCCTTTGCATATAGACTGCCATAGATATCGCACTCCATACACCCCCCTCTTTCATGGGTATCTCCACACGCATTTCACGGAGATATGTATCAGCTTTACGAGTTTCTTTTTCAGCACTTTTATCTTCTCTGATAGACAGAATATACACCCATGTACATCGATTTGTCTCATAGGCCGAGTTCGGCCTCCTAATAGACGTAAAAACACTTTCTCTCTCTCTCTCTCTCTCTCTCTCTCTCTCTCTCTCTCTCTCTCTCTCTCTCTCTCTCTCTCTCTCTCTCTCTCTCTCTCTCTCTCTCTCTCTCTCTCTCTCTCTCTCTCTCTCTCTCTCTCTCTCTCTCTCTCTCTCTCTCTCTCTCTCTCTCTCCCGTTTCTTTCTTTCTTTCTTTCTTTCTTTCTTTCTCTCTCTCTCTCTCTCTCTCTCTCTCTCTCTCTCTCTCTCTCTCTCTCTCTCTCTCTCTCTCTCTCTCTCTCTCTCTCTCTCTCTCTCTCTCTCTCTCTCTCTCTCTCTCTCTCTCTCTCTCTCTCTCTCTCTCTCTCTCTGTGTCCCGTTTTTAGGGTTTCACAGGTCTGTCCCCCTCTGTTTTTAGGGTTTCGCCTTCATCTCCTCTCCTTTTTAGGGTTTCGCTGGTCTGTTTTTAGGGTTTCTCCATCATATTTGCTGCCTTTTTAGGGTTTTGCCATATCTGCTTTGTTTTTTAGGGTTTCGCAGGTCTGTTTTTAGGGTTTTTTTAGGGTTTCGTCATGTTATTTTAGGGTTTTGCAGCTCTGTTTGGTTTTTTACGAGGTCAGTTGACACCCTAACTGTTCAAACCTGTAGAACTGAAACCCTAACCGCCCGAAAGCTAACCAAACCTGCCCATCATGCCTCTCTATTTCTCATAAATTCTAAACTGATGAGGATTGCAAAAGCCTGAAGCGGATCACCTCTTTGGGCCTCACAACAATTTGTCGGTCATGGCAAAACTCGAGAAGCAAGATGTGGAAGAGATGATAAATAAAGCCATAAGAGAAGCAAAAAAGAGAGGCAGACAGGGCTCTTAATCAAGAGATGAGGAAGGCAACAGAAAGAATAAAAGCTCTTGAGGATCAAATCAAACAACTCAAAGAAGACACGGATGAATGGAAAGCTGTAAGACATCGTCTTCAAGAAAAAATCATCCACATGAAGATCTCCAAAGAAGAGGGAGAAATTACCAAAATAGATGATCTGAAAGAAGAAATAAAGAACATCCAAAAGAAGGTCAGATCAGAGGTAGAATCAACCCAAAACAGTTGGGTTGAAGTCGTATGCAAAAGTATTAAAAAAGAAGTAAAGGAAGAGGCAATCAGAGATGAATACATCAGGGTGCAAGACACACTTGAAGAGGAGAGACTTAGACAGGTCCGTAGACTACATGTAAGGATCTTAGGCCTCCCTGAAGGAACATCTGCTGAGGCTGATGCATCACATATATATCGTCAACTAGGATATAGGGATATGCCATTCACCCATGCCTGGAGAGCCGGAAAAGATCACACAAAACCTCGAGCTCTTATATTACACATGTGATCAGGATAGAATTGCTTTTTTCAAAAAGCGATCCATACTAAGAAGACTTCCAGGTGAATCTTTATTCATGGACGAGGACCTCACAAAAATGCAGATAGGGCACAGAAAGGCATGTATGCCTCAGATCTTATAGGCAAGGAGAGAAGGAAAGAAGGCTTGTTACCGCGACGGTAGAGTCTTTATAGATGGACGCCCTATCAAATAGGGATACGCGGCCTATGAGGCAACACCACACCAGGGGTCACCACAACACCACACCAAGGGTCACCACTCAAGGGAGCAGTGTGGAACTGCAATGGAGCACTTTGGACACGGCCAGACCGACTGGAGGAGATCCTAGATATGCATGACTTTGCTTGCATCACAGAGACTCATGAGAGCCCCGAAAGAAGCCTCCCACACATTGCACGCTTTCATTGGGAATCTGCATTCAGGGCCACGACAAGACAGAGTACAGCACGAGGATCAGGGGGAGTCCCCATCATATTTAGACAGGAGATACAGAGCCGGATCCACATCATAGGTAGAGACGAGGAGGCACGATACATGTGGGTTCGCATGGAGATAGCACCAGAGAGCAGGGTCTACATTGCCATATGCTACTTCCCACCAGGGGGATCCAGATATGCAAGATATGACCATGGGGGACAGACTCGGGACAAAGATTCACCATACACAGCACTTTCGGATGAGATACTACATTACAGCACCCTAGGTGAAGTCTTCCTCATGGGGGACTTCAACGCCGCACCTAGTCACATCAGTGCGAGTCATATGCTATGGAGCATCCACAGATCATGAGGAGCAGAGATCCAGTCGAGACAGGGACCAGCAGAGTATCAACGGATATGGGTCAAGACAGCACCGGGTATGGCACACATTTACTTGGGAGTGACTTTCACAGCTGCCTCTGGGGTTCTCTCCATGCCTCAAGCAGCCCGTGATCGCATCACACGTGGATACGCAGCGCTAGCTTTGATGGAGAGACAGTGTCACCAGGCATATTTTCAGGAGCCCCGCACAAAGGGGTGGCTCTTCGACACTTTAGTTACCCAGCACTCATGTATGGTGCAGCTATATGGGGACCGAGATTAGCTACATCATCATGGACAGCACTAGTGAGACCGCAGATTCTCATGATTGCTAGACTCATCCGCAGCAAATCTTCGGTACCCCATGATATCATTAGGGAAGAGCTTGCTGCACCACCGATGCTAGTAGAGGCACTCTTCCAAACAGTATGCCACAGGATCCAGAGCATGGACATAGAGCGCATCACTTACAGAGCTTTCCAGGCATCACGCGACATGGCACTAGCCGGAGACACCTCATCATGGTATGCACAGACACGGGATTGGCTTGCCCTCCATGGTTTTGACATAGACAGACTACCACCAGTACAGTATGACTCCCAGGCTCCCACCTATTCACTCTCTCACCAAGAGAGAAATAGGATCATCCGTCAGGAGATATGGCATACATACATACAGAGGACATGGATGAGCCCGGGGAGGACATTGACACCGAAAATGCTTCACTACCGTGAGCATTTTCTACGGATTTCAGACCAGGGCTTCATTGAGACTCCACGCTACATGGAGACATACCTACCACACCACCTTCGAGTCATCATTGGGCAGCTTCGAGTTTCATCACATCAGCTCGAGACTGAGAGGAGTCGGGCTAGAGGAGTCCCTCGAGAGGAGAGGTGGTGCCCAGTATGCCATACAGAGATAGAGAGTGAGGAGCACCTCGTTATCAGATGCCCGGCATACTCGGACCTACGAGCACAGTTCCAGATAGAGGAGTCACTCCAATTGTGCATGACCACTGCAGACCAGGGGAGGATGGGGCGTTTCCTCATGGCTGCATATGAGAGACGAGATCAGATGCTAGAGCCTACACACCAGAAACGGGTGAGTACCCAACAGACTATTACTCAGTATTTTGAGCGCCTTGGTCCACATCGGACGGACCCTCCTCCCAGAGGCATAGGGCTCACACTCCAGCAGGCAGCGGCACAGAGAGTGCGACGCCGACCACATTTGGATGGGTACCGACGACCACGACTACACCCGGAGGATATCTCACCCATCAGGATAGCCCACGACTACATGATGGAGCATAGGCGCACTACCACCACTTGGACAGGCTTCCTCCAGGAGGCACTCCTACCGCCGCCGATGTACCATATACTCCACCCACCTCCACCCATCATCAGCACTTAGGGTATACATATTCACTCCCTCATGGCTCCCCTTTGTATCAGGTGGTCATTATCTACTTAGCCAGAGCCACTCTCCCCCCAGGCACCATTATTTTATTCCCACTACCTCCTCATTACAGATACCACCATCCTTTGCTGTTTTCCGCCTACACACTTGTGTACCGAGTATTTTTTTCCTTTCCATTGCTACACAAAGATTACCACAGTTGTATATGATTTTGTCTCATAGGCCAAGTTTGGCCTTTGGAAGACTCTCTCTCTCTCTCTCTCTCTCTCTCTCTCTCTCTCTCTCTCTCTCTCTCTCTCTCTCTCTCTCTCTCTCTCTCTCTCTCTCTCTCTCTCTCTCTCTCTCTCTCTCTCTCTCTCTCTCTCTCTCTCTCTCTCTCTCTCTCTCTCTCTCTCTCTCTCTCTCTCTCTCTCTCTCTCTCTCTCTCTCTCTCTCTCTCTCTCTCTCTCTCTCTCTCTCTCTCTCTCTCTCTCTCTCTCTCTCTCTCTCTCTCTCTCTCTGCCACGCGCCTGCAACCCGCTCTCTGCGACCCCCGCGAAACCCTAGCAGCGCCACTCTGCTACCCCTGCGAAACCCTAGCAGCGCCCCCCCGCCACTCTTCCCTGCGAAACCCTAGCAGCGCCCCCCGAAAACCCACTCTCTCTGCCCTGCGAAACCCTAGAAGCGCCCCCAGCCCGCCAGGCGCCTGCAACCCGCTTGCCACTCGCTCGGCCTCCACCGTTCCCGCCACCCTCCCCCTGCCCCCTTTCGCCCTACCCACCCCTTCGACCCCCCCCCCCTCGGCAATACCCCCTTCGTGTTGCCTCTGTTGCCTCCCTCAGCGCCAGTCTTGCCCATGCCGCCCGCCTTCAACCCGAAAAACCTAACCCTAGAATAACCCTAAACTTAAAACAAAAAACCTAATCCTAACCTTAACCATGACCCTCTCCACAAACGTGCCCGAAAACACACCCCCCCCCCCCCCCCTTCCTTATGACCTTCCCAAAATCCTAATCCTAGCCAAGCCTAATCCTAGTCCGAACCTAGCTTGAAACCCTAACCCTAACCCTAACCCTAACCCGAGCCCTAATCCTAAACCTTGAAATGGCTCCCATGGACCGGAAGGAAGTGGACGACCTTATTGCTAAAGCTCTCAAAGAGGCCAAAAAGAAAGCAGACCGCAACCTCAATATGGAGATACGAAAGATGATGGAAAAGTTCAAAGGGCTCGAAGAACAAGTCATGAATAAAGTCAAAGGACTGGAAGAACAAGTGAAGACTCTCACAGAAGAAAGAGACCATTGGAGGACAGCTTATGAGCACATGAAAGAAGAGGGGGAGATCTCCAACGTGGAGATACTCAAGGAAGAAATAAAGAACGAAATCAAAACGGAGGTAGAATCTACTCGAGAGTCATGGGTGGAAGTAGTACACAAAAGGGTTAAGAAGGAAGTTAGGGAAGACGTGCAGAAAGAAGAGCTCACACGAGTCCAGGATACACTTGAGGAGGAGAGGCTTCGACACACTCGAAGACTTCACATTCGGATTACGGGCCTACCCGAAGGGGTATCACCCGAGGCAGACGCCACTGACATTTGCCGTCGACTTGGATACGAGAGCATGCCCTACACAGACGCATGGAGGGTTGGGAGGGATACATCGCGTTTGCGGGCACTCATCCTCAAGATGAGTTCTGAGGAGGCACGGACCTCCTTTTTTAGACGTCGAGCAGTACTACGTGGACTACCCGGCGGCACCCTCTACATGGACGAGGACCTCACGCGTATGCAAGTGGCACACCGACGCGCTTGCATGCCACAGATACTCCAGGCGCGTCGAGAGGGGAGGAAGGCCTTTTACCGTGATGGTAAGGTCTTCATAGATGGACGCCCTATCAAATAGCGCCATGCGGCCTATGAGACATCACTACACCAGGAGACACCACTCAGAGGAGCAGTGTGGAACTGCAACGGGGCACTTTGGACGCGACCAGACAGAGTCGAGGAGATCCTGGCATCACATGACCTTGTGTGCATCACAGAGACACACGAGAGCCCAGAGAGAGGTCTACCACGCATTGCAGGTTTTCATTGGGAATCTACATTGAGGACCACGACGAGACAGAGTACAGCGCGAGGATCGGGAGGAGTGGCCATCGTATTCCGACAGGAGATATAGAGCCGGATCCATATTATATGTAGAGATGAGGAGGCACGATACATGTGGGTTCGCATGGAGATAGCACAGGGGAGCTCGATTTACATTGCTATATGCTACTTCCCACCAGGCGGATCTCGATACGCAGGACAGGATCTTGGGGGACCGATCCGAGATAGAGACTCACCATACACAGCGCTTTCAGATGAGATACTACATTACAGCACACTAGGTGAAGTCTTCCTTATGGGGGACTTCAATGGCCGCACTCAGTCGCATCAGTGCGAGGCATACGACATGGATCACCCACATCTCATGAGGGCCAGAGACCCGGTTGAGATTAACACCAGCAGAGTATCAGCAGATACGGGTCAGGACACCACCGGCTATGGCAGACATCTACTCGAGCTAGGTAGCCGCCATCATCTCGTTATATACAACGGGATGAATCGTTGGCCAGGTTCAGGCGGATTTACTTGCTTCCCTCACAGGGGAGGTGAGAGCACAGTCGACTACATTTTGGGTACTACCTCTGGAGCTTCACTCATCCCTTCACTTAGTATTGGACGACGCCCACTCGGTGCAGACCACACATTTATCACATTCACACTCTCATCTCCGATTCCCTTAGACCCTCCCTCACCCACTGAGATACATACCACGATACACTTCACACACGAGCTCTCACACGTTTATGCACACCATTTACACACCCGCTTACTCTCCCTCGATCCATGCTCACCTTTGGACACACTCACATCACATATCACCACCATCCTACAGGACTCAGCTCTCCGCAGCTTCCCACACCACACACATATGCACCCTCCACGCACAGGATCCATGCCCGAGAACCGTTGGTATGATGCAGAGTGTCGCGAGCTGCGGAAGCACCTACGGATTTTAGAGCATAGAGGAGATATTACACACACACAGGCACAGCGTCGCATGCAGAGCCTTACTCGCCGCAAACTTCGGAGCATGGATACAGAGCGTATTGCTTATCGTGCTTTCGACGCATCACGTGATATGGCATTAGCAGGCGACACCTCCTCATGGTATGCACAGACACGAGACTGGCTTGCCCACCATGGCTTTGACATAGACAGGCTACCACCACTACAGTACGACTTTCATGCACCCACCTACTCGCTCTCTCATCAAGAGAGGAATAGGATCATTCGTCAGGAGATATGGCATACATACATACAGAGGACATGGGTGAGCCCTAGGGGTACATTGCCACCGAAAATGCTCTACTACCGCGAGCATTTTCTACATATATCAGGCACGGGCTTCATCGAGATTCCGAGATACATGCAGACCTACCTTCCCCACCACCTACGAGTCATCATTGGGCAGCTCCGGGTTTCATCACATCAGCTCGAGATTGAGAGGGGTCGGTCAAGGGGAGTCCCCCGTGAGGAGAGGTGGTGCCCAGTATGCCAGACAGAGGTAGAGAGTGAGGAGCATTTTGTTATCAGATGTCCAGCATACTTAGACCTACGAGCACAGTTCCAGATCGAGGAGTCATTCCAACTGTGCATGACTATGGGAGACCAGAGACGCTTGGGATGCTTTCTCACAGCAGCATACGAGAGGCGAGAGCGGTCACTACAGTACATACATCAGCCACGGGTGAGTACCCAGCAGACCATTACCCAGTTCTTTCAGCGAGTTGAGCTACATCAGAAAGGTCCATCTATAGGGCTCACGCTCCACCAGGCAGAAGCACAGAGAGCACGGCGCCGACCACGCATGGGCGGATATCCTCGACCACGACCATATCAGGAGGATGTCTCACGCATCAGGATTGCCTACGACCACATGATGGAGCATAGGCGTACCACCACCCCCTGGGTGGTCTTCCTTCAGGAGGCACTCAGACCAGCACCGATGTACCACATAGTACACCCACCTCCACCCATCACTTGTCGCTAGGGCGTTTTACTCACATTTTGGATCCCCCCATGTATTAGGTGGCCACTATCTGCAGAGTCAGAGCCACATCTCCCCAGCCTTTTCCAGCCCTATATAGCTTTGTGTAACGATATACCTTTTATTTCATTTTATCTTCCACACAGGGTTACTACACTTGTACATGGTTTTTGTCTCATAGGCCAAGTTTGGCCTCCAGAAGACGTTAATATGACTTTCTTTCTTTCTTTCTTTCTCTCTCTCTCTCTCTCTCTCTCTCTCTCTCTCTCTCTCTCTCTCTCTCTCTCTCTCTCTCTCTCTCTCTCTCTCTCTCTCTCTCTCTCTCTCTCTCTCTCTCTCTCTCTCTCTCTCTCTCTCTCTCTCTCTCTCTCTCTCTCTCTCTCTCTCTCTCTCTCTCTCTCTCTCTCTCTCTCTCTCTCTCTCTCTCTCTCTCTCTCTCTCTCTCTCTCTCTCTCTCTCTCTCTGTCTCTCTCTCTCTCTATTTCTGCACAGGACATAATAGAGTTGTACACAGTTTTGTCTCATGAGTCATAGGCCAAGTTTGGCCTTTAGAAGACGTTAATCTCTCTCTCTCTCTCTCTCTCTCTCTCTCTCTCTCTCTCTCTCTCTCTCTCTCTCTCTCTCTCTCTCTCTCTCTCTCTCTCTCTCTCTCTCTCTCTCTCTCTCTCTCTCTCTCTCTCTCTCTCTCTCTCTCTCTCTCTCTCTCTCTCTCTCTCTCTCTCTCTCTCTCTCTCTCTCTCTCTCTCTCTCTCTCCCTCTCTCTCTCTCTCTCTCTCTCTCTCTCTCTCTCTCTCTCTCTCTCTCTCTCTCTCTCTCTCTCTCTCTCTCCTTATATGGCCGACACTTACTCCAGATGGGAGAAGCACACCGTCTCGTTATATATAATGGGATGGAGAGCTGGCCCACCTCGCGCAGTGTCACCCGCATTCCACCCACGACACCACAGGGGGGTAGTGTGGTAGACTATGTTATCGGACCTCCGGAGGCCACACATCTGATCACCTCATTCACTATCCCACCCTTACCGATTGGAGGTGATCACGCATATCTTGCCCTATCCATTCGCGGCTCACCATGCATACCCCACCCCGTCACCATACAGCCACGAGCCCGTACCACCATTCACTTTAGACATGAGCTAGCACATATCTATAGCTCCCATGTTCGAGAGCGCATCTACTCCCTTGATCCCTCTGCCTCCTTGGACACCCTCACCGCCCACTTCTCCTCGATCCTCCATACATCCGCTACTCTAAGCTTCCCATACACCACCCACAGCAGTGCACATCCGATGCGACTGGGGCATACACCCCAAAATAGATGCTACGATGAGGAGTGTAGGCGACTATACCGACATCTCAGAGCACAGAGTATCTTGGGATCCATCACAGAGAGGGAGGCACGACGACAAATGCGAGCCCTCACACGCCGGAAGCGGCGAGCTTTCGAGGAGCGACAGGAGGCAGAGTTGATCGACCTTCTCATGAGTAGGGATTGTGCCACCGCGTGGAGGGCACTACGTGAGCCAAGTCCATCTACACCCATAGGAGATCCTTCGACTTGGCACACCTACGCCCAAAAGTTATATGACGTCCAAGGACAGCCACCATTACCGATTCCTTCCACACCGCGTCCGGTGATATCCACCCTCTTCACAGCAGGCATGGTACGACAGGCCATCCATAGGCTACAGCATGGCCGTTCAGCACACCACACGGGGCTACAGGGAGAGCACTTTATATACGCAGCAGATGTAGTTTCCCACTTGATCGACCATCTCTTCAACCGTGCTTTGGTTGAGGGATTACCCGACTCGTGGACTATGCATACCATTACGCCTATCCATAAGTCCGGCGATATGATGGACCCAGGGAACTACAGGACTATTATGATAGGCCATATCCTGGCCAAGATCTATGGGGCAGTACTAGAGGCAGAGCTCAGTACACACACTGAGGCAGCGAGGATCAGAGCACCCGACCAGGCAGGCTTCCGCCGCACTTTCTCCACCATCGACCACATCTTCGTGCTTCGTTGCTTGATTGAGAGCGCGAAGGCGAGGAAGCAGAGACTATACTGTTGCTTTGTCGATTTCCGCAAAGCCTTCGACATGGTCCCTCGAGAGAGACTACTACGGAGGCTCCAGGAGTTACAGCTTCCATCAGACATGCTATGGGCCATCCACGCTTTGTATGCACGAGTCACAGGCAAGGTACGCTGCCCCGGCGGTCTATCAGACAGCCTTGTTAGCACCATTGGTGTGAAACAAGGTTGCCCTCTCTCACCCTTCGGTCTCTACGTCGACGAGATCACGGAGTATATACAGCGAGCAGGAGGGCGAGGAGGAGACCTCGGAGGTACACCAGTACATATCCTATTATATGCTGATGACATTGTCCTACTCTCAGAGTCACAGGAGGGGTTGGAGTCACATTTACAGGCGCTCGATACCTTTTGCATGGAGAGAGGACTCACAGTGAACCTTGGCAAGACCAAGGTCATGATCTTCCATACCTCCAGGACAGTACGCCATCGCGCCTCTTTCACAGTGGCTGGAGGACAGATAGAGGTAGTGGACTCCTACGTCTACCTAGGTATTACCTTCTCGGGCACCAGAGGGGTATTCTCCATGGCACAGGCTGCGAGAGATAGATTGACGCGAGGTTATGCGGCACTTGCAAGATTGGAGAGACGCTGCTTTCAGACACATTTTCAGGAGCCCCGGACTAAGGGGTGGCTCTTTGACACTCATTGATGTACGCAGCAGCAGTATGGGCACCAGGGATCACAGAGGCGATGTGGACGAAGATTGAGAGGCCCCAGATCACCATGATATCACGCTTGTGCAGCAAGCCCTCCGTTCCACATGACATTATACAAGCTGAGCTTGGCACACCACCGATGCTAGTGGAGGCCCTCTTCCAGTTGGTGACCTTTATTCTGAGAGTCAGAGAGCTCCCCACTAGCCGACTCACTAGGCTTGGATTTGAGAGCTCTAGACATTTGGCAGAGACAGGGCATGAGAGAGTATGGTATGCACAGACTTACCGATGGTTAGCAGACCATGGCATGAGCATTACAGATCTCCCCCCTTTTCAGTATGACCTCTCTTCCCCCCACATTACCCTCTCTCGTTCGGAGAGGAATAGGATCATCCGTCAGGACCTACTACAGATACACGTCAGGGAGACATGGATAGCACCACGGGAGCCTCTTCCCACAAAGAGGCAACACTACAGAGAGCACTTCCTGACTGTGACAGCGGATGGTTTCATTCAGAGACCACGATACATGGATACATATACGGCACCAGCTGAGAGTGGCCATTGGGCAGCTCAGAGTATCATCACACCAGCTCGAGATTGAGATTGGGCGAGCCACACATACCCCCAGGGATGAGCGATTATGCAGGATATGTAGAGAGGAGGTGGAGGACGAGGAGCACTACACATGTAGATGCCAGGCATATGAGGACATCAGAGACCGCTACCCACGGCTCTTCAGGGGGCCTAGAGAGATCAGGGCTTTATTGGGGACAGAGGACCAGCGCCCTCTAGGTCGTTTCCTAGTAGAGCTCCAGCACCGTCGCGCATCACTCCTCCAGCAGCAGATGGAGATACACCTGACCCCCCCCCCTCAGACTTATATTACAGATTTTTTCAGACCCACATACACTCGAGGGCCCAGCTCGATGCGGGGTGTCACATTACACAGAGCAGAGGAGCTTAGACGAGCTTAGATGACAGCGTCGACGACCGAGACCCCTTGTCCGGAGAGCTCGTCCACATCAGAGAGAGATTCAGGCGATTCACGCACGCCATGACATGGAGATACAGAGACGTCAGCAGCGCACCCCTATCGATTTGGACGCCCAGAGCATTTTGAGGATCGCCATGATGCCTTACCCACCGATGCATTATATCCTACACCCACTCCAGGCATTTAGGGGGTTGTGATACCATCGAGCCTCCCCTCCCTATGCATATCATATTTGTATCTCACCCATTGAGCATATAGAGTGCATACCCATAGCACCCCACACCCTTGATACCAGCTACTATCCCTCCTTTTATACCCGTTTGCAGTACTCACACTTTATTTTCGTTTTGGATCACAGTGGATTGGATCATACTGATGTATATGTTTTGTCTCATAGGCCGATTTTGGCCTCTAATAGACATTAAAAAGTCTTTCTTTCTTTCTTCTTCTTCTTCTCTCTCTCTCTCTCTCTCTCTCTCTCTCTCTCTCTCTCTCTCTCTCTCTCTCTTCTCTCTCTCTCTCTCTCTCTCTCTCTCTCTCTCTCTCTCTCTCTCTCTCTCTCTCTCTCTCTCTCTCTCTCTCTCTCTCTCTCTCTCTCTCTCTCTCTCTCTCTCTCTCTCTCTCTCTCTCTCTCTCTCTCTCTCTCTCGTCAGATCTGCTGCGTCAGCGTCAGATCTGCTGCATCAGTTCTGACGCGTCAGGCCCATCAGAGCTGCGTCAGAGCGTCATATCTTCTGTGTCAGTTCTGATACGTCAGACCCGTCAGAACGTCAGACCAGCCAGCACGTCAGAGCATTGTGTCAGAGTTGCGTCAGACTGTCCCGTCAGACCTACTCCGTCAGACCCATCAAACTGCTGCGTCAGACCCGTCAGATCTCTGTGTCAGATCCGTCAGCCCACTGCATCAGCTTTGTTTTGTCAGACCTGCTGCGTGAAAACTGCCGATCTGTAACCCTAATTTTGCTGCATCAGACCCATCCTCCTTCTATTGGTGCACGAGGGAACAATGTCTTCCTTCCTCCCCTCCTAACTTCTCAAGCGCATACAAAGCAGGAAAATGGCTCGATTAGAAAGAAAAGAGGTGGAAGAGATGATCTGTAAAGCTATCAGAGAAGTAAAGAAAGAGGCAGACAGAGCACTAAATCAAGAAATGAGAAGGGCCTTCGAGAAGATCAAAGCTTTAGAAGAGCAAATCAAAGACACCAAAGAAGACCAAGAAATGGAGACACTGAAGGAAAGAGAACTATGGCTAAAGAGGCAGCAAGATTGGGTAGAAGAAAAAAAGATCATGCAAGAACAAATCGAGGCCCTCAAAGCATCAATAGCCTCCATCAGCCCGGAAGAAGGTGAACTTAGAGAACACACAAGAGAAGTGCTTAGAATGGAGCTAACTCAAGCCTTGACTGCAAGCATTGACACCAAACTCGAAGCAACCAAAGAAGGATGGCTTGAAGTAGTGAATAAAAACATAAAAAAAGAGGCAAAAGAAGAAGCTCTCATTGTACACACCACCATTGAGGAGGAGAGGATGCGACGCGCTCGACGTCTGAATGTACGAGTCACGGGTATATTGGAAAACGAAGGCTCCAACCCAGAGATGGATGGGAAGGCACTATGTAAGAAGCTTGGTTACAAGGAAGAGGAGGCACTCCCATTCATCAAATGTTGGAGAGAAGGAAAAGATCTTTCAAAAAAGAGAGCTCTCATTTTGCAATTCCCCTCTGAAGCAGTGAGATCCACCTTCATTCGCAAGAGAGTGGTTTTGAGGGGGCTTGAAGGCCCGCCTATTTACCTAGATGATGATCTCACACCCATGCAAGTAGCACATCGTCGTGCATGCATGCCAAGAGTACACGAGGCTCGTGGGGAGGGGAGAAAGGCTTCATACAGAGATGGTAGGGTCATCATTGATGGTAAAGCCGTACTATAGGGATTCGTGGCCTGTGAGACAGTTGAGGAGATACATCTTGCAGTGTGGAACTGCAATGGCGATTTATGGACACATCCAGAGAGGCTTGAGGAGGTGAGCAAAGATAGAGATATTATTTTGTTGACAGAGACACATGAGAGCCCCGATAGGAGCCTACCTCGGGTGCATGGCTTCCAGTGGGAGTCTTTACACAGAGATTGTACACGCCACCACACTACGAGAGGATCGGGGGGAGTAGCGATACTCTTCAGAGATGGACTTCAGAGCAGGATACACATCGTCGCACGAGACTCACAGGCGAGATACCTTTGGATCCGATTACAGCTCTCACAGGAGAGGGCCATCTATATTGCACTATGGTATTTTGCACCCTTTGGCTCCTGGTTCTCTGTCATGGATCAGGAGGAGGGCTCACCTTATACTTGTCTATCAGAGGAGATCACTGAGTACTCTACTCTAGGAGAAGTCTTCCTCATGGGGGACCTCAATGCCAGGACGGGTAGCGATCAGTGCGAGGCTTTTGACCCCGGGGATCCAGTCATATTACCCACTTTGGAGGAGGGATCTATGGCACGAGTTTCAGCTGATTCTACACGCACACTCTACGGTACCCACCTACTCAGACTCGGGTAACGGGATGAGACAGTGGCCTATGTCAAGGAGATTGACATGCGTACAGCACTCGTTACAGATGGAGGAGGGAGTATCGTAGATTATATCATGGGACCCAGGGAGGCCACCCACCTATTCACTTCCTTCACCATCCCACCTATACCCATTGGAGCAGATCACGCATACCTTGCACTATCCCTCAAGGGGGACATTCACACGCACACACCCGTGACACATCCCCCACACACTACCATCCACTTCACACATGAGCTTGCTCACATATACTCAGCCCGAGTTGAGGAAAGCCTTCTTTCGCTTCATCCTGACACCCCACTACCTATACTTACCTCACATATAGCATCCATCCTTCAAACATCTTCCATCGGTTCATTCCCGCACACCACCCATTCTAGTCACACACCTCCCCCAGGGACCATGCCGCAGAATCCTTAGTATGATGATGAGTGCAGGAGCCTCTACCGTCGACTACGAGCTCAGAGAGCATTGGGAGAGATCACAGAGATTGATGCTAGAAGACATATGAAGACCCTCACACGCCGAAAGAGACGGGCCTTCGAGGAGGCACAGGAGCTTGAGCTATACCATTTACTTATGAGCAGGGATTGCACTGCTGCATGGCTGCACACTACGAGGGCCAGGACCGACCACACCTATTGGAGATCCACAGATTTGGCACGAGTATGCTGAGAGACTATATGAGATACCTGGACAGCCTCCCATCCCCCAACCACCTGGACCATGCCCTACTCATTCCTCTTTCTTCACAGCAAAGATGATCCAGAGGGCCATTGAGCGGCTACAGCATGGGCATTTGACTGACCACACGGGACTGCAGAGCGAGCACCTCATATATACTGCCCCCACTATAGCTCCATTGATTGCACATGTCTTCAATCGAGCTATAGGGGAGGGCTTCCCAGAGGAGTGGACAAAGAACATCATTGTACCCATTCACAAATCTGAGGATACCTTGGACCCAGGGAACTACACGACTATCATGATTGGTCACACCATGGCCAAGCTTTATGGGGCGGTTCTCGAGACAGAGCTCAGCTCATATGCAGAGATGGAAGGGCTACGAGCATGTGGTCAGGCAGGGTTCCGGCGAGCTTTCGCCACTATTGATCACATCTTCATTCTGTGTTGCCTCATTGACGGGGCAAAGATGCGGAAGAAGAGATTATATTGCTGCTTTGTGGATTTCCGCAAAGCCTTCGATACTGTGCCACGGGAGAAGCTTTTTCGAAGACTCCATAGCTTGGGGATACCATCAGAGATGATTTGGGCCATCTACACACTCTATGAGCGGGTGATTGGGAGGGTTCGATGCCCGAGGGGACTATCAGAGGCCATTGCTAGCACAGTGGGTGTTAAACAAGGATGCCCACTCTCTCCCACTCTCTTCGGGCTCTACATCGACGAGATTGAGGACTAAATTCTTCGAGCTGGAGGGGAGGGTGCAGACCTTGCAGGTACACAGGTCCACATTTTATTATATGCAGATGATATTGTATTGATTTCAGAGTCACCTGAGGGGTTACAGCACCACCTAGATGCCCTCCATGAGTTTTGCACACAGAGAGGCCTGACAGTAAACCTTGGCAAGACCAAGGTCATGATCTTCCACACCTCCCACACGGTGAGGAATGGAGAAGGATTCACAGTTGGCAGTGGACAGATTGAGGTGGTCACTTCGTATGTCTACCTCGGAGTCACATTCACGAGCTTGCCTGGCCCCTTCAGCATCAGACAGGCAACCACCGATAGACTCACACGAGGATATGCAGCCTTAGCCATGTTAGAGCGGAGATGTCACCAAGCACACTTCCAGGAGCCCCGCACAAAGGGGTGGCTATTTGACACACTAGTGAGACCAGCTATGATGTATGCTTCGACAGTTTGGGCACCAGGCCTCACAGTCACCCAGTGGAGTGCGATCGAGAGGCCACAAGTACGTATGATCTCGCGACTATTTCGCGGGAAACAGTCAGTGCCACATGACATTATCAAGGAAGAGCTAGCTGCACCACCCATGGTAGTAGATGCACTATTCCAGACTATCTCCTTTATTCAGACGGTGAGGGAGCTCCCTACAGAAAGACTCACACACAGAGCTTTTGAGGCATCTATACAGATATCAGAGTCTGGATATGAGAGAGCTTGGTACACTCAGGTTAGAGCGTGGTTTGATAGTCATGGACTTGATATGGATAGATTGCCACCTTTTCAGTATGACCCAGACTCACCTCACATCCACCTCTCACGTCATGACAGGAATCTTGTGCTCAGACAGGACCTTTGGAAGCTCTACATTAGTCAGACATGGCATACACCACACATGGGATCGAGACTATCGCACTATCGAGACCAGTTCTTGGACATACTAGCATATGGTTTCATCCAGCGACCACGCTAAATGGATACCTACATGCCTCATAGCTCGAGGGTAGCTATTGGCCAGTTGAGGGTCTCATCACACCGACTAGAGATTGAGATAGGAAGAGCCACAGACATTCCCAGAGAGGAGCGGTTATGCAGGATATGCAGAGTAGAGATGGAGGATGAGGAGCACTTTGTTTGGAGATGTAGCGCATATGATGACATTAGAGACAGATACGAGACTCTATTTACAGGGCAGCCCACCCTCCGAGAGATCATGGGCTCTAGAGATCAACGACAACTCGGGCGATTCTTACTAGAGATTCAGAGTCACAGAGATTCTCTCCTCCATCCTACTGCAGCTTCCCAGACACGAGGGAGACAGAGTCAGCTCACTGACTTCTTCATTGCACGACATGCAGTAGCCCTCCCCCCCTTAGCTCACACATCGAGAGGGGTGACTCTTCAGCAGGCTCAGACCTCTCGAGCTAGGAGACGACCCCGTGCTATAGGATATCGGGCCCTCAGACTTCACAGACACCAGATTGCAGACATTCAGGCTCGTGACCATCACGCCATGGAGGAGAGACGATCCCAGATGATGGCGGATCCCGCTGCAGCCATCAGGGCGGCCTTGACTCCACCTCCACCCATGTACCACATATTACACCCACCCACTAGTACAGGATGGAGCTAGTTAGTCATTCAGATGCATTATCATGCTTGTACTACCCTTTTGCATATAGGCTATAGATATAGCACTTCATTCACCATCCCCCCCTCCCACTTTCATGGGTATCTCTACATGCATGCTACACAGATCTATATCAGCCTTGCCAGCTTTTTTTCCAGCACTTTTATCTTTTTTCGATTGACAGAAGAAACACCCATGTACATTGATTTGTCTCATAGGCCGAGTTCGGCCTCCTAATAGACGTAAAAACACTTTCTTTCTTCTTTCTTTCTTTCTCTCTCTCTCTCTCTCCCCCCCCCTCCCCAAACCATTGAGGAGGAGTGGATGCGATGCGCTCACAGGCTCAATGTTCGTGTCTCCGGCCTCACAGAGACTAACGGATCAAGAGAGGAGGACGGGCATCGCATGTGCACACTATTTGGATACTGCGCGGATGAGCCTCTCCCCTTCACCGGAGCCTCGAGTGCAGGACGGGATACCACACGGAGCAGAGCACTTATCCTTCAATTTCAATTTTCGAATGAGACCGGGAGGAGAGACTTCCTCAAACGATGAGCTGTAGTACGCACTACAACGGACATCCCGATCTATTTGGATGAGGATCTCACACGAATGCAGGTATAGCACATACGTGCATGCATGCCGCGTGTCTTCCAAGCCCGACAGGAGGGACATCATGCCCTACACAGAGACGGTCGTGTCATCATAGATGGACGACCCTTTGACTAGGGATTCGCGGCCTATGAGACAGCACAGCAGGAGGTGCGCATTGCAATCTCAAACTGCAACGGACCTTTGTGGTCACATCAAGGACGCCTCGAGGAGGTGATGGAGGGCAGAGACATGATCTTCTTGACAGAGACACACAAGAGCCCGGGGAGGAGCCTACCGAGGATTGAGGGCTACAGCTCACCGCCGACAGATGCAATAGCACACCACACGAGGATCAAGAGGAGTAGTCGTGCTCTATAGACAGTCACTACAGCAGAGGTACAGGTGGTAGCCAGAGACGCAAAGGCATGTTTCATATGGATACGCCTCCAGCTATCAAAGGAGAGAGCAGCGTATTTCGCCGTTCGCTATATTGCACCATCGGCTCGCGCTTCACACATACCCCCGAGCAGCCCTCAGAGGGGGAGGAACCAGACACCCCATCTCCATATGACTACCTCAGTGACACCATTATGCAGTATACCAGGATGGGCGAAGTCTTCCTTGTAGGAGACTTCAATGCCCGCACTCAGAACCTCCAATGTGATATCTACGACTTTGACGACCCTCAGATGCTCCGCACCATGGAGGACATGTCTACACTCAGAGCCTCAGCCACTTCCATACCCACCTCATACGGCATACACCTACAAGCAAACGGTCTCATTATCTATAATGGGTAAGGACCTGGCCCACCTCGGGTGGTCTCACCTACACGCCACCCACGACACCGCATGCAGGCAGTGTGGTAGACTATGTTATCGGACCCTCGAAGGAGACACATCTCATCACCTCATTCACCATCCCACCCATACCAATTAGAGCTCATCACACATATCTCACCCTATCCATACGCGGCTCACTATGCCTATCTCACCCCGCCACCATACAGCCACATGCCCATACCACCATTCACTTTAGACATGAGCTAGCACATATTTATAGCTCCCATGTTCGAGAGCGCATCTACTCCCTTGACCCCTCTGTCCCAAGGGACACCCTCACTGCCCACTTCTCCTCGATCCTCCACCCATCCGCTACTCTCAGCTTCCCATACACCACCCACAGCACCGCACATTCGACACCCCTGGGACATACACCCCATAATAGATGGTACGATGAGGAGTGTAGACGAATATACCGACATCTTAGAGCACAGAGTATCTTTGGATCCATTACGGAGAGGGAGGCACGACGACAGATGTGAGCTCTCACACGCCGGAAGCGGCGAGCTTTCGAGGAGCGACAAGAGGCAGAGTTGTTCGACCTCCTCATGAGTAGGGATTGCACCACCGCATGGAGGGCCCTACGTGAGCCACACCCACCTACACCCATTGCAGATCCTCGGACCTGGCACACCTATGCCCAGAGGTTATATGACATCCCAGGACAACACCCATTGCCGATCCCTCCTACACCATGTCCTGTGATATCCACTCTATTCACGGAAGGCATGGTACAACAGGCCATCCATAGGCTACAGCATGGCCGTTCAGCAAACCACATGGGACTACAAGGCGAGCACTTTAGATAGGCAGTCAATGTAGTTTCCCACCTGATCGCCCACCTCTTCAACCGTGCTTTGGTTGAGCAGTTACCTGACTCGTGGACTATGCATACCATTGCACCTATCCATAAGTCCGACGATATGATGGACTCGGGGAAATACAGGACTATTATGATAGGCCACATCTGATCTATGGGGCAGTACTAGAGGCAGAACTCATATATATATATATATATACATATGTATATACATATACATATACATATACATATACATATACATATACATATACATATACATATACATATACATATACATATACATATACATATACATATACATATACATATACATACATACATACATACATACATACATACATACATACATACATACATACATACATACATACATACATACATACATACATACATACATACATACATACATACATACATACATACATACATACATACATACATACATACATATATATATATATATATATATATATATATATATATATATATATATATATATATATATATATAGATTTCAAAAAGTCGTTGCCTCTATATTATCATGTCTATATATATATATATATATATATATATATATATATATATATATATATATATATATATATATATATATATATATATATATATATATATATATATATATATATATATATATATATATTGAATTCAAAAAGTGGTTGCCTCTATATTATCATGTCTTCCTAATGAAAATTATTGTGGGAGACATGCACACATGTTCTCTTGCAATTTGTGAACTCCAATTCTTCACTTCATTATCTTCGTTAGCATTTTGGGATGCATAATGAGATGTTGCCACATGTTTTGGAATTGTCATTAAACTAAGCGGTAGTAGGATGAGATAATCTTTTGAGCCTCCAAGTTCATGCCACCACTAAATGCTTTTAAAATGACCTTTGGATTGTATGCATGCATTCATCCACATTGGACGTGCATCTATGGGTGGCTACAATTGAGGAATGGGGTTCTCCTTATAGCAAGAAGACTTCGCAACACATTTTTGTGAAGATTGAACTACACACGATCACTTTTCTCCATTTTTGGAAAATAAAACTTCACTAGTATCGCAATTTGACTACAAGGGTGTACCCATCAATGGTCTAGGATTCCAATGGGCAAGACTAATGATACAAAGACCATTGAGCAAGCGCACTGCTATAATTACCAAAAGAGCAACCACAATAGTACAATGACTAGAGCATATTTTAAAAAATCGTACGATTTCTTTAAAATAAAAATCGTAAAAAATTGTGAACGCGATTTAAATCACAAGTAGCGATTTTTATTCAAAAAAGTCATCGAAACGCCGAACGGGCTTTTTTTGGCGTTTGCTCACTTTGATGAGAGCGAGAGAGAGAGAGAGAGAGAGAGAGAGAGACTTTTTAATGTCTATTAGAGGCCAAAATCGGCCTATGAGACAAAACATATACATCAATATGATCCAATCCACTGTGATCCCAAAAGGAAAATAAAGTGTGAGTACAAAAAACGGGTATAAAAGGAGTGGATAATAACTGGCATAAAGGGTGTGGGGTGCTATGGGTATGCACTCTGTATGCTCAATGGGTGTGATACAAATATGATATGCATAGGGAGGGGAGGCTCCATGGTATCACAACCCTCTAAATGCCTGCAGTGGGTGTAGGATATACTGCATCGGTGGGTAAGGCATCATGGCGATCCTCAACATGCTCTGAACGTCCAAATCGAGAAGGGTGCGCTGCTGACGTCTCCGTATGTCCATGTCATGGCATGCTTGAATCGCCTGAATCTCTCTCTTGTGTGGACTGGCTCTCCGGAGTGGGGGTCTCGGTCGTCGACGCTGTCGTCTAAGCTCCTCTCCTCTCTGTAATGTGACACCTCGCATCGAGCTGGGTCCTCGAGTGGCTATGGGTCTAAAAAAAAATCTGTAATATAAGTTTGAGGGGGGGGGGGCTAGGTGTATCTCCATCTACTGCAGGAGAAGTGATGCACGACGGTGGTGGAGCTCTACTAGGAAACGACCTAGAGGGCGCTCGTCCTCTGTCCCCAATAAAGCCCTGATCTCTCTGGCCCCCCTGAAGAGCTGTAGGTAGCGGTCTCTGATGTCCTCATATGCCTGGCATCTACATGTGTAGTGCTCCTCGTCCTCCACCTCCTCTCTACATATCCTTCATAATCTCTCGTCCCTCGAGGTATATGTCGCTCGCCCAACCTCAATCTCGAGCTAGTGTGATGATACTCTGAGCTGCCCAATGGCCACTCTCTGAGCTTGTTCCATGTATGTATCCATGTATCGTGGTCTCTGAATGAAACCATCCGCTTTCAGAGTCAGGAAGTGCTCTCTGTAGTGTTTCCTCTTTGTGGAAAGAGGCTTCCCTGGTGCTATCCATGTCTCCCTGACGTGTATCTGTAGTAGGTCCTTACGGATGATCCTATTCCTCTCTGAACGAGAGAGGGTAATGTGGGGGGAAGAGAGGTCATACTGAAAACGGGGAAGATCGGTAATGCTCATGCCATGGTCTGCTAACCATCGGTAAGTTTGTGCATACCATACTCTCTCATGCCCTGTCTCTTCCAAACGTCTAGAGCTCTCAAATGCAAGCCTGGTGACTCGGCTGGTGGGGAGCTCTCTTACTCTCAGAATAAAGGTCACCAATTGGAAGAGGGCCTCCACTACCATCGGTGGTGTGCCAAGCTCAGCTCGTATAATGTCATGTAAAACGGAGGGCTTGCTGCGCAGCAAGCATGAGATCATGGTGACATGGGGCATCTCAATCCGCGTCCACTTCGCCTTCCTGATCCCTGGTGCCCAAACTGCTGCTGCATACATCAATGCGGGTGTCACTAGAGTGTCAAAGAGCCACCCCTTAGTGCGGGTCTCCTGAAAATGTGTCTGAAAGCAACGTCTCTCCAATCCTGCAAGTGCCGCATAGCCTCGCGTCAATATATCTCTCGCTATCTGTGCCATGGAGAATACCCCTGTGCTGCCCTAGAAGGTGACACCTAGGTAGACGTAGGAGTCCACTACCTCTATCTGTCCTCTAGCTTCAGTGAAAGAGGCACGATGGCGTATTATCCTGGAGGTATGGAAGATCATGACCTTGGTCTTGCCAAGGTTCACTGAGTCCTCTCTCCATGCAAAAGGTATCGAGCGCTTGTAAATGTGACTGCAATCCCTCCTGTGACTCTAAAAGCAAGACAATGTCATCAGCATATAATAGGATGTGTACTGGCATACCTCCAAGGTCTCCTCCTAGCCCTCCTGCTCGCTGTATATACTCCATGTTCTCGTCGATGTAGAGACCGAAGAGAGTGGGTGAGAGAGGGAAACCTTGTTTCACACCAATGGTGCTAACAAGGTTGTCTGATAGGCCGTCGGGGCAGCGTACCCTGCCTGTCACTCGTGGATACAAAGCATGGATGGCCCATAGCATGTCTCATGGTAGCTGAGACTCCTGGAGCATTTGTAGTAGTATCTCTCGAGGGACCATGTCGAAGGCTTTGCAGAAATCCACAAAGCATCAATATAGTCTCTGCTTCCTCGCCTTCGCGCTCTCAATCAAGCAACGATGCACGAAGATGTGGTCGATGGTGGAGAAAGTGCGGCGGAAGCCTGCCTAGCCGGGTGATCTGATTTGAGCTGCCTCAGCGTGTGTACTTAGCTCTGCCTCTGGTACTGCTCTTTAGATGTTGTCAGGATATGGCCTATCATAATAGTCATGTAGTTCCGTGGATCCATCATATCGCCAGACTTATGGATAGGTGTAATGGTATGCATAGTCCACGAGTGAGGTAATCCCTCACCCACAACACGGTTGAAGAGATGGGCGATCAGGTGGGAAACTACGTCTGCTGCGTATATAAAGTGCTCGCCCTGTAGCCCCTTGTGGTCTGCTGAACGGCCATGCTGTAGCCTATGGATGGCCTGTTGTACCATGCCTGCCGTGAAGGGGGTGGATATCACAAGACCGAGTGTGGGAGGGATCGGCAATGGTGGTTGTCCTGGGATGTCATATAACCTTTGGGCATAGGTGTGCGAAGTCTGAGGATCTTCTATGGGTGTAGGTGGGTGTGGCTCACGTAGTGCCCTCCACGCGATGGCACAATCCCTACTCATGAGAAGGTCGAATAACTCTACCTCCTGTCTCTCCTCGAAAGCTCGTCGCTTCCGGCGTGTGAGGGCTTGCATCTGTCGTCGTGCCTCCCTCTCTGTGATGGATCCTAAGATACTGTGTGCTCTGAGATGTCGGTATAGTTGCCTACACTCCTCATCGTACCATCTATTCTGGGGTGTATGCCCCAGCCGTGTCGAATGTGCGGTGTTGTGGGTGGTGTATGGGAAGATGAGAGTAGCGGATGTGTGGAGGATCAAGGAGAAGTGGGCGGTGAGGGTGTCCAATGAGGCAGAGGGATCAAGGGAGTAGATGCGCTCTCGAACATGGGAGCTATAGATATATGCTAGCTCATGTCTAAAGTGAACGGTGGTGTGAGCATGTGGCTGTATGGTGACGGGATTGGATATGCATGGTGAGCCGCGTATGGATAGGGCAAGATATGCGTGATCAGCTCGAATCAGTATGGGTGGGATAGTGAATGAGATGATGAGATGTGTCCCCTCCGGGGGGCCGATAACATAGTCTACCACACTACCCCCCTGTGGTGTCGTGGGTGGAATGCAGGTGAGACCACCCGAGGTGGGCCAGGTCGCCATCCCATTATATATAATGAGACGGTGTGTTGCTCCCATCTGGAGTAGGTGTCTGCCGTATGAGGTGGGTGTGGCGGTGTCGGCTGAGGCTCTGAGTGTAGACATATCCTCTATGGTACGAAGCATTTCAGGGTCGTCAAAGTCGTAGATAACACTCTGGCTCTGAGTGCGGGCATTGAAGTCTCCTACAAGGAAGACTTCGCCCATCCCGGTGTACTCCATAATGGTGTCACTCAGGCAATCATATGGCGATGTGGTGTCTGGTCCCTCCCCCCCTAAAGGCTGCTCGGGGGAATGTGTGAAGCGCGAGCCGATGGGTGCAATATAGCATACGGCGAAATACGATGCCCTCTCCTCTGATAGCTGGAGGCGTATCCACAAGAAACGTGTCTCTGGGTCGCTGGCTACCACCTGTACCCTGTGCTGTAGCGACTGTCTGTAGAGCACGGCTACCCCTCCTGATCCTCGTGTGGTCTTCTGTCTCATCTGTCTGCGGTGAGCTGACTCCCACATATAGCCCTCAATCCTCGATAAGCTCCTTTGCCTTGCGAATACTTTCGCAAGATTGTAGTAGAGGACCTACAGAGAGGAATTGGACCACGTGGGCTCTATTCCATACAAAAAAGAGAAATAGATTGAGCACAGCGCAACTTGAAAAGTTAGTATATTGCCATTGTAATCTCAAGTTGCTAGAGACTAAAGGACATAACATTGCTCCTTTATAGGTAAATAAATTCTTTGACATTTAATCATGCATTTAAAATTTATATTTGTATGTAGTATACTCTAATCTATAATTTTTAAATTTTTAAATTGCAAGTTAATGTAGATTCTATTGATATCTACCTTGTCAAAGATATTCCTTGAATCCCTCAAGAGGAGAGAGAGATCTTTGCCATGCTTGCGATGGAGTCTCATAATAGACATATGCATCGGATCCGTAGTCGCACCCAAAGGGATAGACCTCACATAGGTACAAAGTTTAAATTATAATATATTTTTCATTCTACACTCTATTTTCTAAATATCATTATATTGTTTCATGAAAATATTGTGTTATGTGTAGATGATCCATCATTGCCATCTACTAGTCAACCACGGAAGTATTATTCGAGACAAGGTGGACGAGCCCGAGGTCATGGACAATATGGTGGGACATCTAGTGTTCCTGATATTGGTGGCGCGAGGACTTCTACAGAGCATGCACATGATTGGAAGGAGATATGGGTCTCCTCTTCTAGCGGAGATGATCTTGGGCCAGACGCTACAGCGATTGCAGCTCAATTTGGACATTCAGAATCGGATAGTACATCATCATGGGCTAGTACATTTGATGAGGATCCCATAGATGATGACTCCATGGACGACATTGAAATCTCTCTTGATGAATAAAAACCTCGATTTTTTTTTTTTTTTTTTTTAACCTTTACGATTTAAACGATTTAAATCCCGATTTAAATCTACGATTTAAATCTCTACTTTGTACTATGGACTAGAGAGCAAATATCAATACAATGATACACTAACTAAAGAGTCACTACATCAAGTGGCTCATTCAATATGAGATGTACTTAGCATAAGGTGTTCCAAACATGTATAAGATGAGACCAGAGATAACCAATGGAAATTGCCTTCACCAAGAATGTGATGAGTGATCATAGGCAAACCATTCTTCCTTCCGAGCCTCCTATCCCAGACTCTTCCACTTGAAAGCTGTAATCCTTCACTTTACAGACTCCTGTTGTAGAGCTCCTTCACAAGCTATTCTATTCTCAATCCGTTAATTTACCATGACTTGAGTGCCTACGGCCTCCTTACTTTTTACCTTGCTCTATCGTACCTTGATACCCCTTGTCCATGTATAGCCTGTAGGTTGACTCCACCATTCCCTCCAGGCGACTTACTCCATGATAGGTTGACTTGGTACCATTTGTTAGCCTGAGTTGAGATAGCAGGCCATCTCTTTTGTCTATCAGCAGATCGACTTAACCTACAATCAGCAGGTCGTCCCTTCCACAACAAGGTTGACTTCATTAGCACATGTTCCAGTCCATAGGCGGAGTCTAGCAGCTGGTAGCCCATGTTGACCTCATAGAGGGCAGAGGCTGCAGCCAATAGGTCAATTCCTTGCTTGTCAAGTAACATCGACTATTCAGGAGATCAATTTAGTCCTTAGCTGGTCGACAAGTTTTGCTTGAATCAGCAGGTCAACATTGCAATTTTGTGAGAGGTCTATCCCAGGTCGAGTTCCATATCAGTCCATCCATGGTCAAGTCGACTTCTCCTACCCCATCAGGTCAAGTTTGTTCTAGTCCCATGTCAATGGTCGAAATTTAGCAGGTTTAGATCAAATCCCAACAAGTGGCCAAATGAGGTAAACCGAATCCCCCCTCAGCTCGTTGTCACAAGGTCATCCAGCAACAGCAGCTGATCAAATTCCAGTCCACAACCCAGCTTCTCAATTCCCTGCATCTGGACAACTTTGGCACCCTCAAGAGGTTGAATACCTCCCAGCCATAGGTTGCGTTGCTCCCAGCTCATTAGGTCGAGTTGCCCCCAGCTCATTAAGATGATTTGGCCCCTCTCCCCAGGTTGATTCACAACTAGTCTACTTATCCCACTTTCAGCCGGTCATTTTGGATATGACTTGCCAAAGCCGAGTTTTCTTCCTCGAGTCAGGTGCATTTCCAGAACAACAGGTTGCAACCAGCCCTTCACCAACTCCATGCCCAAGTGAACCACCAGCCAATAGGACAAGGTGGTCCACTCCCAGCCCCAGTCGATTGCTCAAGGACGAGTTCAGTACTCTTGGATGAGCTCACACCCCCTCGTCCAGTTCAATCTCAAAGCCGACTCCCATGTCCTGGTCTATTCCAGGTGAGCTCTTCACAGCCTTGGCATTTGTAGTTCAACCCCTATCATCATTAGATCAACACAGCATCAGTGTTACATGAATTTATATGGTCCTTCGATCATATACGATTCTGGATGTTGTGGATCATATGGTGGTCCAGAAATAACCTGATTTTGAAAGAAGTATATTTTCCCCTCAGGGATTCCCAATTCCCTAATCAGGGAGAGATTTTCACTGGTACAAACAGCCCCTCAAAATAGTCGGTTTTTGCTTCTTCTTCTTCTTCTAATAAACTTTTCTATTTTTTAGGCTGCCTCTAGCAGCCCCATTGCAAATTTGCAGGACAGTGAAATGTTTCTTGTACATATAAATAATAAAAATATTTTCCAGAAAATTTTTAAAATAATAATAAAAAAGAGTTCTGGTAAAATAAGAGCAGGTATTGGACTAAAAAATGCATGCGTGGAGACGAAGTACAGTGGTGGACTTTCAAATTTAAGGAGTGAAAACTTGGGCATTCAAAGTTCAAACAACTATATAAAACAACACAACAACATTCATTTAAACTATCATAGAGTCTACTTAGATGCTGACCTGCATCTCCAAAAATACGCTCAATTTCTGAATGAAGAAAATAAACAGCATCCACTAGTTTTTCCATCACCTACAAGACATGGAAAACAACTGCTTATTGATCACACCATTACCCATACTGAATAAAGGTAAAAGTATTTATGAATTGCTTAATGCATGAACTCCCATTAAGGATATCTTGCAAGGAACAAAGTTCATGCATATAAGACAATTCTGGTATATGAGCATCAAGAAGCCTAACCATCTACATATGCAAATAATTGGCAAAATACCTCTTCTAGTGTCTTTGACCACAGAGATTTTTTCTTCAACATCTTCACAGCTTTTCCTCTTGCTTTCTGTTCACTTCGCAACGTGGAGAGATTGTCTCCTGTAATTTCCAAGATTGAACAGAATATAAAAAAAAATCCATAAGCTCTTCACTAACACAGGATAGCTTGTTCAACCTCTCAAATTAAACATTCCGCCCAATTGCAGATCACAACTTCAGCTTAAGTGGCAGCAAATGATATGTTTCAAAAATACTGTATAACATAAATCAATGAAAAATTTGAGATACTGACTTGCTGATTAATGTGAAATAAAGCACAGTCATCACCATATGACATGCTTTGATGAGTGATAATCTAAATCTATTTGTCCAGCCGACCATATTTATCAACTCCATAGCATAAAATGTATAAACAACAAGAGAGACATATTAAAACAATAAAATAGTCTCTCACAGCTTTCACTGGCATTATCATAACTAAATGACTCCATGCAAATATGCAGCTTTTTCAGAGATATCATATAAGTGACTCCATATGCCTCGTATATAGAACAAACCTTTATAGAATCAAGCTAAAAGTAGTCCTTCAACATGCACATCCTGTATTGTAGGAGCATTCTGCTTACCATGGATAACGTTTACTAAAAAGTATGACATTCCCATCAACATTGGGAATGCCCAAGAGTGTACAACCAGTATTGATACCAAGATGCCTGTTGAGCCAATCAGAGAGAGAAATTTAGAGGCAGGTTGCAGATTAGTTAAGGCCGGTCATTACCACTAGACAGCTCGACAGCCTAGTACAGCAGCAGAGGTCGGTACCATCGTCACTAGAGGCACGCTCATTGACCATCCAATGGACTTAGAGGGATCTATGCATCCAGGATTATTGAGGACGGCATAGATGGAGACTAGAGAGGAGAATTCGGATTATTTTGGTGCACCATCCATGACACCAGGTCAGTGTCTTGACCCTTCCACACAAAAGCCAGTTGTATTGGGAGCGTTTCTGAGCGTTTAGAGATGGATCACATTAAGGGACCCAATTACTTGCAGAGTGCGGCAATAAAACACAGCGAGAGAGAGAGAGAGAGAGCGAAAGAGTGAATGAAACTGAACTTATGTTTGCGTGGGAAAACAAAGTTTTATGGCTGCCCATGCACGCACTCGGATGCTACATGTCTTTCCATGGTGCTCACTGTTCACTGACATGATCATTTACCTGCTCATAGCTGGCTTCGTCTAAAGCTTTGCAGGGATGTTTGCACTTCCATAAGTCCTTGTGTCAGAAAGATCATTTGCAAAGCTTTGCATTGTTGCCTTTCAGATTCAAGTCCGCTTTCTTATTTCTGCTCGTCTACTTAGAATCAATTGAACTCCTACTCAAACATTCTCTCTCTCTCTTACTCTACGGAAAGACAAAAGCAGAAATTGATGTTGCACAGCTCATAAAGGAAGGCTATTCAACAAATTGTGCATAGTGGCGTTTCTTGCCTTGTCATTTAAGTCATTGCACTAAAGTTTCAACTTTTGGCTAAAGTTTTGCCTTTCATTAGCTTATATGTCTGTGGAGGTATATGCAAAGTTGAGTGCATTTGTTGGCACAATCATAATTGAAGAAGGTTGGTGCTCTTCTGATATACGAGGAAACACTTTTTCGAAGGCTATATTACGAGTATGCATAAGTTACCTGAGGATAGCCTTACTATATGTTGTTGATTTCAGTATGGAAATTTGGTGCACCCCTACTCCATTGTAACGTAACTCAAAATCTTCTGTATGCAAAAGCATTCCCGCATGATCA
>CM035410.1:4440363-4597863 GCA_020310875.1 Ceratopteris richardii
TGCAAGGAGTTATCAGGTCACTAACAGCTCCCTTTTGGGCACATCATGTAATGGACATAACAATTCCACAGGAAGGTGAGCAAAGCCCACTACTTCAAGCGGTGGAACTATGACTAGGACCCTTTCCATAACTTGACTCGTCTCCTGACGACGGCAATGGCATCCTTAACCATACAAGGTCAACAACTATCTCATGATAGAGTCCATAATGGTGCTAGCTATCCACTATCGAGACTCTGAACAAGAGGCAATGGATGTGTTGTGTGGTCAATCATCACACACATAGCACCACATGCATCCTGATGGATACCTCAAGACACAGGTCTCCATCATATCCATGTATCCCGTGCTCAATCTATACTAGCATGGCAATACATGTATCCCTATAAATACCACATATGGGGTATCTCGAATATACACATGTATCCTATGCCTAGCCCACGCTAGCCTAAAACCATGTGCATTCTAATGGACACTTCATACAGAAGGTCTCCCATATTGTACCGATGAACAAATACATCTTGAACCGATGAACAAATACATCTTGTACTAATGAATAAATACATCATGTACTGATGAACAAATACATCATGTACTGATGAACAAATACATCATGTACTGATGAACAAATACCAGCATATTAGGGCCAAGGTGCACCATGTATGATGGGACATAACTGCCGGCATATCCCCATCCTAGTCCATGCCTACCTTCCCCTATCCATGAAGCAATCCAATAATACTGGAATATCTTCCTACCACCTTTCTCACTGCGACCAATCATATAGGTACCCGGGACCCATGACTATCGGGTCACAAAAGTGACTTGGACTAACTGCCTGATCCCAAACATGGCAATCATATAGCAGTCCCCTCTGAAAGAAAGACGCACATAGTCAAGATCTCTATGGAACCAAAGAGAGCAACCTCATAAATTCAAGGGTAACAGTCACCCCCTTAGGTAACACCCTCTGTAAGGTCTCTCATAAGTCCATCTTGGCATATCTGCCAAGGTGGTCAGACCGACATAGTAATAACTAACGATGAGTTCCCATACCTGTGCAATAACTAGAATCACTCAAACTCTAGTGTCCAATGCACATATATGTGTGGCCCAAGGTATGTGTCAATAGAAAGTTCATGGCTCACTATAGAAAATAGATCACATGTCCCTCCAGTGTCAAAAAACACTAACGAACTCCTATGTCCACCACATGTGGACTGGAACCATGTTTGCTATCTCAATGTCCTTCATCAAGAAAATGAAGGTGCCAATAGCCAAATAGGGTCTCTGATGGTCATGCCATAAACATGATTCACCCTAAAGGTGTGCATCACCACGTGAATCATCAAGTCATCCATAGCACCACTCTGCTCCTACTAATCCTCCATCCCTCAAGATGTCCTAACATGCAGAATAATCAACACATGATTTGTCTTCAATACCTATCATGAGTCCACCTACTAGTGGTTACCCACTAGCCCCTTTGGTAGAGTGCATGTAGATGCATCTCTCCCTAGTGCTCTATTAAGGAATAAGTTCCTCAACCTCATGACAAGTACCCCTACGTGACTCAGGACCATAGTCCTTGTCACAAGGTAGATGTCATTAGTGGCTGAACCCAAGGAATGAGTCCTCCATCACATGATAGATCCCATCGGTGGTCATGGAGGAAGAAGATCCTCTCTCACATGGAAATCTCCAAGGGTGATACAGAGGCACCCAATATCCTCTCTCTCATGGCAAGCATCTTCTAATGCCTCCCACAGGGTATATACAACAGAACATGTGCAAAGCTCCCACTATAGGTGGTCTCACACCCTCTGGAAATCCTCTCAGAACGTAATGCCTATGGATGTAGACGGGTAGTCACACCACCTCAATAATCATCCACCAATCCCTCAACTCGTATCCCTGATTACAAATAGTGACCTACAAGAGAGAAACTCGATATGCCACACAGGGGTATGAAAATTGTACATGTCTAGAAGGACCCATCTATGTACCTAAGATCAGGTCTCATCCACATGAGACCATTTAGGTCGATAGCCATGGATCTCAAAAAAGATCCCCAAAGAATACCAATCACTCATGTGACTCTTAGTCACACCATGTGGCATGAGGTAGACGACTATCTCGCTCCATCCCATAGTAAGTCTATCATTGTGGAAGCAACTGGTATGTATCCATAGGATCACAAGGATGACCCAGATCCTCTATCAACCACTAGCTGTCAAGTGGAAATCCCTTCCACAAAGGCTATAGACCTTGCAAGATATGATCCTCGCCATAGGTCTCCTTGACTATCTAGCTACAGTCCGACCTTGGTAGGCAAAATCCTCCCCAAGGATTTCTTTGGATAGTCCGGGTCGTACCCTCTTCAATCCCTCTCATGTTTGCAGTCACACCCAATGGGTCTGCAAAGCTTTTCAAAGAAGTACTCCTTTCCGCATCCCCACTTCATCTGAGTGGCAGCTGTAGGATCCAATAGATCCTCGAGGATTTGGTTCAATGCCCAAGATCCTCATCCAAGGTCTCACCCTGCTACTTCCTAACCAAATAGGAAAGTGTAGTCATGCCCTTTATCTTGAGCACACCATAGGTATGCTCAAACGCCAGGAAAAGCACCCCACCTCACCATGAATAAATGCCATGGCTCATCTAATGGAGTTAAAAATGTGAATATACCCACCCCCTAATCTATGCCTCTAGGTATAAATCCCGACGTTATGGAAGTGTTGGGGAAGAGGACCCCTTTCGGGACGTAGCCCGTGATTGTCTGTAGAGTATGGAAATCGTCATATCTTCCATTCGCTGAATCGGACTGGCTAAAGCTGATGGCTGAGAATTAATGGGCTGTGAAAACATCTCCATGATAACGAAGAAGGTCGAGTGGCTGAAAATGCAAGTATGGAGGCTGAGGTGTGAACGACTCTTCTCTCTGCGTGCAATCTTGATAAATGTGTGCTATGCCAAGATGAAGAGAGGAGAAGCCATTCGTATGTTCCTAAATTAAAATCCTCCCACCTCCACTATTTTCCAGCTACTTAATTGATTTGAAAAGTTTTCAAAACTTTCTAATTGTACACATACCAGCCATAAAGAATGTATGGAAGAGAATGCATGTGCCCAATTTGATAATGTGGATCCACCAAATTTATGCCAGAGGACCCCAAATGGAAGATTCCTTGTTGTCCAAGTAATTGACTTGCAGCCCAAGTAATTGCTTTGCAGCCCAAATAATTGCATTGCAGCTCAAGTAATCGCCTTGCATTTCAAGTAATTGCCTTGCAGCCTAAGTAATTGCCTTACATTTCAAGTAATTGCCTTCCAGCCCAAGTAATTGCCTTGCAGCCCAAATAATTACCTACGCAAGGTAAAAAAAGCATTGCCCATCTACTACAGCTGCCCTGATGATGCGTTGTTGCTTAAGGAAGATGACTGCCATCTTTCCATCAACTGATGGATGAATTACAGCCATGCACAACTTTGCACTCGTATAGAGGTGCTGCTAAGAAAAAAATTAGGCTGGGCTGGAGTGCAAAGAGGGGGCAACCAATAGATATAGTGGCTGTCCCGCCCTCCCTAAAAGCTCCATCCCATTCCTTTCATCTTTTCCCATCCAACCCCTTCATTTCTGAGTGTACATGTGATTTCCTCAGGCCAACCAAATGCATCTTATAGGCTGATGATGGGTTTCCCTCTACGCATGCATCATGGACAAAAATCAGCAGCGCTCATCAAATTTTCTTCACCCAACAGGGCTGAAGGGCGTCCAACAAGCAAATATTCGATGTATGCTTCTTTCTTGCCTCTCTCCTTTTAAGTATGCTCCCACACAGCCCTCTTTCTCTACCCAGACACACACAAGGGCAGCCCATGTTGCTTCCTTCCCTTCTCTGCAATAGAGGAAAGGCAGCAGCCATGGCTTCCAACAAGCATGCCGTTGGAGAGTACGAGTCATCCAGCCACCTACTTACATGGAAAACACAAGAAGAGAGGGATTGTTCTCCAACCATCGGCTTGCATGTGCTCCCCTTGCTCCTTCCTCTTGCTCGAAGCATCCCATACCACCCCATGCAAGACGGTGAGAAGCATGTCAAGCTGAGCCATCACGACTCCATGAGCTCTGATGGTCTTGTGCACGTTGTCCTCCCTTTTCCACGCAAGCAGAGAGCTTCTCTGATACCAATGGTATGACCTCCAGGATCCTCCCTATTCAACAAGAGAAGACACAAGCCATATTCACAAACAATAGAAGGAAAGACATCATACTCACCTCCCAGCCATAGAGCCAATACGGGCTCACCCCCAAGCTTGGGAGCCTGCGGTCAAGCGGGCAGCCACCTCCAAGGGACCGGTGTCCACGGGTGACGAGGCTCTGCCAAAGGGCCAAGAGTCCAAGTGCCTCACGCAAGAGATGTCTCACAAATGAGCCCATAGGTCCTATTTATAGACTCAAATGAGAAGGTGGCCCAGTTCACACTGGGCGGCCAGTTCATATTTGGTCAGACACTTACACGCGCCCATCCAAATGTCCTTTAGTTTTGGGGACGTAACATTCTTAGACCCCAAATAGGGGAGTTATGGGCATTTACATTATGTCTATGACTTTTGGTCATTTGCCATGTATGAACATGCCCAAATGACCTAAAAATCACTTACCAATAAGACTTGGTCCCAAATCTCATATAACTTCATTGGGAGTTCAACTTCAATTTTTCCACCTTCTTCTCTAGATTTTTGCGCAAGTTTCTCTCTCTACTTTCTTTCTCCTCATGCAACAACCAACTCGCTTGGCGTTTGGAGCAACCGAGCACACCACCACGTAGCTCTCTACTGCCTCTTTAAACTTGTATCAGAGCTTTGGGTTGTTCCATTGCGACAAAGTTGCTCCAAATGTTTTTCTACTTCTAAGTTCAAGGCATTTTCTTGCATTTGGAAGAATTTCATCGCAAAAAACCTTTTTCTTTCACGATAAAAGTGCTACTTGGTTCATCTCTGACTGTACTAAACTCAACTCAACTTAGCTCAACTCATGAGTCTCATCAAAAAATCTATGATGTCATCATGTCCTCATCCGTAAATCCTTCATACCTCTTTCCTTCAGAATCTGGTATAAACATAAATGTGCGCACTTCTGAAAACATACCTTTCTGAAATATCAAATTTCTCTTCAGTAGAACTCTGGAACCTTCTCCTGAACAGGAACACCTAACAAGAACTTTCTCCATACATTCTCCTTCTTCCTTCTTCTTTCAAAGCTGGAACATAAAGAGAAACTGACAAAAGAAATATAAGAATACTTGATATAGGAATACCTGGAGTTCTTATAGGTATGAATCTGCATTTTCTCACATATGGCTGAAAATAAGTCTTCATGTTTCATCACCCTCTTGGATGATTTAAGACTAGTATCCAGAATTCTTCAAATATATCAGACTTTATGAAATCTGGAACGTCTTCCTTCTTTCAATAAATCTGATCTTCAGTGATCAATACCTGTATCTAAAACAAAATCTCTGAATCCTTTTTATTAGCACCGCGCAGTTGCTAATAGCTTCCACTGTTTATTCCTCAGCTTTCCATATTTAAGGAATAAGGTTAGCTGATCTATTACATGATAACAAAAGACCTTACTCATAGCATTTTAGGATCCATAATCTTCTGCAACATAACAAGTATCTTCTTCTATTTCTCTGCAACACAAATCTGATAGAATCTGAATCTTTGACTTACTTCCTCCAATGCTAAGAATCTTCACAAACAAAGGATAGACAACTGACTCATAAATACTCAAGATCTTTCATGATCATTCAAGATCTTTTAAGATCATACAAGATCTGTCTAGATCTATCAAGATCTCTCCAACAAAATACCTGTATAGAATCCGCTCTCATCAAACCTTCATGGCTGAATGTTTGATTTGTTACCTGAACGTCTCTAAGTGTCCATGCTTCTCACATAAAGTTGTAAAACTTTCTTCAAACAAATCCTTCCCAAGAATCTGCAACTTCTACTTGAAATACAAGTGGACATACTCTCACCTTGAGAACTCCAAAAGCTGCAAGCTGATACTTCATATCTTCATATTCTACCCGGGTGAAATGTGATAGTACCTGCTTGACTTTCTTTTGGCTAACTCCACTTCTCAATCAAGTGACAGGATCTGGTGGAACATCTTTTTGAATACAAGCATGTATCCAAAAAACTAGACAATCATCGAAAGTAGATTCTTCAACTGACTAGTACATCGAAAATCTGAATTTTTCTGAATTTTCCTGAAAATACTGAATATGAGGTAACTTTTTCAAACACAAAACCTCAATCCAAGTCTTCAACATCTGCTACAAATACTCTTTTACCTTAAGAGTTAGATAAAGAAGAAATATACTTCTCTGCAACTTGTCATACTTGTCATATACCAAGTAGCTCTGTATTGACACTCCAAGAATTCTTTGAGGGAATATATAGCTACCTGCTTAAAATCTTCAACTTGTATATAACTCATACATATGAGTCAAAACATATATCTGCTCCTCTTTCTCTCAATGCAATTCTTTGTCAAAACCTACTAAAACATGACCAAGTATCATGCAAAACAAGAAACTGTTTCTTCTTTATACTATCTTCACACAAGATGTTCTCGTAGACTTATCTTTGGATGTAGAGGATAAAGTAGGAAAAGTATATGGAAAATATATGAGAAAGAGAAGTCTTACTTTTCTTTTGGAAATATTGGACTTTCTTCTTCTGCATCTTTCTTCCACCTGATGATGTAAACATCTTCAAACTTCTCTTCCATACCTTTTGTTCTCTTCATCTTGAAGTTGCAAGCACCCTTAACTTCTTCAAATGAACTTTTTCTCTTCCTCTAGTGCTAAGAGTAAGAGACAAAACAAACATGGTATACAAATGGAAGTGAACACAGAATCATGTTTTATCATCTCCTCACATCTCTGAATCAAAATTCTGCTTCAAATGACTGATATGACTGAATTCACCAACCTTTTGTTTGAATGATGAATTACCTTTCTAGAGTTACCTCTCTAGATACAAAATGTGAGCAAAAAAATTCCAACCAACTTACAACACAAGATTGGCTGAAAACAAAACTGACGCTTTCCACATGTCTTCTTAGATGAGCTTTCTTGCCATGAAAGAGATCTCTCAAAACTTTCTAGAAAAACCTCTAGATACTTGTTTTGATGTAGCTAATGCTTTAACTTTCAAAGAATGAAAGTGTATAAAAGCATTCCTTGAATCCTTCAAATCTCTTCATAAGTGCTCTTCTAAGACATGACCTGCAAATGATAATCTGATAGTAGAAACTGACACCTCTGATTTGATGTTGATATGATTCCTTCATCTTCTCCAAACCATTGTTTTTCCTTGAATTTGAAGTAGCCTTCTCTTCATCAAATCTTGGTCTTCAAACAATACTTCTGTAAAGTATTTTCATACTCTTCCAAAAGTATTCGGCTGCTAACATATCATCAACTTCATACTTCCACACCGATGAATAAACATGTGACTGAATTGTCTAATTCTCAAATCTCTACTCATATAAATTAAGTGTGTATGTCAAATGTCAAATGTTAGAAGATGCTCTTAAATCATATGTTGTAAACCTGGAAGTCTTGGAACCTGGGAATCTGAGAGCCTTAAGGCTCTGATACCAAAACCCTAAAGCTCTGATACCATTGGAAAGCTCTCTTCAAGCTCTACAAGATAGGCTCATAAAAAATTTTACCCATTTTTGTGTCAAAAATGACTATGTACCAAAATTAGGATTTCTGCCCTACATGGATTTTGAACCCTTAGGATGCACCACATATGGTTGGAAATGACGATGAGCCAATGGTTATTGAGCGTGACGATGTTGGACAGCAAAATGAGTCTCCAGATGGGCATATGCACCCACCTATTCATGCTGAAAACAAGGCTGGAAATTATGTACAGCATCCCATTAACAATGAGGAAGTTGATGTACCTCCTGATGTAGATCCATTGCCAGAGAACGTAGATCATTGGGTAAGAAGATCTACACCTCCTAGGAGGCCTAAGAACAAATATGACCCTCTGTACATTACATTATGTTATCAAATGAGGGTGAACCTCTCACTCATGAAGAGGCAAAGCTATGTGAGCACAAGAAGAAGTGGGAGTTTGCCATGCAAGAAGAGATAAAGGCTTTGCTTGCAAATGATACGTGGGTTGATGGCAAAACCCAAGTATAAGGCAAGGCTGGTTGCTAAGGGATATGCGCAAAAAGAGGGCATTGATTTCCAAGAAGTGTTCTCTCCGATGGTTAAAATGACCACATTACGTATGTTATTTGCTCTCCCAGCTGCCTTGGATTTGGAGTTTTCTAGTGCATTGAAAAAGTGCTGGACAAATTTAATGTGGCTAATGCTAAGCTTCTAGGAGTGCCATTGCAGCCACATGTTAAGCTTTCCAATGGTGACTGTCCCAAAGATGATGATGCCGCCAACTACATGAAGAGTGTTCCATATGCTTCAGCTTGTGCTTCACTTATGTATGCTATGGTTATCACTCGGCCATACATTGCTCATGCAGTGGGAGTTGTTAGGAGGTTCATGGCTAATCCTGGCTCTATCTTGAGATATTTGAAAGGGACCAAAGGTAAATGCCTATATTATGGAAAGGGTCCATTTGAGTTAAAAAGGATTCTGTGATTCAGACATGGAAGGTGATGTGGACACTCGCAAGTCCACAAGTGGCTATGTATACACCCTTGCAAGTGGAGCTATTTCATGGTGCTGTAGACTTATGAGGATAGTTGCACTACCTACTACAGAGGCTGAATATATTTCGGCCACAGAGGCTTCCAAAGAAGCCATTTGGTTAGCCCGCTAGTGCAGTGAGTTTGGGATGCATGAAAGGCACCTGTCCTTGGATGCGATAGTCAGAGTGCCATGTGTTTGGCAAAGAATGCCAAGTTTCATATTGTACAAAGCATATTGATGTGAGATACCACTTCATTAGAGAGATGTTAGAGGATGGCATGATCACTTTGATCAAGGTCAATACTTCACAGAATCCTCCAGATGCTCTCATGAAGTGTCTACCCAAGGCACAACATCAGCTATGCATACAAATGGTGGGCGTTACTTAGCGTAAAGGAGTCTCCTTGGTCCTTTAAGTGGGAGGTTGTCTGGAATAAAGGCCGCAAGAACTCTCCTTTTATAAATTTTGACCGTTCCATGTGAAAGCTCTCTCCAAGAGCTTTCGATACATATTTTTGTTACATTTCTTGGACCCCAAATTGAGGAGTTATAGGCATTTACATTATTTTTATGACTTTTGGTCATTGGCCATGTCTGAACATGCCCAAATGACCTAAAATTCACTTATCGATAAGACTTGATCCCAAATCTCATATAACTTGATTGGGATTTCTTCAACTTAAACTTCTCCATCTTCTTCTCCAAATTTCTACGCAAGTTTCTCTCTAGTTTCTCTCTCCTCATCCAACAGCCCACGCCATTGGCGTTTGGAGCGATCAAGCACACCACCACGTAGCTGTCCGCAGACTCCTTCAAGAATGAACCTATGATCTAAGACCAATTGAAAGAGGAGGGTAAGAGCTTCACAATGGTACCCTCTCGTGCACATGGGCCGAGAGAGAGAGAGAGAGAGAGAGAAAGCCTCTCAAGAAGAAAAAATGTCAAGAGACGAATGATATAGAAGAGGAGCATGTGTGAATTTGCAAGTCCCTTGTGATGTTATGTGAGGGGAAGCTAACGTTTTATCAATAAGTGACTTTGGTCACTTGGCCATGTTCACATCAATGGCCAAAGGTTAAAAATAATCAAAGAATGTTTATAAGAGACCTCATATATGGGCCAAAAAATCTAGAAAAAATCTCTCTAGAGCTCTCATTGAGAGCTATCAATCGGACGGGTGATAATGTACAAAGAAGAGTACTTGGGACCTTTAATTCCAACACATAATGGATAGATCACTTATCCTATCTTTCTATTGAAATTCATTTTATTCATGGTTTGGCGGAGCTAATTTCAATCCATAGTATCTAATACTTTTGCAAAGTCAATTTAAAGCATGAATAAGTTTCGGTTTGTTTGTCAAGCATGATCATCAGTAAATATTGCAAGTGTACCTATCTTTAATAGATCTAGATTGTGCTGAGTAGGTATAAATAGTTAAAAAAAGTTCAGGAGGCAAATAGCTAAAGCTTCACTCATACTCTTGGACATGACTCCTAGTGGGGTGATAAGTCACCAATCATGAAGTGAATAGCAATCATCATAATGGGATTAAAAAAGGCGATCCTCTAGTTCAATGAACAAGGCATGTTCTCATCTAACCACATTCCATTACAAGCTTCCACGAAAGAAAAAATCCTTTGGTAGGCCAAATTTGCCAGCAAGTTATAGCTCATCTATGGCAAAGCATTTTCTGTGTGACCCAACACCATCTTTGATTGTTATAGATCACTGCATGCCACTCTCCCAATGTGAATGCTTACTAGTATTTTTGAAAAGGTGAATCATATAGAATAAGAAGTTCATTAGTATCAATGATCCTATCTTCTTGTATTTGTGGAGAAAGTTCTATCCTTCTTCTTTCTTTCAGTTTCACAAAAAATTCTCTTGAAGAATATACACAACACCTTTGCAACGTCCATACTCACATGTTGCAGGGTTGGGAACGTATTGACAACACATTGCCTTGGAGATTGTGAAAACATTGAGATTAACCTTGATGTGAGTAGAGGAAGGACCATTATCTGTGTCAACACATTCAATTCTGAGTAAAGAAAGCTCAACTTCACAGACTCGTTGTTCAGCTTAAGGATTGTTGGAAAGATGCACCTCGATTGATGTCAACTCATTTCATAAACCTGAAGGGTTTTGAACAACAATTTACCGAATTGATATCATATCCAAGTCTCTCAACCAAAAGTGACTCCTTTCATATGTTTTGATCCAACTGACAAAGTATTCAACCTTAGAAGCTGAATTCTAGTCAAATCAAGGTTAGATTCCAAAACCAGCAAAAGCATTGCCAATTTTGGCTTTATTCTTATAAAGAGCACATTCATAAACCAAAAGGCAAGGAGATCAATTGTTGGCAAAAGAATTGATGCCCATTTGCGCTTTCACAATAAACTGCATGCCATGATTTACTTTCTTCCTATAATAAAATATGTACTTAGCTTTTTCATTAAAAACTCCAACTGTATGTGGGAAGCCTATATTTGAGTGTCCAACTTTCTAGCAACCATTTCCTTTCTTGGAGATAGTAGAGTTGGTGAATTTCCTACATGCTCCTATGTTGTCAAACTCCTATATATCTAATACCTGATGAGCCTTATATAATGTATATTTAGATATACAATTTCTGACAGGCTTATTTTAAATGTGCACAAGCACATGAGCTCCTCAAAAGTTCAATAAACTCAGTTTCTGCAATTGATTCAAAGATCAACTTTTTATGCATGGGCCAGCAAAATGAAGTTAAATTAAATATAATTTTGTTAAAAAAATATCTTGCACAAAAACCATATTCAGGGACAAAATCCATCAGCCATACGAGCAATAAAACTGTGGCAGGTATTTACCTCTTGAATAGTTATCATAGAGATCCTCATCTTGAAGCTTCCTGCGCATCTCCGCTTCAAATCTATCTAGTGAATTGAGCTCGTGGTATAGCTCCTGCAAAAATCACCAAAACACTTAATGTTCTTGCATTAGGATTATATACCAACCAAAAAAAAAAAGAAGCACAAATTACAGAATTAAGATAATGGTTTGGGCCTACATAGCTCACATAATTAATCCAAAAAGTTTCCAGTAACTGCATGGGCAGCCTGCTATAAGTCAAAATAAAAGAGACTGCTACATGTGATAGCTGCCATCATTGTAAAACAGTACGCTAGCTCCTAGCTAAAGTATGTTTTTTGCTGTAACAAAAATAAAAGTTCCATATAGACTTAACAAGCCTTTGGTTGGACTGGACCTATCGGCTAGACTAACCCATTCGTCTCATCCAGCCGGCTAGACTGGTCCAATCCATTGGTAAAATTTGTAATGTCATGACTCATCAGTTTCAACCCATTTCTCTTGTCAACTAGCAGAGTAATCCATTTGAATTTTGCTCAAATCCAAGTGCAAGCCCAGTTCCAGTCCAGGTCTGGGCTAGTTTAGCACTGATCCAGTCCAGGTCCAGATCCTGGCTCATCTGGCATACGAACTGCCCAACAAGACTCTTTGGCCATTAAATGTACTTGTGTAATTCATTCCATCTCCACATGCATAGGATGCTAAAAGTAAGCTTCGATAACAATAGATCATGGTGCAATGCAGGGGTTTGAATCAGGATCCATTCATGTAGTGCATGTAGATCATTTATGCTGAAAAAACCTCTAGAACTTTCTTTTACCTTTGAGCACTTCGTTTTTTCATAAACATGAACATTTTCTTTTGGGAAAATGTTCATCGTTATTTATTAACACATATAAAGAATCAAACTCCTCATATCTCATGATTCTCCATAAAAACACTCTGTGAGGGCAGATACTTGGCCAAGTTTCGTTTCTAGTGACACACTAAGAGTTGGATTTTCTAACAGCCCAACAAATTGCAGATGCCTCAGAAGTCCCTTTTTCTTTCTATATGCATAGAATGTGCAAATGGAGCAGTTCTGCCAATTCTTGCACCTTACAATATGCTAGTCTTTGTATCACGTATGATGAAGGTATTTGAAGAGAAATCAAAGCACTGAAACAAATCTCTTGACTGCAAAAAATGTCTTCTAAAGACAGCCCTAAGTCACACATTGTCTCAGAGCTTTCAACCAATTCCCGTGCATGTCATGACAATGACTGAATCTACCTCCTCTGATGTCAAAAATTTGATTGAGATCAAGAGATTTGAGGGCACTCGCTTTGATTTGTGAAAAGAGAGTATGCTTGGCATCCTCTTGCTTAAAGATTACGAAGGGGCTCTTCATGACATCAAGCCTGAAGAAATGACAGTTGAAGCATGGATGAACCTAAACAAGAAGGGAGCCACTAAAGTCAAGATGGTTGAATCATATGAAATCTTAGTGGATCTCAATGTGACCTCTAGTGTCGTCATTGAGGAGCTATCACATTCAGAAGATATTCTTTATGCAACTATGGAAGTAAATCATGCCAAAGTTAATGACTCTTCTAATGATATTCATGCACAAGATATGCAAATCACAAAGAGGGATATGATAGATGCCTTGCTTACTGTGAATGATGCTTTGTCACAAACATGGATTGTGGATTGAGGTGCATCGTTCCAAATTACTCCTATCAAGGAGTGTTTTACTACCTTTCATGTATGCAGCCATGGACATGTATATCTTGAAAATAACCATGATTGTTCTATTGAAGGTATTGGCATAGTGCACCTCACTGTAAATGGCACTAATGAGCTGGCTTTGCACGATGTAAGGTATGTACCAAGCATCAAGAAAAGCCTATTGTCTATTGGGCAAATGGACATGCATGGATACAGTACCCGCTTTGAGAAGGGCTTATGGAAGCTTATCAAAGGCTCTAGGCTGATTGTTAAAGGTACAAAAGTAAGGGACTCTTTATTGCTTGCATGATAAAGCCTTGCTCAGCAAGTTTATTGCTTTGGTTGAAATCCATTCACATATGGAATTATGGCATAAAAGGCTTGGCCACATGATCCAATAAACTATGTAATTTGGACAAGTTTGATGTTAAAGGCTCAAAACTTGATTTTTGTAATGAATGTCAATATGGTAAGCGAGCAAAGAATTCCTACTACTCTGGTGTCTCTCGTAAGTCTAATGTGCTTGATCTTGTTCATTATGATGTTTATAACATGCCCACCAAATTCACGAGGGGGTGCTCTTAACTTTGTTTCTTTTGTTGATGACTACTTTAGGAAGCTTTGGGTATATTTGTTAAAATCTAAAGATTAAGCCTTTGTTGCATTTAAGAAATTTCATGCCTTTGTGACCAGCCAAACAGGTAGAAAGCTGAAATGCTTACATACACATAATCGGGTTGAGTTTACATGTGCTGAATTCAACAGATTTTGTGAAAATCTTGGTATTAAGAGAGAGCTACCAGTCCCATACAGCCCCTCTTCCAACGATGTGGCTGAAAGGTATAAGAGGACTTTATGTGAGAGGGTGAGATGCATGTTGCCCAGAGCTAATCTCCCTCATGGATTTTGGGGAGGCTTTCAAAACTACAGCTCATGTTTGCAATCGATCCCCTCATATGTCCTTAAAGGTGGCATTCTGGAAGAGGTTTGGTCTCGCAAACCAACTTCATATGACCACCTACACATCTTTGGTTCTGATGCTTTGTGCATATAAGGCCTTAGTTGAGAAGCAAGTTATACACAGCTCGGATGTTGTATTTAATGAGGCAATGCTGCTCAAAAATGATTGTGCCTCTAAAAGTGACCATAAAAAGGTCAAATTTCTACATGTACAGCCATGTGTTAAATCTGATATGAACCCTCGGGATGCACCACATTTGACTAGAAATGAAAATGAACCAGTGGTTATTGGGCCAGGTGATGTTGGACAGCAAAATGAGGCTCCGAATGGGCATATGCAGCCACCTATTCATGCTGAAAACAGAGCTGGAAATGATTTACAGCCACGTGTCAAATCTGATATGAACCCTCGGGATGCACCACATTTGGCTGGAAATGAAAATGAACCAGTGGTTATTGGGCAGGGCAGGTGATGTTGGACAGCGAAATGAGGCTCCGAATGGGCATATGCAGCCACCTATTCATGCTGAAAACAGGGCTGGAAATGATGTACAGCAGCCCATTAACAATGAAGCCGATTAACAATGAAGAAGTTGATGTACCTCCCGATGTAGATCCATTGCCGGATAATGTGGATCATTGGGTAAGAAGATCTACACGCCCTAGGAGGCCAGTGAACAGATATAGATCTATGGATATGACCCCACTATACATTACATTATGTTATCAGATGAGGGTGAGCCTCTCACTTATAAAGAAGCAAAGCTATGTGAGCACAAGAAGAAGTGGGAGTTAGCCATGCAAGAAGAGATAAAGGCCTTGCCTGCAAATGATACTTGGGATTTGGTTGAGTTGCCCAAAGGTAAGAAGGTCATTCCCAACAAGTGGGTATACAAAATCAAAATTGTTGATGGCAAGCCCAAGTATAAGCAAGGCTGGTTAATAAGGGATATGCCCAAAAGCAAGGCATTGATTTCCAAGAGGTGTTCTCTCCAGTGGTTAAAATTACCACCTTATGTGTGTTATTTGCTCTCATTGCTGTCTTGGATTCGGAGTTATTCCAAATGGATGTTAAAACAGCCTTTTTGCATGGTGATTTAGATGGAGAGTTGTACATGAAACAGTCAGAAGGATATGCCATTCTTGGAAAAGAGCATCTGGTATGCAAGCTGGAAAGGAGCTTTTATGAGCTGAAACAGGCACCTAGACAATGGTTAAAGATGTTTAACACATTTATGCTCAAACATGGGTTCAAAAGAAGCCATGCAGACCACTGATTGTACACTAAAAAAGATGAAGATGGCACCCCAATTATTCTTCTGCTGCATGTAGATGATATGCTTCTGGCTGGGAAGAAAAAGAGCACTCTTAACTCTCTAAAACAGCGGCTGGACTCTGCGACCTTGGGGAAGCTTTGCATATTCTTGGTATGCGAATAAAAAGGGATAGGCAGCAGCAAACTTTTCATTTATCCCAAGAAAAGTACATCGAAAAAGTGCTGGACAGATTTAATGTGCCATTGATGCTAAGCCTCTTCAAATGCCATTGCAACCACATGTTAAGCTTTCCAAGGATGACTGTCCAACTACATGAAGAGTGTTCCATATGCATCAGCTTGTGGTTCACTTATGTATGCTATGGTTGCCACTCGGCCTAAAATTGCTCATCCAGTGGGAGTTGTTAGTATGTTCATAGCTAATCCTTGCAAAGCTCATTGGGAGGCAGTCAAGTCTATCTTGAGATATCTGAAAGGGACCAAAGGTAAATAAATGCCTACGTTATGGAAAGTGTCCATTGAAGTTAAAAGAATTATGTGATTCAGACATAGAAGGTGATGTGGACACACACAAGTCCACAAGTGGTGCTCTAGACTTCAGAGGATAGTTGCACTATCTACTACAGAGGCTGAATATATTTCAGCCATAGAAGCTTCCAAAGAAGCCATTTGGTTAGCCCTCTTATGAAGTGAGTTTGTGATGCTTGAAAAGACACCCTTTCTTGGATGCGATAGCCAGAGTGCCATATGTTTGGCAAAGAATGCCATGTTCCATGCTCACACAAAGCATATTGATGTGAGATACCACTTCATCAGCCGTACAAGGGTTTACATCATGGGGTAGGTAGTGCTTATAAAACCATTTGCCACCTTTTGAGCATTTTTCTTTTCTTGGGTCTTTTGTTGTTGGTGTGACCTTTGTCTTGTGAGTTTCATGGCCTTGTAGTGGTTTTTGAGTGTCATTTGTTCAAGCCATAGAGAAGGTCTTACTCTTTTAAAGAGCAGTGTCTAGTCCCTTTACATGGGGCTTAATATGATTTGGAAAGTGTTAATACATCTTCACTTTAGTGAATCTCTATAATATGTAGGCAATATTCATAGCTTCAATAGTTTATGGCATTGGGAAGGTCCTACCGTTGAGGACTACTCACGGTGGTGTCTAATCCCATTACAAAGAGAGTGTTGAAAAAAGACATTACTCAAAATAAAGGATTTGTGCTATGCAATTTGTGGACTCCTCCCTTATTCTCCTTGAGACACAATGTGAAAGCATATTTGCAATTTATGAATGACAAATGAACATCGGATGTGACCTTAAAGAAAAACGTTGTATCCATGTTTTCAGCACCATATTCATTGAATGGTACAACTCACCGCAAGACATCATAGCTTACGTAGAACTCCAGTCTTTGCCCTGCAAATTCATGGCTGAAATTTATCCATCCGAGAGGATGAAGGGAACAGTGTCCCCATTCAAAGAATATGTAGTCAAGTCACACATTAGTCCATTATTTTGGCATTCACCAATGAGAATTCAGGAGTAGCTAGCAGTCCATCTTCTTCTCCGTATATGCGCACAGTTGTAGGTAGTGGGAGAACACAGAACTGTGCAGTAAGTGGGACGGAATAGCTTCGTGAAGAGCGCAAAGGCATTAGGTACTGCCACAATTGAATCTGCTCGACACTCTATCTCTGTGCTTCTTTTCTATCTGAGAGGGGGCGAAAGCTTTCGATGGCCTTCTGTTGACGTTGAGCAACTGGACCTCTCTCCGTTGTCAGCTGGGTGAGAACTTGTTTCAAATAATCTCGTACAGCCCAACTGAGTGTGTAGGTGCTCCCAAATGAGATCATTGGTCTCCATTACATTGCAACTTGCGCAAGGTAGAACTATGCGTTGGGTGGCTACTACTTCCCTCTGAGGAAAAGCGTAATAGCAGAGTTTGGATCACGGTTCTACACACAGTGAGGTGTGCATATTCTTCGTTGCTACACACATTTGTTCTTTAGTGACCAATCCTTCAAAACCGCTTCTAGATAGAGCTACGTAGAGAGTCTGCGCCGAGTGGGGAATGGCATGAAGAGGCATTCCATTGGTTATTTTTCACTTTTGAGTGGTCTGCACTTGTCGTTGTTCTGACTTGATTTCCTGTTTGCGACAATGGTGAAGCTCGAGGTCTCATGTGAACTCCTTGAGTTTTGCTTTAGATTTCTGCCCTTGGTCTCCATGGTTGAACATCCAGGATGATTCTATTCGTCTCTCCTCAATCGATCTTCACACTCTTCTAGTGTCTACTATCTATGAGCATATTTGAAGTGCTGATAAGCACTGTTTATTACAGATAGTGGTACTGAAGAACGTTATTCTACCACCACAGAATACTAATAACTGATAAGAAAAATGATTATGATAAAAGAAAACGGTGTATTCACTACTGTTCTTAAGGGAAAAACAACAAGAATGATAGTGCTTAGAAGCACTTTTATTATGCATATGAGATATGGGAGGGAGGGAGGGAGGGATTAAGAGTGACATACAGGCTAATGAATAAGATAACAAGAATGAGAACATAAACTCAAAGAGAAAATGAACCTATGCTCTGATACCATGTTGAAATGAAAAAGGACGACTCCTACTCTACTCACATGCACACATCTAACAAGCTAAGGAGGAAGGAACAAAAGATAACAAAACATGATGGATGAATTAAAATAGAAATGGAAATGACTTACATAAGATGCTCTATGAGCATGGAGCCTCCATGAGGAGAGGAAGCACACTCTTGGCAATGAGCTAGAGTGGAATGAGCTAGTGATGGAGTGAAGGAAGGCCTTGCTTATATGGAGTTTGGGACAATCTCCTTGCATGTGGGATATATGTGCTTGCATGAGAATGAAAGTGGACTTGGAACAAAAGGGTGGAGCATGGAACTCTCAACAAATACTTCACAGAATCCTGCAGATGTTGTTACTAAGTGTCTACACAAGGCACAACATCAGCTATGTATACATATCGTCGGAGTTACTTGGCTTAAAGGAGCCTCCTTGATCCTTTGAGTGGGAGGGTTTTGGAGGTAAAGGCTCCAAGGACTCTCTTTTTCTATATTTTGACCCCTCCATGTGAAAGCTCTTTCCAAGAGCTTTTCATACATATTTATGTTATATTTTTTAGACCCCGAAGTGGCGAGTTATAGACATTTACTTTATTTTTATGACTTTTGGTCATTGGCCATGTGTGACCATGCCCAAATGACCTAAAAGTCACTTAACAATAGGACTTTGTCCCAAATCTTCATAATTTGATTGGGACTTCTTTAACTTCAGCTTCTCCATCTTCTTCTCCAAATTTTTGCACAGATTTCTCTCTCTACTTTCTCTCTACTCACGCAAAAACCCACTCCCTTCGCGTGTGGAGCAACATAGCACACCACTACATAGCTCACTGTGGCCTTAGACGCACCTAATGTACCCTAAACAAACCTTATGCACGTTACCTCAATCGTAAGGTTCGGTCCTTGCACCTTAAAGACATTGAACCCATTGTATGGAATGCACTTGACCATCATGTTTCAATGCAAGAAGTGATTTTTATACAATGATACTTGAGATTTGGTTGAGTTCATAGCTAAAAGAAAATCACAAAATTTTTATATTTTTTAAATTGTAGGATTCTTGATCCACTTTAAATTGCTAGGTGCACTTTTTGTGCCAAACAAAAATGTTGGCTAGAGATATTTAAATATTTGCCCAATTTAAAAGGGTTTTTTCTGCACGCACATGGTTGGTGATTACTCATTGGAGAGCCGACGCGAGAGAGAGAGAGAGAGAGAGAGAGAGAGAGAGAGTTCAGCTTGATGGGGGATATATCTTAACCCCTATGTAACGACGAAGCACAAATGACTTCCACAAAGCTTGATGCTTGGTACATACCTTACATCATGCAAAACTAGTTCATTAATGCCATCTAATGAGGTGCATTGTGCCAATACCTTCAATAGAACAAGCATGGTTATTTCCAAGATATACATGTCGATGGCTGCCTACATCAAAGGTAGTAAAAGACTCCTTAATAGGAGTAACATGGAACGATGCACCTGAATCCACAATCCATGTATGTGACAAAGATCATTCACAATAAGCAAGGCATCAATCACATCCCTCTTGCTGATCTGCATATTCTGTGCATGAATATTAAAAAAAACATCATTAACTTTGGCATGATAAGCTCCCATAGTAGCACAAAGAATATCTTCTTCATGTGATAGCTCCTCAATGACGACACTAGAGGCCACATTGGCCTTCTCTTTGACCTTATCCTTTCAGCTATCATGTGCTTCATTCTTGCTCTCCTTTTTCTTCCCGTCACTTGTGTTCTTCTTTCTTTCTAGTTCAGCTTTGTAGTATGTGCAACTAGGCTGCTTGTGACTTTTCCTACCACATTGGTAACTACTAACAAGTCACTTCAGCCTTTCCTTTGCTTTTGCTCCTATTTCTCTGTACATTTCCATTTTTCTTTTCTATTCTTCCTCTAGCCACATTGGCCGAACCACTCCCCTCTCCACTCGCTTTCCTCCTCATTTTTTCATTCAAAATAGAACCCCTTACACCATCAAAGGTAAGATTGGGGTTATTCAGAAGTGAAACAACCAATGTTTCACATGCATCAGGTAAGGTCATGAATAAGAAGATGACCTTAAGCTTATCATCAAATGCAAGTAATCCAGAGTCTTGCGATTGCAAGAGAGTACCTAGAAAAGAAGATAAGTGCTTAACTTCACTTTTTGACTTCTAAAGCTGCATTAGAACTAACTTACGCATAAGACGCACTTGATTTACAAGCATGGTATTTTCATAGGTTACTTTAAGCTTCTCCCACACCTAAAAAACACTTGTAAGGCCCTTCAAATCTACTAAGATTTCATCTGATACCACCATGTTGATATAAGCGATGGCCTTCTTGTTTAGGTTGGTCCATCCTACATCTGTCATATCTTCAAGTTTGACTTCTTCAAGAGCCCCTTCGCAATCTTTAAGAAAGAGAATGCCCAACATTCTATCTTTCCACAAATCAAAACCGCTACCTTCAAATCTCGTGATATCAAACAAGTTTTTTGATATCACAAGAGGTAGGAGCCATGTTTACTGAGAGCTTCAAAATTTCACCCAAAAAAAAGTAAATTCACATGCTGTCTTGTGTGCAATCACCTCTCCAGACTATAGCTGAGAAATTAAGCCCAAAAACTCTTCAAAACTTGAACCAATTTCTGCAATTTTTCTACAAAAAAATTCAAAAACATTCAGCAAGTTGTAATTGCATCAAAAGCAACAAATTTGTTTCTTTTCAACCACAAAAGGCATACATAAATGCAAGACAGAATCAATTTGTCCTTGTTTTCACGAATGCCCCAATTTTTGGGGCAATATGACCTATAAAATGACCTGTTTTCAGCAATGTGAATGCTGAAAATGACCTCTGGGAATACAAAAAAAAAAAATGGAAGAGGTTCTCCGAGATGAAACTCTTTGAAAAAGTCAAAATTTGCTTTAGCTTTGCTATGGGTTAAAGTAATCCTCCAAGAGGAGCACTTTTATCGCGATAAATGAAGGTCGCAATAAAATTCTCCAAATGTAAGAAGAAGTCTTAAACTTAGCATAGGCTGAAGTAGAAAAGCATTTGGAGCAACTTGGTCGCAATAGAAGAGTTCAAAGCTCTGAAACAAATTGAAAGAGGCTGCATAGAGGTACATGGTGGTGTGCTCGGTTGCTCCAAACACGAAGGGAGGGGGCTGTTGTATAAGGAGAGAGAAAGTAGAGAGAGAAACTTGCGCAGAAATTTGAAGAAAAAGATGAAGAAACTGAAGTTGAAGTCCCAATAATTATGAGAGATTTGGGACCAAGTCTTATTGTTAAGTGACTTTTAGGTCATTTGGGAATGTTCACACATGGCCAATGACCAAAAGTTATAAAAATAATGTAAATGCCTATAACTCCCCAATTTAGAGTCCAAAAAATATAACAAAAATATGTCTGGAAAGCTCTCAAAGAGAACTTTCACATGGAAGGCTCAAAATATACAAAAAGAGAGTCCTCACGGCCTTTATCCCCAACATACCCTCTCCATTTTCATAATTTGGAAGTCCACATGATCTTTGTATCCCTAAATATGGACCTCCAAACCGGACATCATAGTGGTCCATATCCTCACCTTACATCATAGATACTACATGAAGGGTTGTTGGAGAATCTTTAATTTCTTGGCCATAGCGTGGTTTATGAAATTATGAGTGGCTGAGTCATCTATCATGACTCTCACCCAGGTCCAGTATACACAACCATGAAGCTTAACCAAATCACGTGATCCAAACTATGGTGACCACAATGATTGAGTCAAGCAATAGGTGTGCTCCATGTCCTCATGCATCACCTCCACCTCCTTGCCGCTAAAGCTTCCATGTATTGGTAGTGTCTACACAAGGTGGAGCATCTTTTTGCCCTTGTCAAGGGCCATACTAGTCCCTAGCCCTCCTTTCTTCTCCTCCCCCTTATGAAGTGGATAGTTCCATTGTGCATGATTAAGAGACAAGCACCTAAAGCACAAGTTTTTCCTCTGCGCCTTTTCATTCTATTCAATGGATAATTTAGGCCCTTGTGTTTTTATTTCTTTATGAAAAACTTGTTTTTCCCCATAGCTATTTTTTTCCTTAATTTTGTGGTGCTAACACGTTTGAGGGATAGATCCATCTCCATGGGAGTACATTGAGGATAGTTATGGCCCTCATATACTATACATACTTGATAGCCTCCTCAAATGTTTTGGGTGTGTTTCTTCTTACCTCCCTCTTTATGGCCTCTTTTAAGTTGCAGTATTTCAAAGAAGGCTAGTATCCTAGCACAAACTCAAAAGTCCATCAAGCCATAGAGCGGCGAGCCTTTCTATTTTAAATAGAGCATAAAGCCAAAAGAACTTCATCTTTCAAGACTGACTTTTCAAAAGAATGTGCCACATGTTTGTCAATCTTTTTGGGAGCAAACTTAAGCATATGTTCTAGGGTGGAAAGCCAGCTGGGAACTTCATCTTTCGAGAATGCTGCCAAAATTTCATTACATGCAACTGCAACAGTGTTTCAAAGAAGGCTAGTATGCAAGCATAAAACCAAAAGTCCATCAAGCCATAGAGCCTTTCTATTTTAAAGAGAGCATAAAGCCAAACGAACTTCATCTTTCGAGACTGACTTTTCAAAAGAATGTGCTACATGTTTGTCAATCTTTTTGGGAACAAACTTAAGCGTATGTTCTAGGGTGGAAACTTGAAAAATGGCATGCTGTTTAGGATGCTCATCAGAGAACCAATTCTTTCTTTGGAAGATGACCTCAGCCATATAGTATTTATGCACGATGCGATTCTTTCAAGAGATTCAGGGGAAGATCTTTGCCAATCAAAGTCATGCAACTTGCAAAAGTTTGTGGTCTGACAAAAAGTCATAGCATCCACAAAAGCCTTAGAAGCAGGATGAAGTACAAACATGTACAAGTAATAGCATCTGTCAAACCTACCCATTGCTTAGGTATGAGATCTAGAGTGAAAAGTGTATTTAAGAGTGTGTCTCCCTATGTTGTTCCAAACCTTGCAAATTTTCATTTCAAAAGATGGGTTTCTTGTGGAGCTATAATGGATCATGTAGTGGTACAATCTCCTTGGTCATCAACCATGCTAAAATCCCAAAGAGTAGGATTTTCGTATGAAGCACATCTGAGTCACATTGAGCAATAGCATTTAAAAGATGACCCAAAGTTTCTGCTCTTTCCGTAAGAGTATTAGGTGCATACATATTGAGAATAATGCATCTTTGCATTTGATATAGAGCCAATAGGATATCCATGCATACCATTATATGCACTCCTGATAGGTAGATCTTTCATAATTATAAGTAAATAGCCAGAATAATTACATTTCTCTCCATTATACACAATTTGGTAATTCTTAATTGAGGATGAGAATCCCTGCAGTTATGTTATCTATGTTTTTGAATGGTTACAATTTCTACGTGGTATTTCACAATCCTTCTAGCTTTTTGATATGAAACTGTTGTAAAACCATCATGTCCACTGTCTTTCGGATGATTAAGCATGATTGACAGCTCTTTTGAATGTTTCAAAATTATAAAAAGAAGTTTTACGAGTAGGCTCCTTTTGAACATGAGAAATGACGCCTTAGCCCTTGCATGAACAGAGGTGATATGGCCAGCTGAGGCATGAACAGTTGTAACATGAGCATAGGTGCTATATGTTCAACCAGGGCTTTACCTAGTGCATGAACAGTTGTAACATGAGCAGCAGGACCCTTGGTAGTAGTATTAGTAATATTACTACTACTACTACTACTATTATCATCATCATCATCATCATCATCATCATCATCATCATCATCATCATCGTTGTTACTACTACTACTACTACTACTACTACTACTACTACTACTACTACTACTACTACTACTACTACTACTACTACTACTACTACTACTACTACTACTACTACTACTACTACTACTACTACTACTACTACTACTACTACTACTACTACTACTACTACTACTACTACTACTACTACTACTACTACTACTACTTCTTCTTCTTCTTCTTCTTCTTCTTCTTCTTCTTCTTCTTCTTCTTCTGCTACTACTACTACTGTTGTTGTTGTTGTTGTTGTTATTATTATTATTATTATTATTATTATTATTATTATTATTATTATTATTATTATTATTATTATTATTATTATTATTATTATTATTACTACTACTACTACTACTACTACTATTACTACTATTACTATTATTATTATTCACATTCAACATGGGTAATCTAGACCTATTTGCATCATTAGAAGACTTGGATCGTTGGTTCCCTAAGATTTGCTCCTCCATCAGTAAACCTTTCCCTCTTGGAGATACACAGATGCATGCATACATTCATACATATATGCAAACACACACACACACACACATACATACATACATACATACATACATACATACATACATACATATCTATCCAATATCAAAAATCAAAGTGAATTAAAATAAGGAACATGTACCCCTGTCTGTTGCGCCCATGTAAGTAGAGTTTGGACCTCTTCATCTATCTCATCCCTATTCTGTTTTGGAACAAACTTTTGTGTGTCTAATCTGTACCACAAGAGAGATTTCCTTATCAACAGAAATATGTAAATGCACGTGTGCATCTTGTTCTAAGATCACCATTACTCACTTGTTAAAGTAGCGATCAAGATGGTGCCACTGGCAGTCACGACACTGATTTCCAAACCGAACAACTTCATTAGCAAATACAGCCAGCTCCTTTCTGAGGAGAGAGGAAAAAAATTATAATCAGAAATAGGTCATATGAATCAAATTGTCTGAATGAAAATAAGCAATGGAAAATGGCATTGGAATCCAAGATATTCAACTTAATAGGTTTGGGAATTTTCCAGGAGTGTAATTACTAATACTAGAAACAATTTATACATCATGGCTTAAATGAGGCAGCACATCAGTCTCTCGTAGTATGGATATGTGCACATCACAGAGATGGTTGTGCCAAAAAAGTTGCGTTAACAGACAAATATTTGCATCTTCTTTTGTGTATTTCAAAGCAGCATGAATTGCCTATATGTAACATGGTAGAAATAATATGGGATAATAATGGGTCAATTCATTGAAGCTGCTATTGCTGCATGGTGTGCTTTATCGTTTTCATCTTTGGTGTGATCAGATTGCTGCTGCTGTTTTTCTATTTTCTTAGGGGGAAAGGTTTTATTGCACAAGGGTTAGAGTATGTTGCAGCTACTGGTTTCCAGGGTGAAGTCATGGACTAACTTCACATGGCATCGGTGATTCTCCTCTACAAAACACAGCTGCTAGGCTACCTGATACACTGAATTTATTTCCAAACGAAACATCTTCACCAGGCATTTCCCAGAATGTATCAATCATCCAGCGTTTAAGGAAAGGGGTTTCATGCTCATTCTCGCAAACAAAATTCCACCAATTCATGAAGTTGTTCAGGCTATTCATGCTGTACTTTGCTACTGAGGTTGACCAATTTTTCACTCATGTGAGGTGGATTTTGAGGTTCTCTTTGTGACCACGAAATGAGGATCTCTTATGTGTATCAAAGCATGGCTACAGTTATCGGATATGTGATCCACACTTTTACTTTGAATCTCAGCATGCTTACTGAGGAAGATATCTTGGTAAAATGCCTGGTACAGATGGAAATTGTACATTTGCCTCAATTTGTGTTAGATCCTTCCAGGATCAGCCCTGCAAATCAAGACACTACACAAGCCATATTTCCTAACATAGAAAGGCAGACATCAGACTCGCCTCTGAGCCATAGGGTCCACAGCAACCGACTCCCAAGCCTAGGAGCCTGTCAAAGAGGCCACAGAGAGTAGGTGGTGGTGTGCTCCGTTGCTCCAAACGCCAAGGGAGTGGGCTGCTGCATGAGGAGAGAGAAAATAGAGAGAGAAACCTGCACAGAAATTTGGAGAAAAACATGGAAAAACAGAAGTTGAAGAAGTCCCAATCAAGTTATGAGAGATTTGGGACGAAGTCTTATTGATAAAAGACTTTTAGGTCATTTGGGCATATTCACACATATGACCAATGACCGAAAATCATAAAAATAATGTAAATGCCTATAACTCCCCGATTTGGAGTCCAAAACATATAACAAAAATATGTATGGGAAGATCTCCGAGAGAGCTTTCACATGAAGGAGAGTCCTTGCAGCCTTTATCCCCAATAACCTCCCACTTAAAGGACCAAGGAGGCTCCTTTAAGCTAAGTAACTCCCACCATCTGTATACATAGCTGATGTTGTGCCTTGGGTAGACACTTCGTAAGAGCATCTGCAGGATTCTATGAAGTATTGACCTTGATCAAAGTGAGTAGGCCATTGTCTCACACCTCTCTGATGAAGTGGTATCTCACATCAATATGCTTTGTGCGAGCATGGAACATGGCATTCTTAGCCAAACATATGACACTCTGGCTATTGCATCCAAGAACAGGTGTCTTTTCAGGCATCCCAAACTCACTGCACAAGCGAGCTAACCAAATGGCTTCCTTGGAAGCCTCTGTGGCTCAAATATATTCATCCTTTGTAGAAGATATAGTGCAACTATCCTCTGAAGTCTAGAGCACCACGAAATAGCTCCACCTGAAAGGGTGTATACATAGCCACTTGTGGACTTGCGTGTGTACACATCACGTGCCATGTCCGAATCACAGAATCCTTTTAACTCCAATGGACACTTTCCACAACACAGGCATTTACCTTTGGTCCATTTCAAATATCTCAAGATAGATTTGACTACATTTCAAATATCTCAAGATAGATTTGACTACCTCCCAATGAGCTTTGCCAAGATTAGCCATGAACCTGCTAACAACTCCCACTGCATGAGCAATTTCTGGCCAAATGGCAACCATAGCATACATAAGTGAACCACAAGCTGATGCATATGGAACACTCTTCATGTAGTTGGCTCCATCATCATCTTTGGGACAGTCATCCTTGGAAAGTTTAACATGTGGCTGCAATGGCACTCGAAGAGGCTTAGCATCAGCCACATTAAATCTGTCCAGCACTTTTTCAATCTACTTTTCTTGGGATAAATGCAAAGTATGCAGCTGCCTATCCCTTTTTATTCGCATACCAAGAATATGCAAAGCTTCCCCAAGGTCTTTCATTGAGAATGCAGAGCTCAGCTCCTGTTTTAGAGAATTAAGAGTGCTCTTTTTCTTCCCAGCCAGCAGCATATCATCTACATACAGAACAAGAATGATTGGGCTGCCATCCTCATCCTTTTTAGTGTACAAACACTGATCTTCATGGCTTCTTTTGAGCCCATGTTTGAGCATAAATGCATCAAACTTCTTTAACCATTGTCTAGGAGCCTGTTTGAGCCCATATAAGCTCCTTTTCAGCTCGCATACCAGATGCTCCTATCTAGGAATGGCATATCCTTCTGGCTGTTTCATGTACAGCTCTTCGTCTAAATCACCACGCAAAACGGTTGTTTAAACATCCATTTGGAATAACTCCAAATCCAGGCAGCTGTGAGAGCAAATAACACACGTAATGTGGTCATTTTAACCACCGGAGAGAAGACCTCTTGGAAATCAATGCCCTCTTTTTGGGCATCCCTTTGCAACCAGCCTTGGCTTATACTTGGCTTTGCCATCAATAGTTTGATTTTGTATACCCACTTGTTGGGAATGGCCTTCCTACCTTTGTGAAACATGCAAGGCCTTTATCTCTCCCTGCATGGCTAACTCCCACTTCTTGTGCTCACATATATAAGTGAGAGGCTCACCCTCATCTCATTACATAATGTAATATACAGAGGAGTCATATCTGTTCACTGGCCTCCTAGGACGTGTAGATCTTCTTAACCAATCATCCACAATATCGGACAATAGATCTACATCAGGACACATCAACTTCATCATTGTCAATAGGCTACAATACATCTTATATGCAGAAAAACATCACAACCAAAGATATGTAGAGGGTCATATGAAGCTGTTTTGCCAAATCAAACCTCTTCTGGAATGCCACCTTTTAAGGACATATGAGGGGATCAATTACAAACATGAACTATAGTTTTCAAAGTCTCTCACCAAAATCCATGAGGGAGATTAGCTCTGGACAACATGCATCTCACGCTCTCACATAAAGTCCTGTTATACCTTTCAACCACACCATTGGAAGAAGGGTTGTATCGGATTGTTAGCTCCCTCTTAATACCAAAATTTTCACAAAATCTATTGAATTCAACACTTGTAGAATCACTCCCTTATCTGTATGTAAGCACTTCAGCTTTCTACCTGTTTGAGTTATCGCAAATGCATGAAATTTTTTAACGGAAGCAACATGTTCATCTTTAGATTTTAACAAATATACCCAAAGCTTCCTAGATAGTCATTAACAAAAGAAACAAAGTAAAGAGCACTCCCATAGATTTGGTGGGCATGCTATAAACATCAGAATGAACAAGATCAAGCACATTAGACTTACGAGAAACACCCGTGTAAAAGGAATTCTTTACTTGATTAGCATATTCGCATTCATTACAAAAATCAAGCTTTGAGTCTTTAGCATCAAACTTGTCCAAATTACATAGTTTATCAAGGCCTTTTTGGCTCATGTGACCAAGCCTTTTATGCCATAACTCCATATGTGAATGGATTTCAACCAAAGCAATAAACTTGCCCAACAAGATTTTACCATGCAAGCGATAAAGAGTCCCTTTGTCCCTAGAGCCTTTGATAAGCTTCCATGACCCCTTCTCAAAGAGCGTACTATATCAATGCATATCCATTTGCCCAATAGACAATAGGCTTTTCTTGATGCTTGGTACATACCTTACATCATGCAATACCAGCTCATTATTGCCATCTACAGTGAGGTGCACTGTGCCAATACCTTCAATAGAACAAGCATCGTTACTTCCAAGATATGCATGTGCATGGTTGTATGCATGAAAGGTAGTAAAACACTCCTTAATAGGAGTAACATGGAACGATGCACTTGAATCCACAATCCATGTTTGTGACAAAACATCATTCACAATAAGCAAGACATCAATAAGATCCCTCTTTGTGATTTGCATATCATGTGCATGAATATTAACACAAGTATCATTGACTTTGGCATGATCTTCTTCCATAGTAGCATAAAGAATATCTTTTGCATCTGATAGCTCCTCAATGATGACACTTGAGGCCACATTGACCTTCTCTTTGTCCTTGTTCTTTGAGTTGTCGTTTGCTTAATTCTTGGTGTTCTTTTTCTTCCCGTCACATGTGTTCTTCTTTCTTTCTAATTCAGCTTTGTAGTATCTGAATGAGTCTTCTTATGACCTTTCCAACCACGTTCTTGCAATACCACATTAACTTTGTCGGGATCCACAACAATTCCTCCCTATGAGATAATATGTCAGCGAAGCTTACTACATTTCACCCCAAATACTAACTTAAAACTTTGTAGGGTGAAGGGGTAGATGGACATCTCTGTATTTGGAAACAAAGCCATTTCATTTTGTAAACGGTTTCGAACACTAAAAAGTCATCCAAAAAAATCCCCATAAAGTTAGTTAGATGTGGTGAAAAGATTTGATGCATAAACCATTGAAAAGTGTCGAGGGCGTTTTGAAGTTCGGACTCCGAAATGCATAATTGTACAAGTGAACATACCCCAATTCATACTAAAGTGGCCTTCAAACATCCGATTCAACCATCCGTATCTTTTTGTAACCGTTCAACATGTCCAAAAAGAAGTAAATCTTCCAGCCTACTACTTCGTCCAACATTGTATCCAAGAAGGGTAAAGGAAAGGGGTTTGGTATCGTTGCATCATTTAATTTCTAATAGTCCACATAGATTCGAAGCTTCTTGTTCTTCTTTGGTACAATCACAATCGGTGAGACCCATTCCAAATACTCAATTGGAATGATTAAAACAACCTACAACAAGCGGTCCAACTCCTTTACTTGTTTAATGAAATTCAGATTCATCAGATAGCCCTGTTGGATGACCACGGATGCATATAGTTTTAAGTGGATCTTTTGCTGATATAATTGAGGATCAAGACCCTTCATGTCAAAATAGTCCCATGCAAAGACATCTTTAAACTCCTTCGCTTTACAAGGGAGCACATAAGTCCCCACAAATGTTCACAAACTATGGCTTAACTCAAGGACCAAGGTTAGATGACTCCACCTGACCCTCCCGAAAATATATACTTGTCTATTCTAGCTCATCATCCACCGTTGGCCGCAATTCTTCTGTCAATGTTTCATCGGTAACTTCCTCTAGTTGGACAGTAGCTATCATTGGTCCATTGCAGCAATATTGAGCCATAATCTAGGGGATATCAATAATTCCTATCGACTAGGGATATTTTTTAGGTTCCAAGAATTCAGCTTCTTCACAGTCAACCAAACCTTCTAGAATGTTTGGAGGTTCTACAATTGTCGATAATTGGTCCTTTAAACCCGTATGCATATCAAGAATGACTAAATACTTCTTATGTCCTTTATGAAATGTCATTGCTTAGGATTCACATTGCACAATATTGTTGTACTTTAGCATGTTTCAGCCATGGGCATCCCAAAAGAAGGTTATAGTCATCCCCCTTTCCTAAAAGCTCAATTACCATAAATGTAATGTGGAAACTCACTTCTTGTATCTTGATGGGAATATTATTAATGAGGAAAATAGGCTTAACTCGAGACCGATCAACCATCCAAACATAAAACAAGGCAAGTTGGATGTCCGTCCACCCAATCTACTCGAAGATCAGTAATGTTGAAATATTGACTCCTCAACCCATATCAATCAATACTCTCGAGCTTGGTCAAGATTTATACCATATTGTAATCAATGGAACCGCATATTCTACAAGTTTGTCTTCAACGATATCTACCTGATTAACAGGTACGATTATTTCCGATGTTGGAAACTCCAGTTCTCAAGACTAAACTCTGGTGCTCAAGACTACACTCCATACTAGACTTCGACCAATAATGCCTCCTTGAAAGTTGGTACCAAAGCCAAAAGTTCACCTAACTCCATTTGAATGGTAGATTTACATAATACCTCCCATGAGTTCAAAACCATAGAAGAGGGTGCAAATTCCAACCCCACTTCCTTAGAAGAAAGATTCCACCAAATAGATTGCTCTAGCTCAACACAAGTAGACTACAAAGTACCCACTTTTCCATAGGCAAACATCCTTTCAATAGATCCCTCATTCTGGAAGGTAGCCTATGTTTAAACTATAGGTTCCGAACTAGATTGTACAATTTCCTCCGAAGTAGGGAAGTGTGGAGGAGAAGCCCAACCCGACGCCTGGTTGTACATGTGCTTCTCCCTGATACTAGGTTACAAAACAAGACCTTCATACTGAACTGAATCTTCATCCCTTACCGCGTAATTGTCGTGGACAAAAGGAAACGATCTTGAACCTTAAATTTCATGTGATTTTCTATATCTCATGATTGGCTCATAATTTGGAGAAACTAATGAATCATCATCTTCAAGACACTCCAAAACCCTAAGATCGATTGTCTACTTGTTTGATTCTGACATCCGAAGGTTATGTTTTGGATTGCTGACATCATCAATTTGTAACTTCCCTTGAACACCTAAATTAAAGATCTGGCCACAAATATCCTCAATCTTACCAATGTCAGCCTTTGAAGCTCAAGGAGTCTCGATCTCCAAATAAGAAAGTTCTAAGTTCAAGTTCTAGTTCGTCTTGCTCCTTATCCTAATCTTGTCTAGTGTAATTTTTGGACATCTAGTCCTGTCCCTTTGTAATCTCGTAGTACGAGATCTTGTCCAATTATATGTTGTACTAGTCCGTCCCCGCAAAGGGAGTTCTTATTATTTTGGTACCTTGTTTTGTACCCATGATCCCAAGTTGTGGGATCTCTTATATCCTGTCCAGCCCATTTATCTATACCTATCAGTCCCAAGTTGTAGGACTTCTTGAATTATTGCATATTCTTGTATTATTCCCTTGCATGGGTGATCTCGTAATCAAAAGTATATTTTTGAAATCTTGTCCAGTCTAGTCACAGGACACAATCTAGTGCTCCCCTGATATTTTGGCAAGACTAGCTTCTATCTACGAAGAATTACGGAGAACACAGTTGAACAAAGTTGTGGCATCCGTTCGAAGTCTGCAACAATAAGTTGAGGATCTAATTCATCGACAGATACAAGTCGAGATGGGATATCCTATGCATGTAGGCACACTAATCCAAGAGCTACAAGAACAAATTAGAAATCTTCAAGCAAATCAAGGAAGCATTCAAGTAAATCAATGTCCTATTTCATGTTTCATAAAAGAATCGAAGATTTGCATGCCAAAAAAGTTTGCTACTGATCGTACAAAGTTTCAAGGATTCTCGCAACAAGTAAATTGTACACATGCATGCAGCTTAATAGATACCCGAATGAAACATCTAAGGTCAGTTTTACTCGAACCGTGATTTGTGTTCAAGCATTATCATGGTTCGCCCCAATCTTGGAAAAGAACATGGCGTACTTCATGACTATGAAGAGTTCCTCCGAGAGCTCACCACCACATCGGGAGATGCAAGAACTAGTCCAATGGCAAAAACAAATCTTCGAAAGCTACATCAAGGTAACCACCCTTCCTCTATCTATGCATCATAATTTAAGCACTTGATATGCGATCTCACTTTGCATGAGGATTATTTCATAAGTCAATTCAAATGGGGCTTAAGAGATAATGTGACGGATCTTCTACTGACGATGCCAAAGGCAAAGAAATTGAATGAATACATCATCAAAGCCATTCAATATGATAACTTCATTTTTTAAAGCAAACAAGAAAAACAAGGAGAAGGAGGCCTCCCTAATGGAAACCTTTCCATCCCATCCCTAAACAAGAGCCTATGCCTGAAGCTATGCGGACATATGTAACTAGTTTCCAACATCTAAACCCACACGAGAAGCAAAGAAGGAGAGATAACAAGTTATGTCTCTATCGTGGAAACCCTAGGCATACTGCGATAAATTGACCAAACAAAAGAACAAATGCTAGAGTTATGGCTATCCTTATAGAACATGAAAATGAAGAATTCCAAGAATTCCAGCTATAAAGGAGACCGTGGAGTCAGACCACAATATAATAAAGGGTCCTCGCTCCTGTCAAGTTGATCATACCTAGGAAGACCCTTTCCTTTATAGCCTCAGTCGATTTAGAAGCCTTCTCATGTTTCATCGATGAAAGATTGGTAAAGAAACACAAGATTCTAGTACTTCAAAAGAACGAACCAGTAATAGCTGAAGTAGTAGATGGCACACATCATTCCAACCACCAAGGCAATCACAAGTGCAACCACGACTAGAATTTTTCGAAGATATGTCTTTAGGCTTCATGGATTTCCTGATGATATTATCACTAATCAAGGTCCAAAGTTCATACCAGCTTTTGGAACATTCTTTGCAAGCTCCTTGTTTCAAATTAAATTGTCAACAATCATCCAGAGACTCATGGCCAAATAAAACGTATGAATCAAGTTCTAGAACAATATCTCCGTTGCACCATCAACTATCATCAAAATGATTGATTTGAGCTTTACCCTTTGCATAGTTCGCCTATAACAACAATGTTCATACATCTACCAAAGAGACTCCCTTCTTTGCAAACTAGGGACAACACCCAAGGATGGATGAACAACCTCTCAAATCATGTGAAAAACCTAATTCCCGAAGATAAGGCCCAATACCTCATGGACATTCACCAAGAACTCGAGATCCATAGAGCTCAAGAACAATATGAGTATTATGCAAATCGACATCATGTTCAGAATCTTATCATGTTGGGGATAAAGTAAGATTACCAGCGGACTTCAAACCCTCTGCAAAGCTAGACCATCAAAGAATTAGTCCTTTCACTATCTTGGCCGAGATTAATCTAGTCACCTTCAAGCTCAAATTACCAAATACCATGAGAATACATCCAGTTAGGATCACGAAGAATTCGAGGTCGAGCATGTCTTAGATTCGAGAATCGAGCATGTCTTAGATTCGAGAATCTCTTGAGGAAGATTGGAATACCCTTGTTCATTGGAACGGATATGACATTAGTGATCGTACTTGGGAACCTACAAAAAATCTTCCCAAAACACTAATCAAGGTTCATGAACCCATAAGAAGAATCCAATGAAACCCAAGCAAGAGAACATGGTCGCTCCTTATGGAACTCATCACTTGAAGGGTGTGATGACATGGACTTCCAAAACTCTAAGATCGACTATTTACTCGTGATCTTGTTTTGGGTTGCTCACATCATCGATGACATCATCAATTCGTAACCACCCATGAATACCTATATAAGGAGGGCTTGGCCACATATATCCTCAGTAATGGGAGCTCAAGGAATCCAGATCTCCAAGTATTTTCTAAGTTCCAATTCTAGTTCTTGTCTTGCTCCTTGTTCTAGTCATGTCTGGTCTAGTTTATGGACATCTAGTCTTGCCCCTTTGTAATCTCATAGTATGAGATCTTATCCAATTATATCTCGTATATAATTCATCCCCATAAAGAGAGTTCTTGTAATTTTCGTACCGCGTTTCGTACCTACGATCTCGGGTTGTGGGATTTCTTGTAACTATTGCATATTCTTGTAATACTCCCCTACGTGGGTGATCTTATAATCAAAAGTATATTTCCAAAATCTTATCTAGTTTAGTGAAAGGGCACATTCTGGTGCTCCCTTGATAGTAATGATCATTGCCATCGATTCCTTATATGAGATTATGACCATATTGTCATTGGTGCTTTTTATTTAACTTCCTGTTTTCATCGATCGTAATCATGTGCTTCTAGGCAGTTAAACTGAACATGTCCAAACTTCAGACAGAACAAACAGTGTGGTCCTTAGAAATCCTTCCCATAATCACCACCCTCTCTATGATTACGATTGAAAGGTTTCCGGTCTCGACCATAGCCTTGATAGTTTTGACCTCGTTGTCCTAGCAATGGTAAATTTGTAGTACCAGTATATTTTGTATTGGTGCTAGTCTCCGTAGGTAAGACAGTACCTACATATGGTGTTTGGTATCATCCACAAGATTGCAAAATGTCAGGTTGTACCTAAGTAGCTTCAACAGTTCTATTTCTAGAATTAAACATGCATTGCTCCGTACTATGATCCATTACATTACAAATAATGCAATACAATTGGTTTACAGCACAGTTCACAGCCATATATCTTGCATTCCTTCATTTAGTACAGTATGCTTGCTTAAAAGAATCCATTATCCCATTAGATGATACTAGATATGGGTTGCAACATCCAAAGTCTTTTGCTTTGCGTATACGGATTCGCCACCTTTAGATTCTACTCGAGTTGCTCCATAGCATCGATAATTTCAGCTAAGGTCCTTGTGCCATCCAATGCATGGAGGCAAATCTTTTATTTGAGAATAGGGTTAAGTCTATCAACAATCAGCTCTACTCCACATCTTGTGGAGGGCGGTCTCTCTCTGGAATCGATTGCAAAGTGCTTCAGAATGGAGAAGCATAGTCAGCTATCGTCTAATTGGGTTGCTTGATCCCATAGTTTTTTATTTCCAAAATTTGTGCAAAAAAACATCATGCAAGGCCTCATAAGTGGCAAAATGATCTAAAGCAAACTCTGTAAGCCATATGAAAGCTTCATCACCCAAGGTAACCTGAAAAACTTGACATTTTCGGGCATCTTCTTGTCCGCCTTCTAACAAAGCATACTGTGTGTTGAACAACCTCACATGTACGACTAAATCATCATTCTCTTTGCCGCCAAATCTATTAAAATACATTCTGATGATATGATGATATGGAACATCCAGCACTGCAAGAATCTATCAAGTCCACTACCCCTCATCCACAAGGACTAAGGGGAAGATCTCTGTAACCCCTTCCTTCAAGTCTGCTAGGTCACCTTCATCCGAGTCCAGATTAGCAGTAGTTATAGCTGACTTATGCTCCTCGGCCTATACTTCTAGCTCCTCCTCCAACTATTCAACCCAAACAAAGTCAAGAAGACCTTTCATTCCTCCAGAATCCCGAGGTTTCTTTTCTTGCACCCTCTCCCATTCTCTGCTTGGTTGCATGTCTCCCAGCCCTTCCGCTTGCAACTTTGCAGCCTCAAATGTCGCACATACCTCTAGGAGTTGCGTAATCAATAGGTGCAGAACTACTCCTTTCTCCACTAATGAAAAGCAACTCTTCTAGACACGTATACTGCCGAGTACCACATTGCCATACCTTACCCTTCTCCTTCTTCAAATGAAGAGGTATCTGTTGTGGCTAGCTTCTCCTTCTCTTCACTATCATGAGAAAACCAAGTACCAAAACACATTGGCATGGCTTCTCTCTGTCTCCCTAATTGACCCCAAAAGTTATCCTACAATCTACACTCAATTTCAGTATCCCATCCCATCGTGGTCTCCAATGTTTGCGGTAAACTTACCATCACTAGGCAAACAAAGTTCCGAGAACGGAGATTCTAATCGGATAGGTCATATCATGTGTTTATATCCCCTAAAGTCGTACTTCCGAGACTCCGCGTTTGTCATATTCTCAGCTCAAACTTCACACAATATCAACACCATATAATACAAAAAAAGAATAGTACAGTATATACAATAATGACACTGGAAACAATGATTCTCATTCATCCGGTGTATACAACAAATACCGTCTTTTGCACACCCAATAGTTCTCAGAGAAATGTTACTACAAACCCAATAGTTCTCAGAGAGCTCCTCTTTCTGTCTACAAACGAGCATTCTACAAACAACCAAATGTAATAGATGGTATAGCCTATAGGCATGGTAGATTCGGTTCGCGAACCGATAAGATAAGGTTCTTTTTATAAGGTTCGAACCGAACCGAACGCACCGGAACGTAAGGTTCGTTGCTTGCATTTTTTTAGGTTTATTTTTTTTTTCCATATTTTTAGGTTCATTTTTTCGAGAACCAAGCTTCTCTTTCAAGGTATAAGCTCTACCTTGAAGCTCTTGGTTTAGTCCTTAAAGGCTTGACCTTAGCTCTACATTCACCTAAGGTGTGAGCACTCAACTTTGAGGCAAGGTAAAGATCAACATTGCATATTTCAGCCAATATATTACCTCAATGTTTCATATTCTAACCCATATATCACCTCAACTTTGCATATTCCAGCCCATATATCACCTCAACTTGCATATTCCAGCCCATATATCACTTTGCATCACTTCAACCAAGGTAAGGTATGTATATATATATATATATACCTTCATAAGTTCAAAGTTATCCAAACTTACGAACTCAAGATAGAGAACACAAACACATACACATTGGAAAAAATTACAAACAAAGGCAAGAGACTTAAGACCAATATAAGACATGAAAAATACAACCAAGAAAGAAAAAACCAAGAAAGAAAACCAATACAAAAAGAGATGCACACACACTCACATGAACACAAACACACATACACACACACACACAAAACAAAAAATAAATAAATAATAAAAATAAAATAAAAAATAAAAAATAAAAAAATAATAAATAATTAAATAATAAAAAATAATAATAATTTAAAAAGGAAACAAATTAAAATAAAAAAATAAAAAATATAAATATATAAAAATAGAATTTAAATTAAAAGAAAATAAATGAAAAATAATAATTCCATAAATAAATAAATAAATAATGATTATATATATATATAAATACATGTATATAAGCAAATTAAACAAAAACAAAACGAAATAAAATGTGCATCGTCAACTTCTATGTCTGTCCTAAACAAGAAGTATCAGAATTAAACTTTATTATGCATAGCTTGGACAAATAGCTATGACATCCCTACTCACGTCATCAGTGCCCTAGAGTAGGTGTAGACTTTAATAAAGAGTCTTTCTAAATCAAGATCTCTAACAAAGTCAACGAACTGAGTTTCTATCACTTCCGGAAGTGAAGGGCAAACTCAGCCATGATAAAGTCTTGCACAAAGAACAAAAAAATAATAAGAAGAAAGGAATTAGAATTATAAAAAATTAAAATTAAACTAATAAATATATAGTTAAATAAATATATGAATAATAAATAAATAAAAATTAAAAATAATTTTTAAAAAAATATATTAAAAAATAATAATAATAAATATAAAGAAATAGCTAAAATAATAATAAAAGTAAAAAAATAATAATAATAAACATAAAAGAACAAAAGACTAGAAAGAAGCTATAAATAAAGAGTGAAAAAGAAGGGGGAGGGGGAGGGGGGGGGGGGGGGGGGGGGGGAAGGAACCACAAAATACCTTATCATTAACCCAAATAGTGTTCCCCTTTTCTATTGAATTTACTAATGATTAATTTGAACACAGGCAAAGAAGAAGAACCATAAATGAACTTGTCACGAAGTAAGAAAGTCCTTACCTTCTTTGAAACTTTCTTGAATAAATACCCTTTTTGGACAAGCAAAGAAATTAGTTGACAACATTGAATTACAAATGAAGACAAGCTTGAACATAGACGAGAAAATCTAAACAATTGATAGCAAACAACGCCGTACTTTGCTAAATGAGAAATATTTGAATCAATATGAGGCATACGTATCATGTTAATGCTAGCAAATTCCGGTTCTAATCTTTTATCATAAATGTCTACTTCCAAACCAAAAGGAGACTGAAATATTTTTAGATCTAGAAAAGCACGAGAATCACCATGTGAAGTACAATTGAACTCACAAAAAGTTTTGGGATAAATACCACCACCAAAAGCATCATTGTCTAAATACATAAAATCTTGAAAAGAACTAAAATCAGGAACAAACAGATCATCTACAAAGGGTCTAATATTAGAAAGTTTGTGTATAATGATAGGACAGGTATTAGCTAAAACAAGCCTTTCTATAAATTCAGATTCATAAGTAAAAAGATAAGAATTCGCAAGAAAGACAGCACAATTTGTACCCATAGAAATTCCAATACATTGTTTGAATAAAGTATCACCAACTGAAATATACAAGTTTTCTAAAAGAAAATCTAACCAAAGAAGAATGTCAGTTTCATCTACTATTCTAGTGTAACGTTTCTTTTTACTATCTATATCTACAGACTTGGATTTCAACCATAAATAATCAAAATGTAATGCAGATTTTTCTACCAAAAGAGCCTTACATCTATCTTTGGTGAATTTAAAAGAGAAAACTTTCCTAACTAAAGAAGAAATCCTATGTTTTAAATCATTCAAATCTAACTTTGTATACAAAGTGGTGAAGTCAAAAGTTTGAAGCCCCAAAGGAACATATTTTTCTTCTATAGTCCTTGAAGAGTTGAGAGACTTTATTACAGGAACAACACCTAGAGAATTATCTAAGATCCAACTAGAGGCATCTGCATCTTTGAGTAATTCCTTCCAAATATCATGAATAGCAGGTAAAATGGCTTTAAAACAATTGCTTAACCATTTGGAAACATCCATGAGAGAAGTATTACAAGATGCAGCTATAAATCTCGGTTTGATGGGGTTCTTATGGAATTTCCAAACTGTATATAAAAATGGTAAATTTTGATACAATTTGAAACCATAAGATTTACAAAAATCTTGATGACTTGAAATAACTTCTCCAGAAGAAACATTGCAAAATTGATATGTAGAGGACTGAGTTTCTTTCATAAGACACTCTACATAAAACTTTTTACAAGTAAAAACAAAATTATTTGGACATTTATCCAAATAAGAAATCACAAAGTTTCTATGAAAATATTTTAGTGAAGTCAAATCACTTACAGATAAGCTATCTAATGAAGGGGAATTCCTCCCTAAAGCTATATCAACCTTCATAGAAACTTTCTTCATTACTATTGATTTCCAATGCCTAAGATTCTTCAAATTTTAGAATGAAATTATCAATGCCCTTTTCTATATCTTTAAGGATGCAAGCATCCTTAAAGGTATGAAGTCTATATTTTGTTCCTCTAGAAAAAAGTTCTTTCAAGCTACTAGTAGGAAGAATAGAACAATCGGCAGAAACTATATGACCCAGATCCTTGTTTACGAAAGAGGAAAAGTAACCATTATTGCAACAACAAGATCTTCTAGAAATCGACAATCTATCTTGCTCTCTCATATTTCTTCCAATATCATTGTAATTGAAATCTTTTTGACCCAAAGTTTTCAAATATTTGTATGTAACCAAAGGATGGACCCAAAGCTTTCTAACATAAGGAGGAAGAGATTCTATCACTTCTTTTGATTTCAAAATAGAGTTCAAACCAACTTTATCCATTTCTGGAGAAGTAAAGATAGTAATTAGTAAAACTCTTCTTGAAATCAAAGGATTATGAGAAACACAAGAGAATTTTAGAAATTTGGCTATGAGAATTTGAAGTTGAAAACTATGGGATTTTCTAAGACTCAAATCCTCATGAGAAAAATTTTCCAAGATATATAGAAGTTTAAAGAGGACTCTTTTGTTATACTTTTCAAAGATTTTGAAAGAAAAAGACCCCTCTTGCATAATTCTATCCAAGAGCTAAACAAATGTTCATTAGAAGATGATGATGGGAAATCCTCATGAGAAGAGTCTAACCTATAGCATGAACTAAGGGAGCTATGGGGAGAGAAAATGAAAACATTAATATTACGATGTGGACACTGGAACCCAAATTTCTGTATGTTGAGAAGATTGGATGGTTGAGGAAAGTTTTGGGTATCTACGCCATAACATAGGAGTTTTCTTATTGATAGATTTACTCTTACGAAGGCTAGATTTTCCTTCTAAATTGAAGCATTCAGGAAAGAAGGTATGTAAAGTTCGCATCCAAAATAACTCCCTAGGCAAAGCTGCTTTGTAAAACTCTTTAAAGTTTCTAAAATTACCTTCTATGTGTTCAATAGGAAAACAACAAAACGATTCAAAACCGTATTTTGCTATGGATGCATAAAGAGGTTTTACTTTTTCAATTAAAATTCTTTTGGAATGAATTTTCCTAGCTTCTCTAACATGCTCTTGGAAATGAATAAATGCAGTCCTAAAAGTTTGACCAACATATAAAAATGAACTATCGTAAATATTATAGATCACATAAATGACTTGTGAACAATGAATTGGATTTAAAGGATTATCTTCATGCAAATGCTTTTTTCTTAAACGCCTTAAACGAAGAAGAGCTTTTATTGAATTGTTAGTGTAATGAGTATTAACTAAGGCCCTTTTGAAGGAAGACCAATGAATATGACCATTATCTAAGCAATGCAAAGAATTTAAATTAGATCTAGCTAAGAATTTGAACCTTTCTCTTCCACTACTATAAACATGATAAGGAACAAGATTTGAAGAAGAGGTTGAAGCACATACCTGGTCAAAATTGGAACTCGAAGTCGCTGAATATGTATTATGAGAAATGTGTATAGTCAGGTCAAAAAATCAGATCAACGCCCGCCTGTAGGCCAAAGATCCTAGGTTAGAGAAAGTGCTAAGCACACTCCCCATTTGTGTAGCAGGGCTGCTGCCAAGCAGTGGGGCCCTTAAATAAAGCTTCTTGTTACACTTGAGAGATCATCGACGAAACGTGCAGTCAAGTGCCCGTGATCCTTTGCTAGAATCATTACTTAACTTCCTCTGCCACAAGAAATTGTTCATGAAACTACACAAAGAACCCTTGGTCTAAAAGACCCACTTTTCTTTTTTTTTTTTTTTAATAAATGAATCAAAAATAAAAAATAAATAAAGCAAACCTAACAAATAAAACGGAAAAAAGGAAAGAGAGAGAAAAAAAGAGAGAGAGAGAGGACTTAAGAACAAAATAATCAAATAATAAAATACCTCACAACAACATACATATAAACACAACACTCATGGAAAACACACAATCCAAAAAGTACAAAAGATAAAAACAAAATAAAAGATTCCCGAATTAAGAAAAAATAAACCAAATTGAAATAACAAATTATAATAATATAAAACTAAATTTATATAAATAAATAAATAAATAAATAAATAAATATATATATATATATATATATATATATATATATATATATATATATATATATATATATATATTAATGATTACAATTATTGATAATAAATAAATTATAAAAATTAATTTTTTTATAAATACATATAAATATATAAAAAATTATTATTATTCAAAAAACATTTTAAAAATAAATAAATAAAAAATAAAAAATAAAAATAAACCCACACACATACATTCATGCACACACTCACATACATACACATCAAGGTAGATTCGGTACGCGTACCGGATGTTTTCGGTACGCTTTCAGGTACGTACGGTTCGGTTCGAACCGTTTCCATTCGGTTCGTGGGAAAATAAGAGCCCTAACTTCCAAGTTCCAACAAGTTCAGCGTCGACTCACGAGCGATAGTTCCAACGAGTTCAGCGTCGAGTTCAGCCCTTGAGAGAAGTGACTCGTGAGCCTTGTTCACAACCTGCCTCAGACTACAGCCCCTTCAGCCCGTCACCTGTGAGTCAGCCCGCTTCAGCCTTCACCCCGGTCTCCGTCTCAGCCTGCTGTAGTCCGAATCAGCCCGTGGTCGATCATACTTCATAGAGCCCGAGAGTCTTGACTCTTGAGAGAATCGAGATGGTAGTCCTACAGTCTACTACATAGAGCCTTTGAACTCCGAAGTTCGTGACAATTCTCAGAATCACTTCACCTCAAGAGTCAAGTGCTCAAGAGTCAAGACTCAAATCCATTATCCATATCTTGCCTCAGTATTGAATATGCCTCGAAGCATGAATGCCATGTGGGATGCCCATACTATTAACCACTCATTGGCTAATGCTAAAAGTACTTCGGGCTCTGGCACTCGTAAGTGGACGTGCAAATATTGCACAAAGTCCTTCTCTACCACGACTACAAGACTTTTACGTCACGTGTCCGGTTTAGGAGGAATGGGCATTTTTGCTTGTGATAAAGTTCCTCCAGAGGTTGCTCAAATCGTAATACGTGAGCATTCCTTGGCACAAGAGGCTCGTGTTGCACGTCGTCGTGATTTGGCTGCGGCCGATATCGAGATGATGGAGGACATGGTTCCTTCTTCAGAGACTAGTGCTACTCGGAGTCGGACTTCATCACAAAGAGTTGCCAGTATGGAGGAGGGTGACTCCACCCTGACCCCTCCTACACAACGTCCTAGGCAAGGTGTTAGTGCCTCATTTATATCCTCGGCCTTACAAAAGCAGAGACAAAAGGCTGCAGAGATACAAATTGGGAGGTGTGTTATTGAATGCAATCTCGCATTCAATGTGGTACGTACCGAGGCATGGAGACGCATGGTGAAAGCCATTGCTCAGGTCGGTCCATGCGATGATTGGTATGGACTTGACTACAAGCGATTGCGTACTACCATGTTGGATGAGGAAAGGGATCGCATTGAGGTACAATTAGAACCTATTAAAACAAGCTGGGTGATGTATGGATGTTCCATCATTTCTGATGGATGGAGTGACACACGTCGACGCCATATTATAAACATCCTAGTGTCATCTTGCCTAGGTACCTATTTCCTCCGTGCAGTGGATGCTAGTAGAGCAGGGTTCGCATTACGGGTGAGTTTATCTTTCAACATATCAAATCCGCCATTCTTGAAGTTGGAGCTGAAAATGTGGTACAAGTTATCACAGATAATGCATCGAACTGTAAAAGAATGGGAGAAATGATTGAAGATGAGTTCCCGAAAATAGTTTGGACACCTTGTGCTGCACACTGTGTAGATCTTCTATTAGAGGATATCGCAAAGCTGCCTTGGATAGAGCCCATTGTGAATGATGCCAAACGCATTGTGAGTTTTATACGCAAAAACCATTTGGCATTATCCATATTCCGCTCTCATAGCACCATAGAGATGATTCGGCCTGCAGATACTAGATTCGGTTACATATATGTGGTGTTATGTAGGCTTCAACAAGTCTTAGGTGCATTGCGTGTAACTGTCATAGATCGAAGATGGACAAACCTACCACACTCTAAGACAGAGCTTGCACGTTATGTGCAAAGGAAAGTATTGGATGAGAGCTTTTGGAAGGACATAGATTCTCTTGTGCCTGCTTTGCAGCCCATTTATATCTTGCTCCGTATAGTGGACAAAGAGGGTTCTACACTCGTACTTGTCTACCATTTCTTTATGCAGATGAGACAGGCTATCATGCGAGGAAGGGAACTTTCACAGGAGAGGTATGTATGTTTGGAATTTATGTATGTTTCTTTCACTTAATATATTTATATAAAAATTCAGATTTGACATTGATTTTACTTTGTAGGAAATCTGATATTTTACGACTAGTGGACTATCGTTGGTCTTTTCTATCTAGACCCATACATGGATTTTCGGCACTCTTGTATCCATATTTCAAGAGTCCAGCTTTATGGGCGGAAGGCCAACTACGACAGATGAAGGATGAGTACATGCAACGCATCATGTCCCCTGATGATCAGCTTCTCTTTGATAGAGATTTCACAGGCTATATGGGGAATGTGGGCATTGCATATGCACGTACTACATCTATGCGCAAGGAGGTGACTGCTGAGCCGTTGGAGTGGTGGCTACACTATGGCTATGGTCACCCTTCAATGGCTCCACATGCTCTACGAGTCTTATCACAGGTATTTTTTTGTTATAGATAATTGAACATTGATTCATATTATCATAATAGTTTCAATACTTATTGATTTTAATAGTTTCAATTGTGTAGGATGCTTCCTCTAGTGCATGTGAACGCAATTGGAGCGCCTATTCTCTCATTCATACAAAGTTGAGGAATAGGTTGACTGTACAACAATTAGAGAGGTTGGTCTTTTGTAAGGCCAACTTGAGATTGGTGCATGATCTCAAAACCAAAACTGATAGACCAAAACAGGTATTCTTTTATATATTTATTTTTGTCCTTCATTCTTTTAAGTTTCTATTTTATCAAATTTCTATTTTATCATTTATGTAATGTATAGGTATCTCCTACCATCTTTGAGAGTTCTATGGAGACAGAGGACGAGATTGCAGTTGTTCGAGACGAGCAGGAGGATATCTATCGCATGTTATACCTAGAGCTTGAGAGTATTGATCGCAGAGTGACACGTGCACGTGCTCGTCGATTGGGTATTGAGCCTCAGATGGACATTGCATCCACGAGTGTTGCTTCAGCACCGGTGTATAGCAGGAGGCGCAAAATGCGCCCTCGACGACGAGGAGATCCACTTCCTGAGGCGGATGATATCGGCATAGCACCACATAGCATTGATTTCACTCCGATTGCCGAGCCAGAGTACGATGAGGATGGGAATGTCATTGTCATTGGAGACATTCCATCAGAGTCATCATCATTGTCTTCTTCGCAGGGGATGGATGATGAGGAGCTTGATGATTGATCATTGATCCTATTATCTAGAGTTCATACTTTATAGATTAGTCATTATGTGCAGTGGACTCAGGCATCATAGATGTCCTTTCTTCATTATGTTTTTGACATTCGTATGAGGATTCATGGTTGACTTGAGACATTTCATGCTTCATGTTACATGTATTATTCACATACATTTTGGTTCATAGTTATTAGTTAATACATGTTATGTGGATGCTATGCTCATTGCTTTGTTTCTTGAGGTTGTGATTATTGTTATAACTTTAATTTTTGGAAGTGATATTTGAAGTGGATGGTGATATTATTCATAACGTTTAGCGGATGGTGATGTTAAATTGTTGATGGTTATGGTGTATGGTGTAGAAATTAGAGTTTAGAAATCTAGTTGTGTTTGAACTTTATATTATCTTGAAATATATACATATATATATATATATATGTGTGTGTGTGTGTGTATGTACACTGTATATATAATATTTAATACATGGACGAACCTTACGAACCTTACGTCGAGGGTAAGGTTCTTCTCTCGAACCGAATGCTTACCGAACCTTACGAACCTTACGAACCTTACCACCTTGATACACATACACACCCATGACCGCACGTACACAAACGGACATTCTCACAATCACAAACTCACACGCCCAAACATTTGAGTATGAAGAGATTAGCTGTCGGGGTATGCACACCCTTGTATGTATGTATGTATGTGTGTATGTATGTATGTATGTATGTATGTATGTATGTATGTATGTATGTATGTGTATGTATGTGTGTATGTATGTATGTGTGTATGTGTGTGTGTATGTGTGTATGTGTGTATGTGTATGTGTGTATGTGTGTATGTGTGTATGTGTGTATGTATGTATGTATGTATATATGTATGTATGTATGTAATATGTATGTATGTATGTAATGTATGTAATGTAATGTAATGTATGTAATGTATGTATGTATGTATGTATGTATGTATGTATGTATGTAATTATGTAATGTATGTATGTATGTATGTATGTATGTATGTATGTATGTATGTATGTATGTATGTATGTATGTATGTATGTATGTATGTATGTATGTATGTATGTATGTATGTATGTATGTATGTATGTATGTATGTATGTATGTATGTATGTATGTATGTATGTATGTGTGTGTGTGTGTGTGTATTTTCAATGGACGAACCTTACGAACCTTACCCTCGAGGTAAGGTTCTTCCCTCGAACCGAATGCATACCGAACCTTACGAACCTTACCACCTTGCCTATAGGGAACCACCACAGCGTTGGGTTTCATATGATTGAAAGTTAAACTACATGCCGAACTTAAGGGCTTATGTACACTAGTATTTACAGAAATGTCTGTAAATGTTCAAAGAGACATACAAATTGGTTACAAAATTGTACGCTATCGGCGGCCTCCTAACTAAAGCGATCCGCCCCCCCACCCCCTCCCTAGGAGATTGTAGCTAAGTGAGTGGAAATCCCCTCAAGGGCTTAGTGTCCCATACCACCATGCCTACACCATAAAGTTGTTTGGGGGGCTTCACTAAGGGCCAAGAGTTCAAGAGCCTAATACAAGGAATGAATGACAAACGAGCCCAAGGGTGTTATTTATAGGCTTTTATGGAGGTGGCCCAATTCACACGAGATGAACACTCCACAGGCAAACACTTTGGCTACAAGCACCCATCTTGGTGTCGTTTGGGTTTGAAGAGGTAACAAGTAGGTAGGTAGATTGGTAGGAAAGGTAAGGTAAGGTTAGGTAGGTAGGTAGGTAGGTAAGGTAAGATAAGGTGGTAGGTAGATAGGTAGGTATAGATAGGCAGGTAGACAGATAGATAGGTAGATAGATAGATAGATTAATAGACAAATGGATAGATCGAGAGACAAATGAGCAGGAAGACATGGAGGCATGTAGAGATAGACAGATGGATAGATAGATGGATGGATATTAGATAGATGGACAAATAGATGGATAGATAGATAGAAATAAAAAGGATGAATGGATGAATTTATTGATAGATGGATGCACCAGTCAACAGATAGATAGATACTAAATAAGTAGATAGATCGGTAGATAGGTAGATAGGTAAATTAATAAATAGGTCGATAGTAGCTGAAAGATATCAAGACAGATGGATAAATACTAGGTAGCCAGATAGATAGGTAGATAGTAGATAAAAGATATCAAGTTTTTTGTCACTGATTGATGGAAGGTAGATAAGTTCTCTAATGCATTTTTTGTGTTTTTTGTAATGTAGACGTATGAAGGCATTTCTCTGTGCACTTAATGTGTTTTTCTGTACCATGATTCTTCTTGGATTATTTAATCCTCTGCAATTCAAGCAATTCAAATTCCAATTCAAATCTATGATCAAAATCTCTACTTTGCAGTATGTTTAGGAGAATAAATCATAAGAAGGGTGAACAACACCTATCAATTCTGAGGAAAATCAATGGATCACTGAGACAAGTGAACTCCTTGCCATTTTCTCCCAATGCATCAATTCCAGAACTACGTGGGATATTCCTGCCTGTCTATTGAGCACAATGGGCTTCTCAGATGGTGCAAATAAGTAGCCAAAAGAAGAATCTATGTGATATAAAACAGGTACAGTAAAATAACATCCCCCACTCCCTGACACACTCTCTAGGAGATATTGGGTTGAATTCAGAAAATGAATGAACTCTGACACATGGAAACAATTCCAAAACACAGAAATGGATCCAAAAAATGTCATTATCAAAGCGAATATTACAAGACGGTGACCAAAAAGAAAATGAAACTCAAAATGAAGAAATAAACAAAGAAGGCAAGTCCAGATAGATGAAAAGGTAGAGATTAAGAACAAATTACTACTAAAACACACAACTGATTGCTGAAACAAAACAGCTGATGAGGGATTGTATTCATCATTTCTATATCTTTTTTGTAACCCCCTTTCCAAACGAGACCTCTTTAGAGTCGAGAAGCCCCATATGAAGAATTTTGAGATTCCACTGATCAAGCATCATATACAAAAGGATTTTGCATCAAAATAAGTCTCTGCTTGTGCTCTCCAGTAAGCATTTTTAACACTTTTTACGTGCCTCCATTAACGCTTGAGAATATACACATTTTTATCTCTACAATTTGCCGCTAGTGAGAGAAGTTAACAGCATATGATATCATAAATTTGAAAGCATGTTTCTGGCCAGTGCATATCCAGGCATAGTGTAGAAGGATGAGACACACCATCTATATCTTTACTATTTAGTGTGCAGTCAGAACCAAGAAATAATTTATTTTTCTTTGTTTTCACTTTTATTTTGTGATCAAGAAAAAATCTCCATGTATTTGCATCCCCTTGTGTTTTGATGCATGCTTTAAGAAAAACAATTTTCCAACACTTAAATTCTCATCCTAGAATTTATATACAACTTATAAATGGATAAGGAATGGAAAGCCCAAGCATATAGAAAAATCTTATCATTGTTGAATGGTTGTATTGTCAGACAATGCTAGCAAAGTAAATTTAACTGGAAGATGGTCTGCTAGCTTCTAGAGAATGTGGGAAGCATAGCATGCGCACAATAGGTAGATCAGAAAAAGCAGAAGAGGGACAATCAGAACTCAAAGAAGGCTTGAAAATGAAAGACAATCCCTGCAATCTGATTTTAAAAACTCAGACCATTTACCCAGAAAATAACAAAATGAATACCACTTATGTTTTTCACACTTACAACTTTCAAGATATTTACAAGTTGAATCTACCTCTTATCTGCAGCTGCAATGCTTAAAAGCTTGCTCATGTCTGAGGAAACCAATCGTTGAACTCCATAGGAGCACAAAACTTCCTCCTTCAAATGCTTGATGCTGTCCTTGGATAAAGAGACCTTCAAGCCATATGCTTTTGCAATAGTGTTTGCCACCTCAAATGCTAATATTTCAATTCTATTTGGTTTTACTATAGCTGACGACGTAAAGCCACTTGCTTTATTCAAGGATGTCATGCTGCTTCCTATTGTATCCAAAGCACCAACTGCTTTGCCAAGACCAGCTGTTCCAGCCCTACCAACTGCTTCAAAAACCTGTAATATCATTAAAAAAAACTTCATGCCAACAACCAGATAAACAGTATTGTCAAGTTTACAGAAACTTTCAAAACTCACAAATTTGCACAAACAAGCAAATGATATAAATAACTGTAATCATTCGCTTTCATTGGCTAAACAGAGTAATTTTGTTGTACAAAACCAACTTCTCCTTTGAAGCTCAAAGTAAACTTTCTCACAATTTACAAACATACATCCAACTGTCCCAGTTTGATAGAGAATGTGCTGTACTTATCAAGAAATTTCAGTTGAGCTAGGCTGCAGGCAACATCCAAGTAATTGACGTTTTATACATAAAATGATTGAAAAAATGGTCATCAAAATCCAGTCGTGATGATTATTACAAAATTGGGGTTCGATTGAATATAATGTGCAAATGGATTAATTTTGTGCAACTGTAGAGGGTGGTTTGTTCCAGGGTGGGTTGCTGAGCAGCGTAATAGGCACTCTTCTTCTGGACTGAACAAAAAGGATCACACCAAACTTTCACAATCCTGCCTTATTCGCACATGTGCCAATGATAATATCAAGACAAACAAGATGTAACAAGCGAGGCAAGGCCTAAGAAGGATTAAGTTGTACCCAATGTGTCTGGGCAAGTGTTACATCCCCGAAAAAATGGTCATCAAAATCCAGTCGTGATGATTATTACAAAATTGGGGTTCGATTGAATATAATGTGCAAATGGATTAATTTTGTGCAACTGTAGAGGGTGGTTTGTTCCAGGGTGGGTTGCTGAGCAGCGTAATAGGCACTCTTCTTCTGGACTGAACAAAAAGGATCACACCAAACTTTCACAATCCTGCCTTATTCGCACATGTGCCAATGATAATATCAAGACAAACAAGATGTAACAAGCGAGGCAAGGCCTAAGAAGGATTAAGTTGTACCCAATGTGTCTGGGCAAGTGTTACATCCCCGAAACTCAAGGACATCTGGATGGGCGCCTGTAGTTAAAGTGTCCTGCCAAGTTTGAACAGGCCGCCCAGTGTGACCTGCTCATTTAATCCTATAAATAGGACCCATGGGCTCACTTGTGGGACATTCCTCACACGAGGCACTTGGATTCTTGGCCCTTTGGCACAGCCTTGTCACCCATATTGGTGGGGGGCTGGTGGTATGGGACACCAGTCCCTTGGAGGTGGTGCCAACTTGGCTGCAGGCTCCCAGGGTCAGGGGTGAGCCTGTATTGGCTCTACGGCTGGGAGGTGAGTCTGATGTCCTCCCTACTATTGTTTGTGAATATGGCTTGCGTCTTGACCTGTCCAACAAGGAGGATCCTGGAGGTTCTAACATTGGTATCAGAAGAGCTCTCTGCTTGTATGGAAAAGGCAAGACAACATGCACAAAATCATCAGAGCTCATAAGGCCATGATGGCTCCGCTTGCACGCAGTGGTATGGGACCCTTCACACAAGAGGAAGGAGCAAGGGAAGCACATGCAAGCCGATGGTTGGAGAACATAGGTAAGCCCCTCTCTTTTTGTGTTTTCCATGTAGGTAGGTGGCTGGATAACTGGCACTCTCCAATCGCACAACTGCTGGCAGCCATGACTGCCTCTCTCCTTCTACTACAGGGAAAGAGAGGGGGCATCATCGGCTGCCCCTATGTGTGGCTGGGTAGAGAAAAGGGGGATGTGTGGAAGCAGCCACCTTAAAAGGAGAGAGGCAGGAAAGAAGCACATATGGAATATCTGCTTGCTGGATGCCCTTCAGCCCTGTTGGGCAAAGAAAATTTGATGAGCGCTCCTGATTTTTGTCCATGAAGAATGCTCAGAGGGCATCCCATCATGAGCTGCCTATAAGATGCATTTGTTGGCATGACGAAATCACATGTGCACTCAGAAATGAAGGGGCTGGATGGTTAAAGATGGAGGAATGCGATGGAACTTGCAACGAGGGCGGGACAGCCACCATATCTATTGGTTGCCCCCTCTTTGCGCCGAAGCCCAGCCTAACTTCTTTTCTAGTGGTACCTCCATATGAGTGCAGAGTTTGTGCATGGCTGTAATTCATCCATAGGTTGATGGTAAGGAAGCAGCCATCTTCCATGGGTCCTGAGTACCTATATGACTGGTCACAATGAGAGAAAGATTGTAGGAAGATATTCTCGTATTACTAGATTGTTTCCCGAATACGGAAAGGCAAGCACGTACTAGGATGGGGATATGCACGTGCTAGGATGGGGATATGCACGTACTAGGATGGGAATATGCGGGCAATTATGCCCCATCATACCTAGTGCCCCTTGATCCTAGTAGGTTGGTGTTTGTTCATCAGTACAAAATGGGGGACCTTCTGTACGAAGTGTCCATTGAGATTCACATGGTATGACACTAGCATGGGCTAGGGACGAGGTACATGTGTGTATTCGAGATACTCCATATGTGGTATCCATAGAGATACATGTATTGCCATGCTCGTATAGATTAACACGAGATACATGCATAGGATGGAAACCTCTACCTTGAGGTATCCATCCAGATGCATTCGTGCTATGCCTGTGATTGTTGAGCACACCACATGCATTCCCTTTTGTTCAGAGTCCCGAAAGAGCTAGCACCACTATGGACTCTATCATGAGATAGTTTTTTGACCTTGTATGGGTCAGCATGCCATTGCGGTTGTCATGAGACAAGTCCACTAATGGCGAGGATCCTAGTGATAGTTCCACCATTAGAAGTAGAGAGCTTTGCTCACCTTCTTGTGGAACTGTTATGTCCATCACATGATGTGCCCTCAAAGGGAGTTGTTAGTGATCTAACAACTCCTAGCACTCGATTCCCATTGGGATACCTTTTAGTTATGCCTAAAAGGGAGTTGTGTTGTCTTCCCAAAAGGGAGTTGTGTTGCCTTCTCAAAAGGGAGTTTCTAGTATTCCCGAGACTCCTGAAATGCGTTTTCCATTGGGAGTACCGTTTGTACTTATCTAGAGATCATTTATAGATTGAAGGATCGACCCTAGACCCTGGAGAATATGTTAGTGGTGTGGTGATCATACATCAGATGACGTCGGCTGATCCTAGATGGTATAGCCATCAGGGATACCTGTGTAGACATGACTTTTATGAAGCTGGATATATCATGGAGGATGTTGCCCTCAATGGAAGCCCTCTTAATCCCTTTAGTAGTGATAGTAGCCCCTTGGGTTTTTACCCAAGAGTTGTTTCCCACAAACGCATGCTCCATTGTTATATCTATAGTTGGTAAGGTTTCACCTTGCATATACCTCGCATATACGGTCCGATTGGGTGAGCGACTTTCCCCGCTTGTTATATTCTCATGATAGTATTCAACATCGACTATTATATAGCTTGTTGATGTTGATATTTAATCATGAGATAACCTTCCTCGACCACGAGACCTAGAGACATGAATCCTTAGTCTGTACCAAAGACTCCTTCCGAGAGGCAAAAATTGTAACAAAGGAGGAGAGCACAGCGAAGGCAGCTTGGAAATATATTGTCTTCATAGCACTGCATTGTTCTCCATACTATTTGCACCATATGTGCACACCCCATGGTCTTGTTGCGGCACGAGGATGTATCTTAAAGTAACTAAGAGAATTCAAACTAAGATGTGCATGACGTTATCTTCTCGATAGTGATTCGAATTTGATCACTAATCGCTAGTGTATTTTACAAGTCGGATCTGTCTTGAGGAATCATCGACATCCTTGTTATGTGATAGTTGATAGGTTGGTGACTTTGGACAAGTATCCTCATCCCACATCAGTTGCTGGTTTGGCGGCTTGGGCAGATATCCTGGTTCTACATTGTTGCCTTGCAAACGGGACGATTTTTTTTTATACCTCCGAAGGAGATATGAGCTTAGAAGACATCACTTGACATGTCCCACTAGAGCCAAACTTGGATCGAGACCAGAGGGAGAGGAAGTTCCAATGGACTTCTTATCTTGAGTATCTGGTTAATGGAGTCTATTTCGATTTGGGAGTCACTTGGGTTGTCAAGGGATTTGGCTCTTGGTTTTTCGCCAAGGAAATTGTGGAGGACATCAATTAGAAATAAGGGGGAAAGTATTACGTCCCCAAAACTCAAGGACATCTGGATCGGCGCCTCTAGTTAAAGTGTCCTACCAAGTTTGAACCGGCCGCTCAATGTGAATTGGGCCACCTCCTCATTTGAGCCTATAAATAGGACCCACAAGCTCATTTGTGAGACCTTCCTCGAGAGGCACTTGGACTCTTGGACCTTTGGCATTCCGGTGGGGGGAAGGTGGTACGGGACATCGGTCATTTGGAGGTGGATGCCTGCTTAGTTTATGTTCCTACGCTCGGGGATGAGCCCAGTGAGTCTTGAGTCTTATGTCCACCCTTCTATTGTTTGTGAATATGGCTTGTGTCTTGACCTTTCAAGCAGGAAGTGTCTTGGAGGTTCTAACAATGAAAGAATGATCCAATTTTAGCACGAATTGAACACTGAGCCACACTAATGAACTCATGATGCTTTTCCCAACGTACACCAAGGTAGCTAAGTGCGTTCGGTGCACGCAAGGTGCAAGAACCGAATGGTATCCGAAGGTAAGGTGCATCGTTACAAATACACATATATTCATAAGAACCTAAGATATAGTATATGTATATATATTATGCATGTTAAAACTTACAAATGACAAATTACAACCATTAATGAACCATGTGGCATAAAAACACAATATAGTTGAGAGAGAAAATTTTGAGTTCAGATAAACATGAAGTCTGAAACATACATATATACTGGAATATGGATACATCATGGTTAGGAATCCAAAAAGCAACATGATACAACGTACATCTAAGATTAATGATCATATATGATAAGATAAACATTTGCTCATGTGTAATGTCATATATATGATATGTCAAATACATCATAGTGGGCATGACTCATGAGTCTATATCTAATCTAGATCATCTATGCCAAAGGAATCCTCTGATGATGAAAGAGAAATATCATCTCTAGGAATGACATTCCCTTCATCATCATACTCTCGTTCCAAAGTAGGAACCATCGAACTCATGATCCTCTGGTGCATCTTCTACAATGTCCTCGAGCAGTGCCTCTAAGACAATGGACCGGCCTCTATGTCGATGAAGCATCTTGTGTCTCCTAGTATAAATTGGTGCCACATTCATAGATGGTCCCTGCTCTTCATGTGGATCTCTCTCTGAGATCTAGCAGTAGCACGTGATCGTATGCCTTGCTATTGTCATGGACAAAGGAAACCATCCTAAACCCCAAATTCCATGTGATTGCTTCAAAATTTGAAGAATCTAATACTTCCATCGCGTCTAGAATGTGCCAAAACCCTAAGATCGATTCCTACTTGCTAGATTCTTACATCTGGAGGTCTTGTTTTAGATTGCTGACATCATCATGACATCATGAATTTGTAACCGACTTCCTAATCTCCCTTGCGAACCGCCCTCGAGCTCCTATATAAGGAGGCCTTGGCTACATAAATACTCAGTCTTGCTAATGCCTGTCTTGGGAGCTCAAGGAGTCTCGATCACCAAGTAAGTACTCTCCAAGTTTCAGTTCCAGTTCTAGTCGTCCTTTGTTCTAGCCTTGTCTAGTCTTGAATCCTGGACATCCTGTCTTGTCGTGTTGTAATCTCATACTACGGGATCTTGTCGAGTTATTTCTTGTATCTAGTTCTTGTAATCCAGATATCTTCCTTCATACCTACGGTCCCGGGTTGAGCGATCTCCTATATCGTTTCTAGTCAAGTTATCCATACCTATTAGTCTCGGGTTGTGGGACTTTCTATATCATATACATATTCTTGTATTATTTTCCCTACATGGGTGTTCTTATAATCAGAAGTATATTTTCGAAATCCTGTATAGTGAAGTCATAGAGCACAATCTAGTGCTCCCCTGACATTTTGGCAAGACTACCTTCATCAAGACTAGGCACCATGGAGATTATTCGTGAAGAACTGTTTTCTGCGCTTTCATCACTGACCTCATGAGATAGCCAAGGGAGCTTCCCTATCTTCTCGATCAACAAATCTAAGCAATGTGCAGCGCATGGATCAGTCAACAATATGTGATCAACGTAAACTAAAATCGTCACTTTGATCAAAAATACATCATCTACACTCTTCACATACAAGATGCTTTAGTTGGATACTTGTGAAATCTATGTGCTAATAGGTAAACATGGAACTTACCCTACAAGCACATGGTGCTCTTTCATACTCCAAACATCCTTTTTAACCTGTACACCTTATTGACTTTCCTTTTTTACACAAGTCCATAAGGTTTAAGTGCATATCATTGTGAGCTCCACCTCCACGATGCTTTGCACAATTATCATATGAAATGTAAGGGCAAAGTTCTCATCAAAGTCAGCAACTTTCTCCTAAGCATAACCTTTTTCTACAAGTCTAACCTTATAACAATCAGTTCACCGAACATGCTCATGTTTGAGCTTCAAGATCCATTTAATGCCAATGGCCTTCTTTCCAATAGCCAAATCACATAAAGATAACATTCTTTGCACTACCATTTTGATTGCATAGCATCCATTCACTTTTTTCATCTTTGTGTTTCACTGAAAAGAGACAAAGCTTGTTCCCACTACATACTAGAGACAACCATCTCATCACAATTCGATGCAAAAAAAGAGATCCCACCTTCTTCTATCTAACAATAAAGAGAATAATCTCGAAATGCTCTCTTCCTAACTATAGTTTTGTAAAAGTCGAGAATGGCTAACTAGGAACTCTAACACTTGGGTCTAACTCTATTGTGGCCTCTATAAACAAGTCATCCCCTTGCCAAAGAGTGTAAAAAACATTTTCTAGCCATCAATGATCTAGGTGAATCACCATAAAAGCTCTCTAGTGTGTGCAAGAAAATACTTGTTGCAATGTAACCAGTTCTAAATTTTTAAATTAGTATGTGTTTTAGTTCTCTTTTTCCTTAGTCTCTCTCTCCTTTCTTTTGTATCACTCTGTACTTGATCACCTTAAAGAGATACAACTCAATGTCAAGGTAAGTCTCATCATCTCACGTGATCTTGAAGCTGAAGTTTAAATGTGCATAGGTCCTACTGGCAATTAACATAATAAAATCATATGCATCACTATATGCTTTATTTGACCTTATGCAATTCCCATTACACTTACACCATAAGGGAGAATAAATCGATTGTAGGGCCATCATCCATAGTCAAATGGTGAATACAAATGACATCCTACACTAGGGGGGCTCCAATATCAAAGTTAAAAGCAAGGCTTTAAGCCCCTACAACATTGATCAACATGCAATCATGAAGGTCTTTCCTAGATATTCATGCATGATAGATCTAGACACAACATCTTAAACCTTTGCTGATCTTAATACTTGATATTTGATTCGAGGGTTAAGATGTTGTGCATTCATGTATCATAATCTATATGAATACAAAATACTCAAGTTGTTTCATGCTAATAAAACTTCACCTAATCCATTTATTGCATAAGCAATCCATTAATATATGCATGTTTACTAATTCTCAACTCAACCATTTGAACTCTATAAAGTAAACACATAATCAGAAGGGACATGGGAAGAAGGAACATGTATCCCCAACAATAGATGAAATATGAGCATCAAACGAAGAATCTCTCTCTCTCTCTCTCTCTCTCTCTCTCTCTCTCTCTCTCTCTCTCTCTCTCTCTCTCTCTCTCTCTCTCTCTCTCTCTCTCTCTCTCTCTCTCTCTCTCTCTCTCTCTCTCTCTCTCTCTCTCTCTCTCTCTCTCTCTCTCTCTCTCTGTGTGTGTGTGTGTGTGTGTGTGTGTGTGTGTGTGTGTGTGCGCGCGCACGCGCGTGTCTGCTGGAAAGTGCAAAATTACCTTGGTTTTAAGGGTGGTTTTGCTCTTTTCCGTAGCTTGAATTGATACAGGAGGATTATAGTGTCCATTGAACTCGCTATTTGCTTCATTAGGATACAACGCAACAGGCCCAAGAGGTCCAGATATGTCTCTCGGTGTCTTTTCTGTCGGATCACTGAGCTTCACGTTCGTTCGGGCAGTACTAAACAGGTTTCTAGTATGCCAAGAACCATCGTCATACACAGAAGAGCCATCTTTCCTCGATTGAGAAGCACCCATGGAAATCACGCAAACATGCAGCCAAAACGCTTTCTATAAATCACCGAGAGTAAAATCTGAATCCGCTGGCACGATAAAATTGATTAAATCGGTGTTCCCGAAAGAGTCACAATAAGAACATGTATTCGTTCGTCTGATTGATCCAAGTAGGTGGCTCTCTGTACTCTCTTTGCGCAGAGGAAAAAGAAGTACAGAAAATCGGAGTCTGATTGAAAAGTTCAGGGCACTGCCCATAAGAGTCAAATGCGATTTCTGTGTGAGGGGGCGAGAGTCAATGACGACGCGGTCAATATGATTTGCACGCGGTGGTAGAGCTGTGAACAAGCATGGTGTGATATTCGATTCAACGGTCAAAAATCTAAAGCGACTCCACTGATAATCCTCCTTCTGCAATGATCTCTCTTTGACCTTTCAAACGACAGCTAGACTAGTACGCAGGTGTTGAACTAAGGATTCAGGAAGGCTGCATCTTTCCAAATGTGTATATCTGCATTGCGAAACATGTATCACTTGCTAGTGATGAAAGGTGTGAGGCAAGACATGATAGATTCTACATATTTGGGTGTATTCATATGAGGTATCACAACTTCTCAAGTCTAATGTATTTAAAGCTTGGCATGCATGGATTTGATTCTTTGAGAACTTTCTCAATCAAAATATGCATGTTTGCTACAAGTTGCAAAGAGAAGGCACCTAAAATTCCTTAATATCTAAATGGATGTTTTGTAGTCCCTCAAAACATTAAAGATAATCTTTTAATGTCTTCTGGACTTGGTGCTAAATACAACATGAGAGGTTGTTGCTGAAGAAACTCATGGGCCACACCTTCAAAACAACATGTGCGAGAATTCAAACGTGTTGCTCATAAAAATTAGAACATAGTTAATATAAATATTGTTATGTTTTCTAAATCTAGTTTAGTGATATTCATATGAACTCGGTATGAAATGATTTCTTTTAACGAAGCATTATTGTGGTCTTTAGATTGATAAAATGCTTTGAACATGTGTTTAAATAAGTTTATCCATGACTTTCACCCAAAGCACTATAATTTCTTCTTGAATCACGAAAAGAGAGAGAGAGAGAGAGAATTATGTGCTAAATCAACTCTAAAAGAGATTGTGTAGGAGTTTATGCTTCTAAATTTTTTCTTCAAAGAGTCTTTTGCATTCTTGCTCAATGTAAGCTTAGACTAACTTCGAAATAGTTCAACATTGATGGTCTATACATTGTGTGAACTATTTCAATAGGAATGTCTATTATACTATTACAAGTTCTCCAAATAATAAGTAAAATGTGAAATCTATCCTCAAAATGGTCTCAAAGATTTGATAATCATTAGAACCATCCAAGTACTACTCAATTTTGTACTCATCTTTAGCTTATTTATCATATTAGAGGTATTGATTGATTAGGGTTACGCTAGGCACGAATCAAGTACAAGAACACCTAATCACTCAAGTTCAAGTATAGCTAGAATATTAATTTGAAAAACTCTAAAAGAACATAAATTAATCAGTCACACTTCAAATATAACTCAAGTATTCTTGACGATGAGACTAATTGGACAAGATTCTACACCCAAAAAGGGAACCTAAAAAGAACAAGTGAATTGTGACAAAAGAACATTGCAACGCGGTTGAACTTGGGGAACATTTGGATAATAAGCAAGGCATACGAACCTTAGATCAAGAAGACACCTAGGATGGGATAGACAAAGCATCAAATCATTTGAAGCTAGTCTCAATCACACAGCTAGATCTTGGGCTGAGTGGCTCAGTGACTATCCCTACGTGATAAGTTTGGAAACTCGTGATTCAAAATTGTCTAGCTCAAAAATCATCATCAACCCTTCAGAGTTGAACACCCAATGGTCAAATTTGAAGAGGGCTCGTATGTTGATAAGCACGGAACCATGTATGTGGTTACCAACTTACTTGATAGGATAGATGAGTTTCGAAAATGTCATTCCAGAGAATGAGATAGGGGATCTAGAACACAAAAACATAGGATTGGAACCTCAAACACCTCGTGGAAAATCCATCTTGACTAGAATCATCAACCTAGAGTGGATCCCTCAAGAAACAAAAGTATTGAACTATTCTTGAATAGGGATATAGATGAAGCCTTTTGGAGATTTAAAGCAGATCAACCTAATGAAGTAGGCAGAGTCACAATATACAAATTTAAGGATCTTGAGACACTAGTCAAAGTTGTCTATTTAGATAACACTTCAGAGAAAATGCTTGTAGTAATAGAGCATGGTAGGAATGCATACAATTGGAAAGATAGAATTGATTTTCCCTCCACCAAGATTTAATGTGTCCTATGGCCAACAAGTAGTGGGATCATCTCAAATTCATGGAACCCATAAGGAAAGAACTAGAGAAAGACATGAAGTGAGCTTTGCAAACTCCTTAGGCAGAGATATATCAGGATTGGAGACAGAAAGAACAAATCAGGAGAGGCATAGAGGTGTAAGACATCAAAGAGGCATGAATGATTCTGCCCTGCCAAGACCTCGAGAACACCCTAGCTCATCTAGTAGAGTTTAGACACGTGTTAAGCGCTGAATAGGTCAACGACTTGTTCATTCAGTATAATGCCTTCACTCTCAAAACACAGCCTTGACATGGTTTCAACCAATACATCAAGGACAATTTGGGAACATTGACCGATTGCTAGAAGCATCCATCATGGAATTCTCCAAGAGTGGTATCACGCATAATACCTCATCCCTAATACATAATTTCAAGCAAACACCATAAGAAATTATCTGACTCGCTGAAAGAAGATTTAGAAAATACTTGGAAAGGTGTCCTATTCCAGAGCTTCCCACACCAGCCAAACAAGTGGCATTGTTTTTGGATGGCTTTCTAAGTGCCAAACTAAGGTCATATGTGTACTTGAAGGAACCTAGGAGCATAAAGTAGTGTATACACATGTGTATAGACATAGAGGATAACTTGGGCAATGAGTTAGAGCTTTCAAAGAATTAGAAAGACTTAGGTAATGCTACCAGTTTCACTTCTAAACCATCTACTTCAATAGATGAATTGGTAGGAAAAGTAGCTGAAAAATTAGGAGGCTCAAGAAAGCATACCCCTAGGATGGTCTCAATGAAACAATGTCTATGGAGGAGACCATATGGATATTGTTTGTCCAATCAAGGTTCAACCCCAAGGAAACCCTAATAGCCAGTATTTCATCATTGAAAGGAGATATACTTACCACATTGCACAAGATTTTCCTTACAACAAACAAGTGTTTAAGCAAAATTATCCACAACCATATCAATAACAAGGGAGATACCAAAATCAGTACCAACTGCAATAATACTTTAGGCCCCAACAGCCTTATCAACCACCATATCGCCTTACCAACCACCATATCAAGCTCAATAAAGACCTCAACCTGTGTTAATCCAACAACCTCCACCCCCAACCAATGCGATCCCAATCAAGTATACATCAACTGAGGACAACTTGAGTAGAGCCCTAGTGCTCGCATCCTCGTTGATTTCAGAAAGTGATATGTATGCTCAAAGCTTCGACTCCATGCATGTAGATAACCCATTGTCTTACTACATGGATTCACTAGAGCACACTGAGATTTACCATTATGAAATCCCTAGTGAACCTAATTGGGAGCCATAATCTTTGAATATGTTGTATACGAATCCCAATCCTAGGCCCTTACCAAGAGAGATGAGACCCAAAGCACCCAAAGGGGCATGCTATAGGTGTCAAAAAGATCACTTCATTTGAGATTTCCCAATCCCTACACTAGGACAATCCCAATCAGTAACCATTCAAGGCATTTGTCCAGATTGCGATAAGGAACACCTCCTATGGGATTTCCTAAAGAATCTAGCCAATACACAAGATATCACACCCATCAATGTTATTGGCTTGGTTGTAGACTCTAGTGGGGGTACGATAACCACCACCCCAGTGCAAGTGGTAACTAGAGCAAAGGCCCTACAACAAAACCAAGGCATGAGTCCAAAGAAGAGCCCAGACAATAGTGAGACTGAGAGCACAAGTAAAAACAGAATGAGAACATGGAAAGATAGTCATGAAAGAATGAAGAGACAATGGACAAAGAAGATGAGTGAACTTGAGGAGAGCTTAAGGGAAACTAAAGCCAAACTGATAGAGATCGCATCTCACATGCACCCTAACTACACCAAAACCATCCCATTGAACCATTCCCCAGAGGAGGATCGGTCCTAGCAGATCCTCCTCGAGAAGATATTGCCATGATGTTCAAAGCATATCAGGCTAGAATCCAGGAAGGGCCAAAGATGGTAGAGTTAGATAAGTATTATCTTAGAGCCAACTTCAAAATTGAAAGGACTAAAATTTGTGCAAAAATGGTGGAATTGGCTCAAACCATGTTTGAGGCTAGTCATCTTTTCAATCGTGCTAACTCAGCCAAGGCACAATTTCACTTTGATGGATTGTTGGAGAGACTAGAGAAGATAATAACTAAATATGGAAAGTCAACTACATCAAAGGTGGGTAACCAAGGAAGCAAAAGAATAAGCCTACCTCCTAAGGAAGATTATGTACTTAATTCCACTAATTCTAAAATTTCTTCTTCTATGAATAAATATTCACAAGAATTCTTGAGAGAGATTCAAGAGGAGAAATGGGCCAAGGAGAGCGAGAATCCTCCCCCATTGAGCTAGTGGACAATCTTTGTGGTCGATTCCCATAGGAAATTCCCTTTATTTATGGAGAACTAGAAGAGGCACAAACTAGTGAACGATTAGACTTTGAATCCAACTCTTTGCAAGAATCGCCTCATTTCACAGGCCCATGGGAGTCTAAGTCTATTCGTATGAGAGCCCCTACTATCATGGTAAGAAATGAGGAGTCAATCATACATAGGAACACAGATGTGATAAAAAATACTAAGGTACAGTGCTATCTCACCTTAGAGGAGCTATTGAAAGTGAAACCATAACTGTGGAAGTATATATCCGATCAAGTGCTAGAAGTAATTAAGCCACCCTCTCAGGTGGGGACACATAAGACAATACTAGAGGTATCCTTGGACAAGATAGGAGATATGAATGAAGGAGAAGAAGGAAATACCTACCTCCCTATTACCTATCAAGGCTATACCACCAAAGCAATTTTGGACTCAGGTGCATGATTTGTCATTGCTACCACTCTCTATGGAAGAATTGGGGCAAGTTGGCACTCAAGCCAACAAGGATGAAACTACAAATGGCAAATGGACACATTGAGAAGCCATTAGGGCTATTAGAAGGTATAATTCTCACCACATGTGGTGTGGAGTTTGAACACATATTCACCATATGCGATTTTAGCAAGAACTAGGTCTATGAAATGATTTTTCATAGACCCTTCATGAGACAATTACAGATAGTACAAGATTGGGGAACCAATTCTTTGTAACTGCAACATTTAGGCATCACCACTAAAGTTAATCTCAAGGACTACTTGCATAGAGTTGTACCCCCCTTATGATGGACCCTAGTCCATAAAGCATCAAATGACACAGATTCAATGCACTCCATAGGATCAGAATCCTCTTGGATGCATGAAGACACCCACTTATGGATGTGTAAAGTTGTAGTAGAGGAAGAGAAAAGAACAACCACTAGAGATGAAAGTGGTAAGGAGAACCCTAGATCAATACAAGGCCCAACCTATGCATTGATGGTTTTCCCTGACAAAGAATTTGAACCCCACAATTGGGCCGAAATTCTAGCCACCATGGACATAGCAGTCAATTGAAGAACAATGGACCCCCTATTGTGATGAGGATGGCTATGAGCTTTCAGCTTTCATAATAGGACCAATCATGTGTCATTTGATTACTAAAGAATGTGACCCTAGTACAAGTAAATCCAAGGAAGATAGTGACAAAGATGGAGATTCCATCCTCATGGAGCCTTTTTGTGCTTCAAAGGAAGAGCACCTCTATATAATAGAATTTGGAACTCATGAGGAAGAAAGACCAAAGGAGGATGAAACATTGATAATAACCAAGAAAAAGACAAGAGAGAAATCTAACCCCAAGCCAGTAGAGGAAGATAACCCCTTTGAAGTCCCAAAAATCTTCAAGAAATATGAAATAGAAGATCGAAAGTCATGATTTGAATGCTTTATAGAGAAGCACTCACAGGAGTTGCATATGACAACAAATAGAAAACTAAGAAAATTGTTGCGACCATAAAAGACGGTGAAGAACAATGTATGGATATAGGACATGATTTGACTGAAGAAGTCGAGAAAGAGTTGAGTGCATTGTTAAGAGAATATAGATATGTGTTTTCATGGAGCTAAAAATAATTCCCATGTCCTCAGAAGCCAAGCCAATGAAGCAAAAACTGTACACTTATAATGATAATCATGCAATGAAGATTAAAGAGGAAATAGATCACTTGATAGAAGCCGGATTTATCTATATAATTGATCATACCAAATGGGTATCCCCCATCATGGTAGTGCCCAAAAAAAATGGAAAGCTCCAAGTGTGCATTAATTTGAAGTAGTGCCCTTGATGGATCTTGATGGCTAAAATTAAGTAGTTATTGCCTTAGAAGACCAACACAATACTGCTTTTGCCACAAAATGGGTATATTCACATTTTTTGTGATGCCTTTTGGGCTCACCAATGCTCTTGCTATGTTTCAGAGGCTATTGTGTCGTGTTCATGGAGTTATTCCGGAAGAACTTAGAGGTCTATGTTGACAATTTATGTGCTCATTCCAACATCAAGCAAACACATATTCTTGAATTGAAATCAATCTTTGACAAATGAGAGAATATCAAGTCATTTTGAACCCAAAAAAAATGTGTTTTCATGGTCAAGCAAGGCAAGATCCTAGGATACATAGTGTCAAAGAATGGAATCTCAACCAAAGAGGACAAAGTTAGAGCCATTGCTGAGCTGGCTAGACCAAAGAATGTGAAGGAAATACAAGCCTTCATGGGACATTGTGGGTATTGCCGATGTTTTATCCACATGTATGCAATAATTGCAAAGCCTCTATAAAACCTTTTGACTCACTTCGAGTGGACGGATGACTGCGACTCTTTTAAGAAGCTTAAACAATGATTATGCTCAGCACCAATCTTAACCACACCATATTGGAACAAGCCATTCCATGTTCATGTGGATGCATCCAATTATTCTATTGGGTGTGTGCTAGCAAAACCTACGGGTGAAGGTAATATTGATCTTCCGATAGCTTCTGCAAGTAGGCATTTGAATGCAACCACTATAGAAAGAGAAGGATTAGGCATGGTGTATACAGTTTAAAAGTTTAAAGATTATTTGCTTGCAAATAAGTTTAATTTTTTTTACAGAACATCACACATTACTCTATCTAGTAAATAAACTTTGCAGTAGAGGCAGATTAGTAAGATGGTTTCTCTTACTAATGAAACATGACTTTGAAGTAGTTGTCAAGAAAGGTAAGACCCACCTTGGAGTAGATCACCTATCCAAATTAACCTCAGGAGAATCCCCGCAAGGAGTGCAAGATGAACTTCCTGGTGCCTACTTATTCAACCTCAAAGTAGTACTTGGTTGGGCCAAACCTATCATGCCTATTCTAATCTTTGGAGGTAAGCATCTATTGATATATTTTGGTAGTGATGTGTGTGAATACACTAGAACCATCAAGGCACTTTTTTCCAAGGAATGAGGCTTGTGTTGCTTACCTCCAAAAACAATTGGAGAGTGAACACATGAACGTAGGAGATTCCATGGATAATTTTTTGATAGAAATCAAAGATTTGAAGGAGTAGTTGATTTTTGTTGATGAAGACTTGCCAGATAGTTCACTCGTGCAGACTGTTCTTAATGGCCTTCCATATTCATATCTGAGTTTTGCACTTACTCTTTGATTGATGATGAAACGCAATCCAAATGCCTTAACATTTGAGGAGTTAGTTTTTGCTCTGTTGCACGAAGATCAATCTAGGCAAAAAAGGTCCATTATGTGTGTTGCAGATCAAACTTCCCTGGGTAGTCAAAAAGGCAAAGGTAAATGGATCTCATCTGCTAGTAAGCAGAAATCTACTAATTCTTCACAATCAAAGAAGGATGAAAAAGACGAGAAGAAAACAGAAAAGCAGAAATTGTTTTGCAAATAGTGTAAATGAAATGATCATGTCTTAAAGATTTATCCAAAATCGGCTGCAAAAGAGGCAAAGAAAAAAGAGGTTCGAATGGTTGTTGTAGAGGCCTCTACACGCAAATTAGAGTATGCAAATCTTGTGCAAAATGAAGAATGGGCATTTATTACTATTTGCAATTATGACCCATCTTCACGTGAACAATGTATGTTGATAGTAGACTCAGATGTTTGGTACTTTGATAGCGGGTCAACCAAACATATTAGCTTGAACCATAGTTTCTTCACTTCACTTGAGCCTGCGCGTACAAGGAATATTGTCGCATGTGCCAACAAATCCTCTTATCTTGTCATGGGAGTTAGTAAGATCATTCTGACTACTGCTAATGGTAGTTCTTTTACATTGTTGATGCTTTATTTGTGCTAGGGATCAAGAAAAATCTGTTATCAACTTTTGCATTAGCCAAGATTGGCTTGGTTGTGAAATTAGTTGATGACAGATGTACAACTCATGATTTATCAAATGAAGATTTCATTATTAGTTCTGACATTTTATATTGTGGGCTATATAAGCTCATACTTCAAGATTCTTAGGTAATGTCACATGTAAAGCTTTGATCATATGAATTTTGCTAGCTTGCTATGCCTGTAGAAATCTAAAATGGTATCCTCTCTACCCAAACTTGAGGCACTTGGTAAACATGTCTGTGAAGGCTATATTTTGGGCAAAATACAACATTCCTCCTCCTCAAAAGATGGTTTAATATGAGCTACTAAAAAATTGCAACTTGTTCATAGTGGTGTTTGTGGTTCTATGCAAACATCTCCTTTTTCATTGATGTTTTTTCCTGGCATGCATGGGTATATCCAGTGAAAGCAAAGTCCAAAGTGTTTATGTGCTTCAAACAGTTTCATGTTTTGGCTGAAAACCTGTCAACATGTAAAATGGGCACCCTCCATTCTGATCGAGAGGGGGAATATATGTCTTCTAATTTTAATGCATTTTTGGATGAACGTGGGAGAAAACATCTGTGTACATTGCCATATGCACCTCAATAAAATGGAGTTTTTGAAAGGAAGAACATGTCGCTAATGGAGATGGCGAGGTGTATGGTCAAGAGTTAGGCTTTACCACATAGTTTCTAGCTTGAGGCTCTTATGTGCTCAGCATATGTACTTAACAAGTATCCCACTAAAGATTAGTTCTTGAAGAACACGAAGGAAATTGGATGATAAAGCAGTGAAATGTATTTTTTTTGGGTGCATTTCTAAAAGCAAAAGCTATTGTCTATATCATCCATAGACTAAACGCATTTTGATTAGCCATGATATTGTTTTTGTGGAAGATGCAATTCAACCATTGCTTTCATGTACTAAGGAGACATCAGTTAGTTCCAAAGATATGTATGACACTTTGCTTCCTCTTTTTATCGGTGGATAGCCTAGTGCTGGTCCAAATGAGGCAATTTCTTAACCTTTGTAGGTTCCACATGATGATGCAAATCATTCCATTTCTGATGTAGATTTACATGATGCACTTGTTGATGAGATCTCTCATATAGAGGAGGCAAAAAATATGCCTAAATGGATGGTACAGACTTTACGAGATAGCAAATTAGATGCATCTCTATCATATCATACTCGTTTAGGCTCTCATAGTGCTTCTTTTGCACCAGATTGCTATGCTATGGCTGCCTCCCATCTTTGTAATAAGAATGAGCTTGTTTCATTTGATGAAGCATGAAATTCAAAAAACTGGATGGTTGCTATGCAATCAGAATATAATGCTATTATGAAGAATGGTACATGGTCTTCATGTGACTTTCCTCCTCGCAAGAAGGCCATTGGCACTAAGTGGGTATACAAGGTGAAGCATAAGCTTGATGGAACAGTTGATAGATATAAGGCTAGGCTTGTTGCAAACGGTTATGCTCAAGAAAGAGGCATTGATTTTGATAAGACCTTTGCTCCTACATTCCGAATGACTACCCTTCGTAGCATCTGTGCACTTGCACCTCCTCATGGTTGGAATGTACATCAATTGGACATTAAAATTGCATTTTTGAATGGTGAATTACGTGAAGAAGTGTATGTTTTTCAGTCTCGTGGTTTTGTGCAGAAAGGGCATGAAAACAAAGTATGCAGTTTGAAAAAGGTATTATATGGTTTGAAGCAAGCACCACGTGCTTGGTATGAAAAGATACATGCCTACTTGATTGCACATGATTTTGATAACAATCCAACTAAAAGCACCTTATATGTTAAGCATACAACGTTGCATCATTTGACGCCTTTTCTGGTGCACGCTGCCACTGCCCTAACCACTTCCGATCTTTTTAAAAACATATTGGGTATAGCTTCTTTTACCACAATAATGATGTGATTCTTATCATTGTTGTCTATGTTGATGACATGTTGCTCCCTAGTCCTAATGAGAAGCATACTAGTTTTAAGGCTAATTTGCATGTCTTATTTGAGATGTCAGATTTGGGACATTTGCATCATTATTTGGGCATTCAATTTATGCAAGTTGATGGAGGAATAACTTTGTGTCAAAAATATATTGGCACATTATTATAGAATTTTGGCATTGAAGAGTGCAAACATGTTGCCACTTGTACTGGAAATAGGTTTACAGTTGAGTCTTCATGATGTTGGAGATGTATTTGATGTTGTTGTCTATCAAGAGGCTATTGGATGCTTGATTTACTTATAAATTACTCGGCCATATATTTAGTTTGATATCTCATAGATGAGCACATTAATGCATTGCCCAGGTGTCAAGCATTGGCAAGCGATTAAGCACATCTTTTGCTACTTGAGTGGTACTCGACTGTGTGGATTGTTTTATCCCAAGGCGGGGATCACTACCGCGATGCATATCTTGGTTGAGCAAGACGAAGTAAAAAGGTGGTGAAATCCTAAAACTATCACATATTGGTAGGTAGTGTATACAAGCATACAAATCAAGGCATATTGGCTTGTTGTATGGAAGAAGATGACTACATGAAATGGTTGCAATTACCACATGTAGGTGCTCTGAAGCAACATCATTCCAAACACCGAACCCTCCAAACTTTATAAATATTAGGCATATATTGGCCAACCATGAAAGCAGATGTCCCTAGGATATGTAAGGATTGTCCAACCTATTGTGAAAGACCACCGGTAGAACATGCTACTCTATATTAAGTATCCCTAATGTTGGATTGGAGCAGTTCTTTGGTTGACTTTCTAAAGGGAAAAAGTTTCCCTCAAGAGATGACGTTCCCTATAAGATGAAGATTAGAATAGGAAGCCTTGAACTAAACTCTCATTGGACATAACCTATATAGACATTGTCGGAAGGAAGGAGGTCTAAGGGGAGTGGTGCGGGGTTCACTACAACATATGAGGGGCATACCGACGCTGCATATACCGACGGTCATAGTCGGCGTCGGTATAGCCCTCGAAAAATCTCACTAAGAGATACGGACGGTCAAGTGACCGTCAGTATGACTGTTTTAAACGGATCGTAGGTGTGGCCCGCAACCGCCGGTATAAGTGTCGGTATAGGCATCGGTATAGGCGTCGGTAATTTACTGGCAACTACAGACGCGTATACCAATGTCCATACCGGCGCCTATACCGGCGGCAAGTTTTAAACATACCGCGAACCCGAGAGCAAAACTTCACATTTCTGCGCGTGTTTGAGTACTGTCGGTCTACTGTCGAACTTGTGCGCACGAACCTACATTGTCTTGTGCACACACACACACGGATCTCTCTCTCTACACACACACACTCTCTCTCGACTTAGATCTCACATCTTGGTAAGTGTTGCGCATACTGTTAGCATTTGTGTTTCTCTATGCTTTAGGGTTTCTAATTTCTCTTTTCGTTGATTTTGCAGAAGTTCTTTGGCGTCGATTGTTTGGAATTGGACGAGAGACGACCTACATTACGCTTTGACGACAACGATTCAAAGAGGGACATACTTGTAAGTGATTCTTTTATTCGCTATTGATAGAGAGAGAAGAAGAGAGAGAGAGAGAGAGAGAGAGAGAGAGAGAGAGAGAGAGAGAGAGAGAGAGAGAGAGAGAGAGAGAGAAAGAGAGAGAGACAGAGAGAGAGAGAGAGAAAGAGAGAGAGAAGAGAAAGGAAGATACACATTAATTTACACATGCATACATACACACATACATGTACACACATGCATGCTTACATACACACACCTATACACACATGCATGCTTACATACGCACACACGTATACACATATGCATGCATACACACACACATAAATTTACACACATGCATACATACACACACATGCATACACACATACATACACACACATATATACACATGCATACATACACATACACACACACATATACACACATACATACACACACACATATATACACACATATACACACATATACACACATGCATGCATACATACACACACATATACCGGCATGCATGCATACACACATATATACACACATGCATACATACACACATATACACACATGCATGTATACATACACACACATGTATATGCATGCATACACATACACACATATACACATACATGCATGCATACATACACACACGTACACACACATGCACACACATGCATGCCTACATACACACACATACACATACACACACATGTATACACATGTATACATACACACACACATGTACACATGCATACATACACACACATATATATACACATGTATACATACACATATCCTATTTTTATTTTGAAGTTTTTTTTTATATCAAATATATAAAAATAGGATTAGGGTTTTACGGTTAAATATTTAAGATTAGGGTTTTAGGGTTTTAACACCTACATAACATATATGCACACATACACATGCACATATAATACATATATACATGTATATACACATGTATACAGAAATATACATATTTTAGGTCTAGATATTTAAGATTAGGGTTTTATGGTTTAGTATTTCAGATTTAAGTCTAAGTCTTTCTGATTAGGGTTTTAGGATTTTAATACGTAGATAACATATATACACAAACACACATATACATATAATACATACATACATGTAGATACACATGCATACAAAAATATACATATTTTAGATTTAAATCTTTAAGATTAGGGTTTTAGGGTTATAACACCTACATAACATATATGCACACATACACATACACATGTGATACATATATACATGTATATACACATGTATACAGAAATATACATATTTTAGGTCTAGATATTTAAGATTAGGGTTTTAGGGTTTAGTATTTCAGATTTAAGTCTAAGTCTTTCTGATTAAGGTTTTAGGATTTTAATACGTAGATAACATATATACACAAACACACATATACATATAATACATACATACATGTAGATACACATGCATACAAAAATATACAAATTTTAGATTTAAATCTTTAAGATTAGGGTTTTAGGGTTATAACACATACATAACATATATGCACACATACACATACACATGTAATACATATATACATGTATATACACATGTATACAGAAATATACATATTTTAGGTCTAGATATTTAAGATTAGGGTTTTAGGATTTAGTATTTCAGATTTAAGTCTAAGTCTTTCTGATTAGGGTTTTAGGATTTTAATACGTAGATAACATATATACACAAGCACACATATACATATAATACATACATACATGTAGATACACATGCATACAAAAATATACATATTTTAGATTTAAATCTTTAAATTTAGGGTTTTAGGGTTATAACACCTACATAACATATATGCACACATACACATGCACATATAATACGTATATACATGTATATACACATGTATACAGAAATATACATATTTTAGGTATAGATATTTAAGATTAGGGTTTTAGGGTTTAGTATTTCAGATTTAAGTCTAAGTCTTTCTGATTAGGGTTTTATGATTTTAATACGTAGATAACATATATACACAAACACACATATACATATAATACATACATATATGTAGATACACATGCATACAAAAATATACATATTTTAGATTTAAATCTTTAACATTAGGGTTTTAGGGTTATAACACCTACATAAGATATATGCACACATACACATGCACATGTAATACATATATACATGTATATACACATGTATACAGAAATATACATATTTTAGGTCTACATATTTAAGATTAGGGTTTTAGGGTTTAGTATTTCAGTCTCATGATTGGCACAAGTTTTTACAGTTTGTGCTCCCTGTAGCCCTAAAAGATTGTCTTTCAGAGGATGTATGAAAAATCATTTATAAAATTAGTTCTTTAGTACGGTGGATATCTTCTAAAGAGATGAATAGAGATAGCATAGAGAGTGCGAAACTCAATGCTATCGAGGCTGTTTGTATGGTAGAGAAATACTTTCCCACAAGTATTCTTACTATTCAACTTCATTTACTGGTTCATGTAGTAGATGAAGTTGCAATAGCAGGAACTGTCCATAGTCAATGGATGTTCTTCTTAGAGCGCTTTATGAAGATATTAAAAGGGTTTGTTCGACAGAGAGCACGTCCAGAGGGTAGCATGGCAGAGGGATGGCTTGTACAAGAATCTCTTGTATTCATAACTGAGTTTCTACATATATCGGATCCCGAAATGCCTCGCTTATGGAGCGATGATGAAGATGTTCGTCTCGTAGGCGATGAACCACAAGGTAAAGGATTGCAAAGAAAAATGGATGCAGCTTTCAGTGAGAAGGCAATGAAGTTTTGCATAGTTGACTCTGAGCCTATGCAAAAGTGGTTAGAAAGGTATGAACTTTCCAAGGAAACTAACGCAAAGGAAAGAGCTCAGTTTCGAAGAAATCGTTCCACTCGATTTTTACCTCTTCCAGAAAATCTTCGACCTCTCCCACCTTTTCCAACGAGGAGATGGCTAGATGCAGCGATTTCACAAGCAAAGGCAATGGGTGAAGATATCTCTGAAGAAGAAGAAGAACTCGCAAAAGGATGTGATTGGAAGTATATTAAATACGGTGCACTATGGTCTCATGGACGACACTTTCGAATCGCACGAATCGATCAAAACCGGTCTACTTTTGATAGTGGAGTGATGGTGAATTTTTTGCAAAAAAATAGAGCGAGTGCAAGAGATGATAATGCTCTAGAAGGCAAGTTAGATTATTGTGGTGTGATTCAAGACATCTTGAAACTATCTTTCAGAAAGTTTGATTACTTTGTTTTTGACGTGAAATGGTTCAAAGTAGTCACCTCTGGAAGAAACGCAACAGTGAGATGAGATAAGAGCGGTTTGCTTCAAGTCGACTCCACAAGATTATGGACAGATGAAAGGGATACATTTGTACTTCCCGAACACTGTGAGCAAGTTGTTTTTATACCAGACTCAAAAGACCCAGAGTGGCTATTTGTTTTACAAGTCGCTCCACGTAGTAGACAAATTTTTGAAAACATAGATGTAGAAGAAAGTCCATCTCTAGTGGACTCAAAGATTCATTCGATAGTTGAGGAGGAAGAGATCATTGTTCGAGAAGAATAGGTCATTGAAGAAGAGGTCATTGTTCGAGAAGACGAAGCAATAGACAATGATCAGGAGGAAACCAGCATAGCAAGCGATTTAGAAGCCATCAATTTAGAGATAGATATTCTCGGTGCATCGGATCTTCAAGAGGATGCTAGAATAGAGGACTTTTGAATAAAACACTTGTATGTACTAATTTTTGTTTTTTTTTTTGTTTATTCCCTATATTATTTTTCTTATCGCATGCTAATTATTTGAGTTCTTTTATTACAGAGCACGATGGGAGACAGTCCTCCAGTCACTCCACATTCCATGACAGAGGAGCAATTTTTGGAGTTCATCTCTCAGGTTCCTCCTGCGTATATGGCCGCTGCATCACAGTATTGGATTGCTCGTGGTAGCACTCCTCCCGGCCTCACTCCTGGCGGTCTTACTCCTGCCGGCCTCACTCCCGCTGGGCTCACTCCCGCCGGTGTCACTCCCGTCGGTGTCACTCCTGAGGGTGGTGCTACTCCCATAGGAGGTATATCTCCTAGCTTTGTGACTCCACCACGACCATCTTTGCAGCCATCTCCTACTGGGTCTACTAGTAGACATGTGCGTTCGACACCTCAGCGCGATATAGGGTCTGGCCCGTCTCGTAGATCGAGGTCACGCTCTAGAGCAGGAGGTTCTAGGAGTGGATCTACAGGTACGTTTGGAGGCGGAGGAGGCGGTTGTTGTGGAGGCAGTGCGACGGACGTTATGTCGTCCGCTTCTACTCCTAGGACGAGTACCTCAGATGTAGGTACGCCACGTAGTACACCACGCAGTACACCACGTACACCTTGGGGTGCTCATGACTATGATGACTCCAAGGTGTATAGTATCCGAGATGGAGCTCCGGTGATGGATGCGGCTGGCAAAGCAATGCGTGCACGCAGACGACAGCTTTGCTCCATCCAGTTTGGATACTCATCATGCTGAAATGGAGTGAAAGGGATAAAGATCGGAAGAATTATATCGCACAGACGATTTACCAGGAGTTCCGACCAGCCGATGGATAGTTGATTGTCAGTTCAGAGTAGATTCTGCACACTGCACGTGAGGTCATGTCGCATCGACGATCCAAGGCTCGTGATGCATTCAGAGAAGGCTTATCAAAGCCTGTGTGGTTAGATGTTGAGGAGTGGGACATGATTCGTGATGAGCAGCAGCAGACTCCTGATCGATATCGCCAGCAGCGAAATGCCGCAGCCACACATCTAGACACGATTGGACCGTCACATTTGGACAGCGGTGGATATGACACGATGCGTCATGAGTTTGTAAGTACCATTTCATTTATTGAATTTATTTGTGTTAACTTTCTCATATATATTTCTCTAATCTTTTTATATTTGTTTCAAGAGCTGGCAATGGGTCGTCCTCCAACACGAATGGAGGAGTCTTATGGATATAGTCATGGGTTGACTGCACTATTGCAGGACTTGGAGGGACGCGGTGCGGTAGTTTCATGGGAGCATTTGCGATGAGGTAATTAATTTATAAACTTGGTTTTTACTTGTTTGTAATTTTCATGTGAATTTATCTCATTCCATTAATGTTCTTTGTTGCAGGACTGTTGATATGGAACGTTCTTTGCATGTGTATGGCAGTGGAAGACCAATATTTTGTATTTGATTTCCATATGGCAATACATTGCTTTGCCACATTTTGTAAAAGCGTCATATATGACAGTGGTTTGCCACACTCTTGTACATGCTTCATTATTGAAATATATAACTTCTTTTGTACATGGTTCATTGTTCATTCTGATTATCTCTTTTGTGTACAATAATACTCTGTTTCATGAAATCATATTTCGGTTGTCATTAGAGTACACATCACATGTACTCGGTTTTTTTTGGGCAGAGTGTATTGTCTTTTGTTCAGCAACATCATGGTAATGTTGCTGTAGCAAAAGACAAAACACTCTGCGCAAAAAATTTTTTGCAGGTATGGTCGTCGGTATACGCTACGATACTCCCAGTAGTGTCATCGGGATAACCGTCGGTACACCTAGGAGGCGATACAGCAGAAGCGGATTACCGACGCATATATCGACGTTTATACCGACGCATATACCGACGATTATACCGACGCATATACCGGCGCCTATACCGACGCCTATACTGACTGTTTGGTACCGACGTGCAAACCGACCTTTACACCGGCGTCGCGGCAAATAAAGCCGCGTTCATTTTCCTCGGTAAAAACCTCGGTATACCATCGATCTGTTAGAGTGGTTGGATCAGACCCCAGTGTGGGTCGTCCCCATCCGACGAGTGGTGTTTGCATGTTGGGTACCTCGCCTTGGCATTGTGTTCTTGTCATCGTAGATCCGTGCCTCGAAAGAGGAAACAAAAGCGCTCCGTCATGTGGAATGAAGTCATAGACGTAGCGCATATGCATCGTGAATGCGAAAGAGAAATACAATGCTAAAAATAGAAATCACTGGACTCGATATGTCAAATAAACTATGCTTAATGATGGCAATGAATATACAACTGATGTCACCAAATGACTCTAAATAATACAAAATATTCTGTTGCAGTGCGGATCGCTCAATACAAAATAGTCTTCTTGGCTATAGTGCAAAAAGACGCCCGCGAGCTTCTCTTTATTTCTTTACTTCGGTCTTCGGTCTTCACTTCGGGTCTTCGATCTTCACTTCAGGTCTTCGATCTTCCAAAAGCTTTTCTTCAAAAATAAATATCTTTACTTCGAAGTCACACAATAACCTGGAGAAAATCCATGGGGAGAACTCTTCACTTTGGGCTTCCAAACTTCTTCTTCACTTCATATAATATTACCTGGAGAGAATCCATGGGGATATCTCTTCTCTTCTTTAGGTTACTTCGTCTGGTATTCTTCAAATCATGAGAACCTCGAGAAAATTCATAGGGCATAAAAAATGTTTTAATAATTTGTGACATTTATGAAACTTTTGTGGCCTGGTATTCTTCAAATCATGAGAACCTCGAGAAAATTCATAGGGCATAAAAAATGTTTTAATAATTTGTGACATTTATGAAACTTTTGTGTGTGCAGTTTTAATTAAGCATAGCAGAAATATTCATAATATGCATATTTCTCAAGTTTAAAATTGTTGAAGTAAATAAAGCATTTGTATATAAAAGTCAAGCACGGATTGTTCACATTCATAGTGCAACTTCAGGAAACAAAAAAACATGTCATATAGTTAGATAAGTATGAGTTGGCAATCGATTATTATGTAGATGCATAAACCTATTTTCATCTCCACTGATTGTGCATCAACACCATTTGGTCCTTCTGGATCAACACCAGCCACATTCTCTCTCTCTCTCTCTCTCTCTCTTTTGCACTTTTATTTTTATCTGCCATCGTGAAGCTTCTGTCAATCTTCATCTTCAACACGATTATTCTCTCTCTCTCTCTCTCTCTCTCTCTCTCTCTCTCTAACCACCATCATCACCATCTCTGTGTCTTCACCATCGCTGCATGATCCAAGCGTCGAGTTGATTCTCCCTTCTCTCTCTCTCTGAAGCCTTGCGCTTCTTCCTGTATTTGCTTTCTTACCACCGCAGCACCGACCCTTCTGCAGCCCATCGTCGCCCAGCTCAGACCACCCAACGATTTTCCTTGTCTGAATTCTCCAGCGACTCCATCTCTCTCTCTCTCTCTCTCTCTCTCTCTCTCTCTTTGCGATTTTCTGCCGAAATCATTCTCTGAATTTGCATGCTGGATCGACAGATCGAAGTAATCGAACAATCCACAATGTGGCCAGAATAGACAGAGAGCTCTACCCCGAAGAATAAAAAATCACAGTCCTACGTTGTGCAGGACAAAATGAACGCAGTCCACAAACCCGATTGAATCACGGCTCCAGTTTAGAATGGCGTTCTGGAGCTGTAATATTTTCCCGATCGTCAGACATGAATTGCCAGCACATCCGCAACGATTCTCATTTAGGAAAGCGAAGATTTCTACCGACAATCTTTCACCTTCTTCATCGTCTTCAGAAGCCCTACCGCCCTCTCGCTCTCTCTCTCTCTCTCCACGTCTTCGATCTACACACTGACTTCCATCACTGCCTTGTCTTCTCTCTAAGCACACAGACGGATTCAGATACAGCTACATTCGCCAGCCTCCCTCTAATACAGCTTACATGCAATCTTCCTGTCTATCTATCTGCATGCATAGAATCACAACAATATCCAGGATGGGTTATCTTGTTCTCTCTCTGGATCTCACTTGTGAGCGCATGTTCAAAAATGTAGCCAACTGTGGGTGTTCATCTCTTTCTCTGAGTTGTGTGACTCTCTCTCCGCTGATTCTTGCACCACCATCGTCTAACTTGATCTCTACGTCGACTAATGGCTCAAGGTGAAAGAACTCTAATGGCTCAAGGTGCTTTACAACTCAAATCAGCCAACCCAATAGAGCAATAGAGGAGATGCATTCACCCGATAACCACAAACTTACAATCGAAAACAAAAAAAACTCACAAGCCGACTGGCGGCCACATGACTAACGAGAACACCATGTCCTTCTCGGCGCATCCCCATCATATTAATGAAAGCATGAACAAGGACGTAAAGCATGAATGAACAAGAATAGACAAAGTAGCGTACCTAGAAAAAATCCACGAGAAAACCAAATGAACTTTTGGCATCTATTTATAGGTTTTCCCTTAGGACTTCTCTCTAGAATCTTCTAACCTCCCTTTTTGATCCTTCTATTTCCAGAATCTTCTTCCATGTTCTTTTTCTATTTTTGAAAAATCCCATTTTTTATTTTTATTTTTTATTTTTTTATTTTTTCTTTTTTTTAAATTTTATTTCATTTTCTTTTTCCCTTTTGATTTTTGGCTAAGGTGTTTATTTGGTTTCACACCTATGTACAATTTAAATGAAACTAAGGGTTAGAACTTAGGTAAATGGCAATTCTAAGGTTCCAACTTAGGATTTTTAATCGAGAAAACTTAGGGTTTTCCTATGATCAAGGTCGGACACATCAACTAATGGGTTCATTTACACTTTTGGGCTAGAATCCTAGGGTTTATGAGGGTCAAAGCTAGGGTTTCAAGGGTAAAATTTAGGTTTTCTAAGGATCAAACCCTGGGTTTTAGGGGTTTATAAGGGTTAGAGGTTAGTTTCAAGGGGTAAGGGTTGTTGTACTGTAAATCGAAATGTTTTCATCACTAAATTAGTCCAATCAATCAAACTTAAAAACATTATGACTCTTTTTAACAGTCTACACTCCAAACATCACATCATAGCCAAAAAAAACATTGAAATAAATCTGAAAAAATTCTTGATGTATAGTTCCCTGAGGGATTTCATCCCGACAACATGGAAGAGATGGACAGCTTAGGCTATGTGTCCATGAAAGTGAATACCTTAAAATCTTACAAACTGCTCACCTAGGTGTGGTAGGAGGACACTTTGGACGAGATAGGATGATCAAAGCAATACTATTTGTAGGGCTTTGGTGGTCAACCCTTCACACGGATGCTCATACCTACATGAAGCAGTGTGACACATGTCTGTGCACTCAATATCCGGTACACAAGGATGAGATGTCACTGAGACCCATGATGGGAGGACATGCATTCTCCAAGTGGGGAATAGACTTTGTAGGTTCTATTAATCCCCTAGCTAAGAGTTCACATATTAAGTATATTAAAGTTGCCACAAATCATCTAACCAAATGGATAGAGATAAAAGTTACCAAGAAGAATTATGCACAAACGATAGCCAAGTATCTATTCAAAAATGTATTTAAAAGATATGGTTTTCCAATAGAATTAGTTACCGATCATGGTACCCACTTCTTGAATGAGATCATTGAATACTTGTTACAAGAATTCATGGTTATTCACAAGAAGTTTGCCCTGTACCATCCACAAGCAAACGGTTAAGTAGAAAGCACAAATAAGATCCTCTGCACTATCCTAAAAAAGTTAGTGAACAATAAACATTTTGATTGGGACAAACAGCTACATCGTGTTGTTTGGGATTATAGAGTGGCCAATAAAACGATACTCAAAGCCATCCCCTTTCATATGGTGTTTGGTCAGAATGTAGTGTTGCCCTTAGACTTTCTGATACCAACTTTAAAGGTAGCACAAGGGCATCAATGGAATGGCCATGAGCTCTCTTCTAGACTTTTCAATTTAGAATGATTGGGAGAAACTCAATTTTGAATATTTTTTGGGATCTATGCAGCCAAGAAGAGACAAAAAGCTTACTTTGATGCACATGTAAAAGATAAGGACTTGAAGAGAGGAGACCTAGGCTTGGTGTATACACTGAAGTAGCATACCTAAAAATTAGAAAAGTGTGGCTATGAACCCATGGCTCAGAGAAATCTCAACAAGTGGTGCAGCCCAGCTAGCTACTCTAGAAGGAAATATACTACCGAGTTATATCAGTGGATGCAGAGTGAAATTATATCAAGGACCCCTAATAGAAGAAATGTTCAGGCGACTAAACACAACAATGAATTGCAAAGAAGAAGAAAGACAAATTCGAGAAGAAGCTTAGGCACAAGCCTTATAATGCATCTGACATATGAAGTTGAGTAGACAAGGTAGATATTAACCTAGGTAGGATGTTCATGAGGCACCAAAATATCACATGGATATGCGCCAAACGACAAGGTTTAACCCTCATAGAATAATCGATAAACATCCATTTTTAAACTTAGAAGTAGGTAAGGGCGAGAATGAGAGGACTATAAAAGCCCTGATTGACTCAAGCACAACCCCTAGTGCAATTAGATTTTCTTACTATCGAGATTTGCAATTGAACATGAATCCTATTGAGGCTTATCTCATGGATTGGTAGGTGTGGAAACCCCTTGCATGGGCAAGGTGGAGCTTCCCATCTCTATTCATGATGTGATTCATATGATAGTTAAAGTGCTAGTGTGTTAAGATGAGGACCTCACAAAACCTCTTATCTTGGGTCAAGACTAGATATATGAACATTTAATCAACTTAAATCTAAGACGTGTACTTATTCAGGTTTGGATGAACTAGCAATGGATCATAATTGAACTAGCAATTCACACATTCACTAAATCAAGTAAGGCACCAATTCTTGGTCCTTCCAAGAGCACACATGAAGATAATAATGTTATTCTTGTCCAAAGTTCTATGGTGTAGAACGAGCCAATTCATGAAGGAGTATTAGAAGCCAACATGGAACTCCCTTCTTTTCCAAAGATGGACGAGGCAAAACAAGCATGGAAACCCAAGAAGCAGATGGAGGAGACAACCAAATATCATACTCAGAAACTATTTTGAAATAGGTTGACTCGTGGAGTGAAATAGATCTAGAGGTGCAAGAGTGACCAATCCTCTATGCCCTCAGCAAGATCACAAGTGTGCAGTCAATGAAGGTTGATCCCAATGCAAGATAAATCTGAGTGCCTAAGACCTGCATATAAGCTCAAGTAGTTGCACATAAATTCCTAGGTTAAATTAGTGCTCACAAGCATTCACCCCACCAACATCTAGGATGAAATCTGATGTCACCACACCAACACATAAAACTAAGTCTAGAGTTACTTGGACATGGGTACGTAAAAAGCCATATATTCAGGTAAAGCTATCCCTAACACCCTTAAATGTCACCAATGGAAAAATCTATAATCCCATAAGGGAAGTGTGGAAAGTCAAACTTTGTAATAAACACCTTGACCCAATAGTGTAAATACCCTTACAAAAGGATAGATGCATTCTGAGCACATTGTGCTTCCCGAGTATGCATCTAGGGAATTTACTAACCTTTTAACAACCATTCATAGTCACACCACACATCACCCTTACAAAATCACTAACCAGAATGAATATCATGTTTGTATTGTAAAGGGAACAAGGTGTTAGCTAGTTTCCAATGCAATGCTAATATGATCTTCTTCTTCTAGTAGATGCAGGAGCAACAACCATCACTAGCACCATGGCAAAAATGGTAGGAACAAGCTCTCAGGTAGGGACTAGTTAGAAAAACATAGATATTGAGAGCCTGTCCATATTAGAGGAACTTAAGGAACAACAAAATGATATGTGGGCCTTGCAGATCATGCCAATCCAAGATCCACCAATGGGCCATACAACTCAAGTTAGCAAGAACTCTCACTGGTTTAGTGAAAGGGCAAGACCTCTCGGGGAAGGATATTTCATTTGGGAAGCAGAGACCAAATACAATAATGTGTGGGGAAAGTACTATTGGAAGAGATGGATGGATACCTCAAGGAAGTGAGGTGGTACTGCCAAAACCTTCTTTGTACCTGCCCTATTTCACTTCAAGGTTATGTAGTAGACCCTCTTAGCTTGCAAATGACACCAAATAAGCACCTATGTACTTTGGAGTTCATGCTTCAAAAATTAGATCAAAATAGATAACTTTGCAAATAACACTGAGCAATCACTTTAGCAAGTAGATGCTTACCCCCGACTTTTTAGGGACTGTAGAGAGAATGACCAAAGAGAACTTGGATGTAGATTTATCCCAATTGGCTAAAGCAAATTTCTTCAAATTTTGATCACATGAAGTAGACTTTGAGCTGGTTCCAAGAAGCTATACAACATGAAAAATGATAGCAAGATCACTGAGATATGGTCATGCAAAGATCACTGTTTTGAGTAGACATAACAGAGATGTAAGCAGAGTTGATCAATGAAATGTATGTATTATAAAACATTGTTGTACAAGATCATTGGCATAGAAATGTTGCCCAGTGATAGCGAGATGAGTAGGCTATGGGGTAGACTACTCAACTCTTGCAAATGATCTATGGAAGAGCTCTCTAGGATGCCACATACCCGCGACTATTACAAGCAATTTTTTATAGTGAGTGAATCATTCAAATTTGAATTTGAATTCAAATTTGACTTCATCTAAAAGTAAATCCTATGATTAAGGAGTTATTCTCTCTTGAGAACTCGTAACTCTTTTATTCTCCTAACTCCAAGAAATGAATGGGATTACAATATTCTCTCAAGAACAAACACTTTTACAAGTGGTAAATGTCCAAGTATTACAAGCAATGGTTCATGCGACTCATCACATGCCTTCTCATCTAATCCTTCAATTAAGCCAACTGTGATGGCTTGTCCAATTGCACCAACAACTCCCTCTCAAGCCAAAAATATTGGCTTGGACTTCTTCATGTTTCTTCTTGAATGTCCGGCAATCCAATCATAGCTTTAAACCTGCAAAGTTTAGTACCATCAAGTGCTTTGGTCAATAAATATGATCACTATCAATAGATACATATTTGATAAAGACTTCCATAAAAGGCTTTGGACGGCATGAAAACATATGAAGCATGGAATGGAAGAAGACCTAGACTTGATCATTGCAGAATCTTTGGGTGCATAGCATATGCACACATAGCTTCACAAATTTGAGGCAAGTTGGATCCAAAGGCAGAGAAATGCATCTTCATTGGCTATGACCTTAAGTAGAAAGTTTATAGATTATACAATCCAAGCAACAAAGGCTTCATTGTGAGTAGAGATGTTGTGTTTGATGAAAAAAAGTGATGGTTTGAAATTTTCACCTGTGCAAAGATACCTACCATTAGAGTACTCATGAGTGTTGCATCTTCCAAGAATTGGAAGAATTATCAAATGGATGTAAAAAATTCTCTTTTGAATGGATGGATATCATAGGAGGTGTACATATCCTGAATATGTGTGGAGGTTGAGGAAAGCTTTATATGGGTTGAAGAAAGCCCCTAGGGCTTGGAATCACAAGATTTTCACCTACTTGCAAGATAAAGGATTCAATGTGAGCAAGGCAAATCCTTCCCTCTTCATTAAGAGGAACAAATTAGAGGTCATATATCTATGTGTATATGTTGATGAGATAATCATTATAGGTAATGATGCAAAAGGAATCAGAAAGATCAAACTCTAAATGCAAGAAGAATTCAAAATCAGTGATCTTGGTTTGCTTATAGACTTCCTAGGTTTGGAAGTGGTATATATAGAAAGAGGTATGTTTCTTCTCAAAGGAAGTGCATTAAAGATATGCTTGTCAAATTCGAAATGGAGAACTAAAAATTTGCAAATACTCCAATGGAGATGAACTTGAAATTGAGTGCTCATGAAGGTGAGAAAGTGAGGATATAACTAGCTATCTGAGTCTAGTTGGAAGTTTAAATTATGCCACACTAACTAGAGTAGATATTTACTATGGAGTAAGTTTCTTGAGTCAGTTCATGCATACTCCAAGAAAACCTCACGTGGAAGCAACCAAGACAATCCTCAAATGTGTGAAAGGTACAATCAATGAAGGTTTGGACTATCCCTAGACATCTGATATAGATATCAAATGTTTCTATGCCGCAGAATGGGAAAGCTCTAAAGACGATAAGAGAAGCACATCTGGATACCTCACCTTTGCAGGTAGAAAGTTTATTTCTTGGTCTTGAAAGAAGCACCCATTATAGCACTCTCATCAACAGAGGCTGAGTATAGAGGACTTGCAAATGCTACATAGGAAGCAATGTGGTTAGGACCCTAAACTCTAATTTAGGGCTAAAGTCTTCCACTTCACGCATCTTTGGAGATAACATCTGTTCATTACATCTTGCTATTAACCCAATTTATCATTCCAAGACTAAATATATAGAAGTACATTATCATTATGTCAGGTGTTAGGCCACCAAAACGGAATGTAATTATAATTATTGGAAAATGTAATTATAATTATTGGAAAATGTAATTAGAAAGGATGTAGATTGAAAGGATGTAGCATAGTCATTGTAACCCTTTGATAATGAAAGAACGCATGGAAGCGGGAGGCAAAGCAAACATGCCAGACAGTGGGTCTGGGCGGTGTGCCTACGGACTGGTTCGTAGTGGTGAAGGATAATCGTCAGAAGAAAAGTGCGATATATGGGCTAGTGGAGTGCCACCTTAGTATTTTCTTGTTCAAGAACTACAGAGTATACTAGAAGTTCAACCAACCCCATCTGCTGAAAGTACGGCTAGTGGAGTAATCGCTGATTCTAGTGATAGTTTGGAGAATTTCTGTGATAGTTTGGTGAATTCAGCTGATAGTTTGGTGAATTCCGGTGATAATTTGGTGAATTCCAGTGATAGTTTGGTGAGTTTTGATGACAACTCAATTTTTGGTTTTGATTTTGGTGAAACTAGTGTATTGGTGGATGAAAGTTTTGGTGAAAAGTTCATCGTAGACACGAATTGCGAGGAATGGCAATTGAATTTAGACATGTGTGATCGACTCAATGATATCATACGACCGGAGAATCGGCAAAGTGGCTATACGACCCAACAACAATCAGGATCAACTTGTTCAAATCATTCCGAAGTGATACTTCCTCTTGATTTAGACAACATGAGTAGTACGCAGCAACGGCATCACTAGCAACACCAACAACAACATCAACAGCAGCAGCATATCATACCCCCACGGTCGATACCTATCGAAGTTAGGTATATGAACATTGGTGGATTTCCAGGTGATGATCCTCATGCTCATGTTCGTACTTTTGAACTTTATTATGCTGTACTCAACTATCCAACGGATCTGACATATAAGGCTATAGTGTTTCAATCTACCCTTGTTAATGAAGCTGCTCGCTGATTAACCGAATATGATATTAACCATTTCATTCAATATGACGATGATAAGAATGCCTTTTATAATGTTTTTAATTAAAGAAAAATGTAGCTAAAATCTTTGATTATTTACGAAACAATAGACAGAAACCACATCAGAGTGTGCAAGAGTATGCAACTTTATTCCGCACTCATCTAAGGCAGCTGCCGCCAGTGCATGCTAATCTACCGAATGATGTGATTACCCAATGGTTCATTAATGGATTCAACCCCCAACTCAAACACATTATGATTATACGATGTGTGGGCGGCATGACCTTGGATGCAGTCATTGCCATGGCATTACAGTTGGAGCATAAGGTTGGTGGTTTTACTGAAGATTTCGATTGGTTAAAGGCTTCCAAGAGCATGAATGATGACCCATTGAAACAAGTATATTGCACCAAATGTGGGAACCCAATACATACCACTTGAGCATGTGCATTAAATCAAAAGTATTGTGCTATTTGTAATATGACGAGTCATTCCACCAAAACTTGTCCATATAATGCCAAAGTGCAAACCAGCCCGACCGTAAATGCCATAATACAGGAGCAGGGACAACAGGCTACCCTCTATGTACCACCGCATTTGAGAAATACCCCTTATCAAAGTTATAAAACCTATAGAGGACCACGACCAAACAATTTTGGACATACCCATTCGAATTTGGGCTAATCGGCTGAAGGTGCATCTCTTCCACCACCAAGATGCCATTTTTGTGGCGAAATCGGACATATCCACAGATATTGCAAAGAAGCGTCCGAATATGATAAGCGAAGAAAATAACGACATCATCCAATGGCAAATATGGTATACATCTCAACGGTAGATACCCAAGCAGTAGCAGTTCAAACACGGTCGGGTAAGAAGTTGCAACCGGGTGTTGAGATTTTTGAGATGGGCATTTGCGAGCAACAGAGAATGTTTACTAAAGCTAGCACATGGGCAAGTCAAGAACCAATTGTTTTTCCCGATCTGGTATCGGTGGTCTCGCAAACAGTACAGAATACACCATGGGAAGATAGGAATCCGGTGCAATTGTCGTCAGAGGACACATTGGACTTAATACTGAGCACGTCAAATCTTGATTCTATGTGCAATATTTTGTCGAAAGCATCTATTACAATACCATTGGGGCAACTGTTAGCATTGGTGCCTGATATGTGACAACAATTTCAGCAACAAATCAGTCCAAGATCTTCGTGTACGTCGGCTACAACAACCATCAGTCCAAAACTTGATTCTACGGTGGATCATGTTGTTCCTTTAATTACGGTATGGTATAAAAACCACAAAATTACACAAGTATTAATTGACAGAGGTTTAGGTGTTAATATTGCTACAACCGCACTCTGTAAAAGGTTAGGATGGACTCAGATCGAACCCGTCCAGTTTTTTGTAAGAATGGCTGATCAATCTAGGGTACATCCAGTGGGTTTGGTGCGTGATATACCCATTATCCTACAGGGAGCAATGTTCAAAATGACTTTTGTTGTTTTGGAATTACTTGAATCAAGTCTGGGTTACAACTTACTATTCCAGAGGCCCTGGTTGAAACAAGCAAAAGTGTTACTGGATTGGTCTACACATGAAATTATTTTCAAAAGCAATCACTAGAAATATGTGGTACCCTTGGATGATATGAAGTCTTGTGACCTTCATGCTCGACCTTACGAGGCCGAACCCATGCAAATGTTGGATGGTCTTTTAGATGACAAAGAAGAAGCTTTTCTAAATGCTAACCAAGATTTGTTAGCATTGGGTATCATTGATTTACAAGCCATCGTGGATAATTGGACTCCGATCGCATGTATGGTAGTTCCCCTTACCGAAGGATTGGAATCAGTTACAGATCAGGTGTTGGATGCCACTAATCTACAAAAATTATTCCATCCGCCTGAGAATATCTCCATGCCCCGATAGTTTTATGTACTAGAAGATCAACTAATCACTTGTAATTTTGGAGATGAGGCTAATCTGCATCCGGTCAAGCTTAAGGCTAGTTTACCGAAAATGTTTCAAGACGATTTACTACAGTTGCTTAAGGAATTTGCTGATGTAATCGTGTGGGATTATCATGACATGAAAGGTTTGGACCCTCGTATCTACCAATAGTGTGTGATGCTGAAATCAGATGCATGGCTAATCAAACAACCAAGTTACCAAATGAATCCCAATTATGCTGCACAAGTGAAAGCTGAATTGGCTTGGCTGTTGAAAGTAGGCTTCATTGTTCCATTGAGCATGCTGAATGGATCTCTTCTATTGTCATTTTCCCAAAGAAAAACAAGCAATTACGCATTTGTGTGGATTACTAGAAGTTGAATGCAGCGACATTGCCTGATCCATTTCCACTTCCCTTCTTGGATACCATGCTAGATGATGTTGCTGGACGAGAAATGTATTCCTTCTTGGATGGTTATAGTGGCTACAATCAGGTATGCATGGCAGAAATGGATATTCCCAAGATGGCATTTATTACAAATTGGGGCGTATATGCTTGTACAGTGATGTGGTTCGATCTCCGCAATGCTCCTAGTACCTTTCAAGGGTGCATGCAGGAAATCTTTTCTCCCTACTTAACTATGTTTATGCAGGTGTATTTGGATGATTTTTCGTTATCTGGTGACGCATCGACTCACCTCTATCACCTACGTTGCTGCTTTTCCAAGTGTCGAGAGTTCCATCTTTGCTTAAATCCCAACAAATCTATCTTTTTAGTTTCTTGTGGCAAACTACTGGGTCATATTATTTCACAATAGGGCATTCAAGTGGACCCTGATAAAGTGAATGCAGTATTGAATGCACCTACCCGTACGACACCAAAGGAAGTTATGAGATTCCTTGGACAAGTACGATGGCATGGACGACATCTGCGGTGGCTCGCTCATGTGGCTATACCACTTAATCGTCTCATTACTAGCAATCCTCAACAGTTTGCGTGGGCTGAGGAATGTCAACTTGCATTTGATCACCTAAAAACGCTCTTAACACAGGCTCCTATTCTGCAAGCACCAAACTGGCAACTCCCATTCCATGTCTTTGTAGATGCATCTGACATTGCAATCAGTAGTGTGTTAATGTAGCAACAAGATAAGTGGTTTTGCCCTATTTATTATGGCACTCGATGATTAACCACTGCTAAACAGAATTATTCTATAACTAAATGCTAATGCCTTGGTTTAGTTTATTCGGTGAAAAATTCCGACACTATTTGTTGGGACTCCCATTTACCTTCCATGTGGATCATGCGGCTCTGGTTTATCTTGTATGACAACAACATTTAGGGGGCAGATTAGCCAGGTGGGTGTTATTGCTGCAAGAATTTGATTATGAGGTTGTACATCACCCGGGGTGAACACATGCTCTTGCTGATTTTCTGTCTCGACTTGATTCCGGTGAGCTCCCCGGTGGTATTGATGATACCACTCCAGCCCTTTATGCGATTGATTTGGTTCAGGATGATTCCCAGGTACTACCTGTGGCACCTTCCTATTATGATACCCTTATGATTTTTCTAGCTAGTGGATGTTCCCTGAATAATACTTCAACGTCCGCTCGTCGTAAATTGGCCATGTATAGTCATCGATTTTGCATAATTCTGGGATAATTATATTATATGGACCCATCTGGCACGCTTTTATGATGTATCCCACCACATGAAGTTTCTTGTGTAATTATAATGGCTCATTTTGCTATGTCTGGTGGTCATTTTTCGGTAGATCTTACATACCGAAAAATTTTGCATAGTGGATTATGGTGGCCCACTATGCATCACGATATTGCTACTTATGTCCAAGAGTGTGATGCTTGCCAATGATCTGAACACCTTTACAACAACATCATTTTCCACTTCAGCCTGTCCTTCCTCTTGAGCCTTTTCAAAAGTGGGGATTGGATTTTATTGGTCCCATTACACCTCCTACTACAGTCACCAATCATCAATATATTCTTACCTGTACGGACTATGCTACTCGTTGGGCCAAAGCCTGAGCTTTACGATCAGCAACTGTTGTGGTGGTCATTAAATGTTTGATAATCGATGTTTTTCCTCGTTATGGGCTTCCTTTGGAGATCGTTTCTGATCAAGGTACTCATTTTGCTAACACCTTAATGCAAGTGCTCACCCGAACCTTTACGATTGTCCATAAATTGAGTTCCCCTTACTATCCTCGTGCAAATGGCTTGGCCAAAACTACCAATAAAACCCTTCTTAACATGCTAAAGAAACTTGTGCTGGAATGTCCAGAATGATGGGATCAATTCCTTCCTTCGGTGTTATGGGCTTACCACACTACTTATAAAGTTGCTACCGGAAGTACTCCTTTTAAATTGGCATATGGTTTGGAGGCAATTGCACCTATGGAATTGGTGGTCCTTGGATGATCACGTCGTGAAAGTTTTTTGGTTCTTCAAGAAGTTCAACTGCGACAAGCTAAAACCCATGATCGATTCGTCAGGACTCTTGTCTTTACCACAGGAAAATTGGTTCTTTTTTACAATGCTAAGTCTAATTGTTCGGTTGACAAGTTCAAGCTTGGTTCGGTCCCTATCGTATTGCAGAACAAATTGGTCTGGCTACTTTTTGGTTATGCATTTTAATTGGTACTCTACTCCCTGAACCCATCAATGGATCAAAACTTTATCCATATTGCATGCCATCTACTTCGTCTTAACTTTGTGTCGGTTTTATTTATATTCATCTGGATCATGTTTGTTTTGTATCTTTGACCACTATCTACATTACACGCATATCTATTGACCACCTGACTATAATCTTCCCATTTCGATTAATTATCCATGATTCGCTGCCGCTCTCCACGATTGGAAATTTCTTAATGTGCTTATGTCGTTATTATGCTGCATGTTTCCCTCCACTATTGATGATTGCATTTTATACCCACATTTTCACTTTGTGTTTTTTACTTAACCGAGGTCCTCATCCTCTTTTTCATTATTGTGTTCTTGCACTCTGTGTATCCTGCGTAGTATTGTTGTGTATTCGACTTATGCTCCTCCGCCATGGAAGCTCTTGCCAATATCACCACCTTTCGTTTCGGTCCCTCCTTTGACCTGAGTGATTTCCTTCATCCTCGCGGGTTGCTGGAGTTCGCTGAGTTGCCTTGGCATTCGATCGAACATCAACCCTATTTTGCCCAAGTAATTACAACCACTGCTGATACCCCTAGATGGAAACTTGCTGGCCTCTGACCTGTCTGAATCCACTCATAGTTGTTACTCTCAACACTATCGTTGAAAGGTTCCATCTTCCCCAATATGGACATATTGAGGTCCCTCTGCGTCCAATGGCAACGATGAAGCAGTTATTTCCTCGACAGTCATCCAACGAGTTCGCCATTCTCTACCGACCCAAACCAAAATGTTCTGCCCTTCAATTTTTGGTAGCTGCCCTTAAGCTCCAAAAACGTACATATGGTATATCTCGCCCGTTCTATTCCCTGATTGATGCTGCTGCCCGAGAATCTCTTAACTAGGCGTTAGTTTTCTTTTGGCAGATGCATCATGAGTGTAAGGCAATCTTGTGACATTTAGCTAAAGGTGATATTCCCCATACCCGTATCCCTCACATTCTCTCCTTTCTCCCCCCTGTCGTTCACCCTGTTCCAAATCCTCCAACAAATACCCTCCTGTTCCACGAAGAATCAGAGCAGATCATGGGCATCAATGATAAAAATGAAGATCTTTTTCATTTTTTCCAAGAAAAACATAGGAAAGTTAGCCCTTCTTAGAGTCAAGCCCAAACTTCTTTCGCTAAAGTACTTCTTCAGGACATCGCCTCGTCCTTGCATGCATTTTTCACTCCACCCTCACCTAAAGATCAAACCATCAAGGATACAATGATGGAAGATGCTCAAGACACAGTAGTGGAAAACCTTCATCAAACCGTGCAAGCCCAGATTGAGGGGTCCCTTGTTCATCACGAAGCCCAACCGGATAACGTGGAATCCAATGTGCCTCCATCCTCAGCGAAGGATACGGTTGAAGATATACATATTGCACACCTGGTAACCCCTCCTCCTTCTCCTTCTTGGATTCCCTTACCTCCTAATCCTCCCGTACGCCCCTCATCACCTAATCATTCGATGGAAGTATCCCACTCTCACCCTATTCCCTCTTCTCCCGATTACTCTCCACCTTCCTCTTCAGCTCGGTATCTGTTAACCCCTCTCGACTAGTATCAACTTTTATAGTACCAGATTCGTTTGCCTAGTTAGCCCAAATTGGTGATCTCCTACTGCACCTATCCACGCATCTCCCTACTCAACTGCATGATGCTCACCAATCTCTCTGCACCGAATATCAAGCAAAGGTGGATATGTTGGAAACTGACATCGCTCCCCTGCAGGAAGAGATTCTGGTGGTTAAGGCCAATACATGTCTATTACAGGAACAAGTAATAGTATTACAGGAACAGGTAACAATGAAGGATGAAATTATTGCGACCAAAGATGTCGAGATTGCCCTGCTCAAACAGGCAGTGATGGATAAAGATGATGCCATGAAAGCTCTCGGTTGTGAGTTAGACAACACTCGCACCAAATTCCTAGCTTTTGAGCAGGCCTATCAGGTATTGTCTGACAAAGTGTTACAAGGTGAAGTAGAGCTGAAGAAAGTTATAGAGGAACTATTTCAAAAAGGTCAAGTATTGGATGAAGAAATTGGACGTACAACTAAGTCAAAGAAGGAAATTGAGGCCATACAAAAGGAACGCTAGGACTTTTTCCACACAATGCAGTTTCAATAGCAAGAGTTGGAGAGAAGAAGCAACTTGGTATTCAAGAGGAATCGTTTGTCACGCGTTGATGCAGAAATTGTTGATGCCAAGTTATGCCGAGATATAGCCCTGGCCAATGATTTTTATTTACAAGAAGCATTTTTGCGGAAACAGAGTGAAATTTTGCTTTCCCAAGTTATTGCTTCTATCTCTGTGCGAACCGATGCTCATTTGGTAGAACCATGTTCTCCAAGAGATGTTAGAGATATCCCACACATTTAAATTAGCCCGTACTATGTATATTCAGGGCATCATTGAAGACTCTTAGCTCCTTTTTTGTCATACATTCATTTTGGGTTCGAATCCACCGTGCATGCCAGTGTTATGCCGTCGGAATAGAATGTAATTACACTTATTGGAAAATGTAATTGGAAAGGATGCACATCAAAAGGATGTAGTATAATCGTTGTAACCCTTTGATAATGAAAGAACGCGTGGAAGCGGGAGGCAAAGCGAACATACCGGACTGTGGGTGTGGGCGGTGTGCCTATGGAGTGGTTCCAGCATAATTTACTCATATTGTTGTACTGTTCCCTTAATGTTTTTGATACTGATTTAATGTGGTGATCTTTTCTACGTTCTGCGTTCATTGGAGAAGTATAAGTTAATTGTGGTGGCATGTTAATCGTTAGTAAGGAACCTGTATATTTCGATTGTGGCGAATACTTTGTGACTGTTGAGTAACTTATTGATGAAATTAGTAGTTGATTATGTTGGAATAGTCAGAGTAAGATAATGAAGAACACAGTGTAGTGAATGTTTGAATTGGGAGAATAAATATAGGGCCTCTCTAATAGAGACCCTTGACCATCCCAAGAACCTAGTGGCAGTTTTATTCCAGTACTAGTATAACAAGAGTTTAACACAGGGAAAAGATTATAAGCAAGGAGATTCAACTTTCACATGTATCAACTCATCAACAATGTGCAAATATGATGACATACTATGTCCACACATCTTCTTGTCCCGAAAAAGTCAAGGTGATCACCACACTTGTTAGAATCATTTCTCATTGTATGGTGTAGCTAAATTCATCAGATAACTTGCTTTAGATAGCTATACACTTCAATTAAATGCGTGCAAAATCTTTGTGGTTAATTCATACAAGATTGTGAGCTTTGAACATATTTCAATGACCTTCTCATCCCAAAATAGAAGGCTTCTCTCAATCCTTGTCAAGTAAAAATGATCTATTTTGATGCAAGCATTTGGAAATGATGTTCCAAAAGACTTGGTGGTTCCTTATGCATTGTGGGGAAGCTTAGGAAGTTTACTAAGCATCCCTGGAGTCACATTGGCTGGTGTAGAGCAAATTGGTTGCAACACCAACTCATCTCTATGCTTGTACCATCACCTAATCATAGAAAAGAGGGTGACCTTATGACGAGGATGCCCTCTTGCCCTATATGCTCCCATGAGACACCACCCCTAGGGTGACCTCTAGCCATGTGGGATGCACGTACTATGGAAGAATGGGAATACAAGAATATTGTAGAATGGGAATACAAGAAAATATGGAAGAATGGGAACACAAGAATATTGTGGTAATGACATGACACTCCAATTGAATCTAGAAACTCAAGACATCATCTGAAGTATTATAATTAGGAGGCACCCTTTGAGAAGTTAGGGAAGATTGATCCTAAGTGACTTCGAGCCCTAAGGCAACCTCTCTTGTCATTGCATCCCATACACTTCAACTAGATTGGAGTGTGAGCCAAGCACAAGGCAACTCCAAGCTTCATGTGTGAGCTATATCTCCTCAGAAGGTAGGGGACTATACCTCCTTAGGGTGACTGCTTACATTGAGTAAGGGGACCATATCCATTTGGTCTCTATAAGGCAACTATACTTTGGCACGACAACCCCAAAACTTCATTCCACCATTGGGGTAACTGATAGAGCAAGGCGAATTCATATTGTGCATCATGGGTGACTTCCATATTGGGCATCTAGGTGGGTGACTCTATGTGAGGATGACTACTCATTGTGTGGGACTTTAGAAGAAACTACAAGAAGCTAAGGTATTTGCATGGATACAAATTAATAACAAGGGGTGAAGGCAATTAAAGAACAACCATTTGATATACACTTCAATTAAGATAATGATTTCAATTCTTCTATCAAGGGCATGACTACATTTGAAGGTTGTGGGAATTATCAAGCTATGGAAATTCTAATCTTTTGGAAGATGTTATACTCATTGCAAGGTGAAGATGTATAATAGTAAGGAACAAAGGCTTCAAGTGGCTCAAACGTGCTACATTTCCAAAATAGGGCATCCCCGCCACCTCTTTTTGGCACACCCAAAATAGGGTGCCACCTCCATCTCTTTTTGGAACTACCAAAATAGGGGGCCACCTCCACCTGTTTTTGGCACATCCAAAATTGAGTGACTCCTCTACCTACTTTTGGCATGACTACCATGGGTGACAATGTGACCACTTATTTTGATGTGCAACAGGGTAAATCTTTATGGACTTACCAAGTGTAAATAACTACAAGGAAAGCCACTGTAAGGCTTTAAGGATGTCAAAAGATGTCATTGAAGTACCTAAAAGTAGTTGGTGATCAATACCAAAAGTAGCCCATTGCCACCTGTCTCATCAGTTTGGAGTGCATGATAGTAAAATCTTGGAATCAGCAAGGTCACTCCACTTGGCCTCTTAAGTCTATATAAGAAGAGGCTTGGCACTCATTTTTCCCATCATCTTACATCTTTGATCTTTTGTGTGATCTCTATTCTAGTTGGATTGCTATTTCTATGCTAGTTGTACTCCCTACCTGAGCTATCTCTGGCTACCCTCTGCACTTCATTTAGACTTTGCCCACTATGTGTTAAAGCGACTCTTTGGTGGTAGATAGCATGACCGTGTGATTGAGTAGTCTTGGTTATTGTATCTCAATATGAAGCTTGGTTCATGTCATTTATAGAGTATCTTGTTGTTAGAACACTTCTTGTTGTTGATTTTTGAGTAGTCAAGTTTTGTCTCTAGATTGGATACTAGCCTACTTGTAATGCTTATTTGATCTATTTTACCTTGCCCTAATCATTTTGTCTTAAGGAATTTTGATTTTATTATCAATATTCTTGTAATTTTCTCATCACTCTGACTTCATTGCCAAGTTGTATTCTTGCACACAGACATGTCACAGGGTATACTTCCCTAAGGAAGAATCCCCCTTGAGTAGAAGGAGTAATGGAGTTGTGGTCCCTGTTGGCTCTTCTACAGTTTGGCATGCTTGCTGGGAGCCTTGCATGTTCTGTGTGAGGTATATATTGTAGTAAGAAGTTGTTTCATATAGTGTTTTTCTCTATTTGTTGGGTCTTATGAGTGGGTACATGACCCATACTCGAGTAGATAGGGAGCCTCTTTATAAGCATGAGATTCCCAAAAGTCAACTCAACCTGCATCCAATCAACTCAACACCCCTTTACTTGAAATCTATCAATTGAATTACCCTCTACATTTCTTTCAAAAGAGAAGCCTAGAAGGACCCTTAATTTTGCTTCAGACACCTCTAACAAAAATCAGGCACCAATGGAGGACCTCTTAGGTCATAGAGAGGACAAAAAGAGGTAATTTGGACTTGATCAGTAAAGAAAGAGGTAAATCAAGTGATTATAGGGAACTAGATGTAGAAGTCAAAATAGGGCCACATGTGGCCCAAGTTGGGCACCTCTCCCATGGTGGCCCAAGTGCGCAAGATTTCTTACGTAGCCAAGGTGGCCATTGAAAATCAAGTTATGAAAGACAGAAAAGCCTACAAGCAGAGTTGCATGGATCTGTAGTATTAAGGAGCTTGAGCCACATTTTAATAGTGCTTTCATGGTAGACTTGTACATTATAAAGTCTTTTGCAATTGATTTTTTTCTGTAGTACATTTATGCCATGGGGAAGTTGAATCTTCATGTGAAATGTGTCGTGAATACATATATGCAACTACTTCTTGCACAAAGATCCTACATACAATCGAAATGTATTAGTAGAGGTATGGTCATATCATTTATGTGTGTATCGTTTCATTTTCTCTACCAGGGTGGCCCAAGTGCGCAACATTTCTTACGTAGCCAAGGTGGCCAATTCAGGCACCTAAATTTTGGTGGTCAAAATGAGAATTCTAGGCAAACAATTTTTATGTAGGACAAACGTGGATGACTAAATTTTGGCACACCTCATGAAATTAGGTGCCTAATTTTTGGTGATTCTCATGGAATTGGGCAACTATATCTTGAAGGGCCACTACAAAGTAGGCACCTAGTAGGTACTAGGCAAGTAGGCAAAGAGCCTTCCCTTGGACAAAATGGCCCAATTTTCTATGTAGATCTCACTCCTCCTATAGAGTAAGGTGGACAAGCTCATTTTCTGCAAGCACCTCTTGGGAAGCAAACATCTCCAATCAGGCTTCTAAACCAAAGTGGTCAAAATTTTCCAAAAGGCACCATTAAACTATTAGGAAAGGAGGAAATATATAATTTCGATGAATTCAATAGTTTTATGGGTGTAGGGCCAAAAGGTGCAAAAACTGTGCAGGTGGCTAAGGAGGCTAATTTTGACCCTCATACTAGAGAAGACCTCTCGTTTTCCAATATTTCAAATGGGTGGACCAAGGAACACATTGTTGATATATTTAGGTAGTGATGTATGTGAACACTCTAAGACCACCAGGACACTTTTTTCCCTCTTTAGGAGGTTTTTTTTTCCCTTCGCTTGTATATACGCCTATTGCCCTAATGGGATACTTATCTTTGTAAATTCTAGTGGTAATACATTCAACATTGTGTGTTGTGATCCAAGATTCTTCTTCTTCCTTGTGTTATTCACGTGCTTCCATAGACATCTAATTCCAACAATTGGTATCAGAGCAAGTCGCCGTTTCATCTAGGGCATTGTCTACACCTCTCCTGTTGCAGTCTCAGAATCGCACGAAATATGGTAAGCATACTCAAGGTGTTTCAAAGATCAAAGCAGCTTTGCTGTGTCGCATCGAAATCACGACCTGAGCTCGTTTTGGCCTTCGAACGCACTATCGCAGCGCTTGTGTAGCCTATTTTGCCTTTTTGTGCCAAAGCTATATACCAATTTTGGTATAAGCGTCTCAAAGTCTGCTATAGGTCTAGTAGAATTTGTTTGGGCAATTCTTTTCAAATTTTTGAGATACAGTCAATTTTCTGCATCAAGGTATTTTATTCACCAGCCATGGCTGAAAGCAATGATGTATTCTATATGTTGGCGGTTGAGGATAAGTTGGATGGTACAAACTACCTATTATGGGCTTATATGATGCATCATGTATTGGTCACAAAAGGACTATGGAATATTGTGCAGGGTGTTGAAAGATGTCCTGTTACACCTGCGAATACAGGTACTGCAAATACATGTGTTGGAGCTTATGGAGATGGTAATGAAGATAATGATATTATGCAGATTGTTGTTCGTGCTGCTATTTCTATTGCACCTACTGTAGAGCAAATTTGTTGGGATGGTAGAGATGCTCAGGCACATGCATTGATAGCTTTGTCTGTCAAACGTGCCATTATTCCTCACATTCGCTCTTGTAGAACAGCTAAGGATGCTTGGGATACACTTACCACACTGTAGCAGGCTAGGAATGAGGCTCGTGTTACTTACCTCCGAAAATAATTGGAGAGTGAGCACCTGAATAAAGGTGATTCTATGGACAATTTTCTTACAAAGATCAAGGATTTGAAAGAATAGTTGATTTTTGCTGATGAAGTTATACCAGATAGCTCACTGGTGCAAACCGTTCTGAATGGTCTTCTTGACTCATATCAGAGTTTTGCCTCTACTCTTCATTTGATGATGAAAGGCAATCCAAATGCCTTTTCATTTGAGGAGTTAGTCTCTATTCTGTTGCAAGAAGACCAGTCTAGGCAGAACAGGTCTATTATGCATGTTACAGATCAAGATTTCCTGGCTAGTTAGAAGGGCAAAGGTGAATGGAGCTCTTCTATTAGTAAGCAAAAATCTGCAAATGCTGCACATTCGAAGAAGGAAGACAAAGATGAGAAGAAATCAAAAAGCAAAAATTGTTTTGTAAGTACTGTAAAGGAAATGATCATATCATAAAGATTTGTCCTAAACTCGCTGCAAAGGAGGCAAAGAAAAAAGAGGCTGGAATGGTTGTTGTAGAGGCCTCTACACCAAAAACAGAGTCTGCTAAACTTGTGCAAGATGAAGAATGGGTGTTTACTATTGTTTGCAGTTTCGACCCATCCTCTCATGAGTAGTGCATGTCTATAGTAGAATTAGATGTTTGGTACTTTGATAGTGGGGAGACCAAACATATTACCTCGCAATGCAGTTTCTTCTCTTCACTCGAGTCTGCCCCCACAGGGAATACTGTCACATGCACAAACAACTCCTCTTATCGTATCATGGGAGTTGGTAAGATCAAACTAACTAGTGCTGATGGTAGCTCTTTCACTTTGTCAGATGCTTTAATTGTGCTAGTGATCAAGAAAAATATGTTATCAGTTTCTTCATTAGCCAAGATTGGCTTGGTTGTGAAATTCACATGAATGAAGGTGATTCTATGGACAGTTTCCTAACGAAGATCAAAGACTTGAAGGAACAATTAATTTCTGCTGATGAGGTTATACCAGATAGCTCACTTATGTAGACCGTTGTGAATGGTCTTCCTGATTCATATCAGAGTTTTGCTTCTACTCTTCGGTTGATGACGAAAGGCAATCCAAATGCCTTATCATTTGAGGAGTTAGTCTCTGTTTTGTTGTAGGAAGATCAGTCCAGGCAGAACAGGTCCATTATGCGAGTTGCAGATCAACCTTTCCTGGCTAGTCAGAAGGGCCAAGGAAAATGGAGCTCTTCAACTAGTAAGCAGAAATCTGCTAATTCTGCATATTCGAAGAAGGAAGATAAAGATGAGAAGAAATCAGAAAAAGCAAAAATTGTTTTGTAACTACTATAAAGGGAATGATCATATCATAAAGAACTGTCCAAAACAGGTTGCTAAAGAGGCAAAGAAGAAAGAGCCTTGAATGGTTGTTGTAGAGGACTCTACACCAAAAACAAAGTCCCCTGATCTTGTGATTATTGCTTCTGGCATTTTATGTCATGGGATGTATAAGCTCATAGACTATGAAAGATCTATAAATGATTTGGCATGTGCAGTAAATGATTCTCAGGCTATGCAAGATGCAAAGCTTTGGCATGCATGCTTTAGTCATCTGAATTTTGCTAGTTTGCTACGCCTGCAGAAATACGAAATGGTGTCCTCTTTGCCCAAACTTGAGGCACTTGGAAAACATGTTTGTGAAGGCTGTATTTTGGGCAAAATGTAGCGTTCGTCCTTTCCAAAAGATGGTTCAGTTCGGGCTACTCAGAAATTGCAGCTTGTACATAGTGATGTCTATGGTCCTATGTAGACATGTTCTTTTGGGAATTATCTTTACTTCGTGACTTTCATCGATGATTTTTCCAGGTATGCATGGGTATATCCATTGAAGGCAAAGTCCGAAGTGTTCATGTGCTTCAAACAGTTTTTGGTTTTGGCTGAAAATCTGTTAGCATGTAAAATGGGCACTCTTTGTTCTCATCGAGAGGGGGAACATATGTCTTCTGATTTTAATGCATTTCTGACTGAATGTGGGATAAAACACCAATGTACAGTGCCGTATACACCTCAACAGAATGGAGTTGCTGAATGAAAGAACAAGTCACTCATGGAGATGGCGAGGTGCATGGTCAAGAGTCAGGCTTTACCACATAGTTTCTGGCTTGAGGCTGTCATGTGTGCAACATATGTACTGAACAAGTGTCCCACTAAAGAGCTGTAGTCCATCACTCCATATGAGGCTTGGCATGATCTCAAGCCATCTGTTGCTCATCTGCATGTTTTTGGTTGTTTGGCATATGCATTAGTGCCTAAACAACATCGCAAAAAATTGGATGATAAAGCAGTAAAATGTATTTTTGTTGGGTACAGTTCTGAAAGTAAAGGCTATCGTCTGTATCATCCACATACTAAACGCATTCTGGTTAGCCATGATGTTGTTTTTGTGGAAGATGCTATTCAGCCATTGCTTTCATGTACTAAGGAGACATCTGTTATCTCCAAAGAAATGTATGATACTTTGGTGCGCAATCTGAATATGATGCTATAATGAAGAATGGTACTTGGTCTTTATGTGACTTGCCTCCTGGAAGAAGGCCATTGGCACTAAGTGGGTATACAAGCTAAAGCATAAACCCGATGGTACAGTTGACATGTATAAGGCTAGGCTTGGTGCAAAGGGTTATGCAGAGGAAAGAGGCATTGATTTTGATGAGACCTTTGCACCTACATGCCATATGACTATTGTTCCAAGAATCTGTGCACTTGCAGCTCATCATGGTTGGAATGTACATTAGTTGGAAACTAAAACAACATTTCTAAATGGTGACTTGCATGAAGAAGTGTATGTTTTTTAGCCCCATGGCTTTGTGCAAAAAGGGCATGAAAACGAGGTGTGCAGGTTAAAGAAGGCATTATATGGTTTAAAGCAAGCACCACGTGCTTGGTATGAGAAGATACGTGCCTATCTGATTGCACATGGTTTTGAGAACAGTCCAACTGAAAGCACCTTATATGTTAAGCGTGCTAATGATGTGCTTCTGATCATTGTTGTCTATGTTGATGACATGCTGCTCACTGGTCCTATTGAGAAGCATATTGCTGATTTTAAGGCTGATTTGCATGCCTCATTTGAGATGTCTGATTTGGGGCATTTGCATCACTATTTGGGCATTCAGTTTATGCAAGTTGATGGTGGAATGGCTTTGTGTCAAACAAAATATATTGACACATTATTGCAGTGTTTTGGCCTTGAAGACTGTAAGCCTATTGCCACTCCTATGGAGACATGTTTACGATTGAGTCTTCATGATGCTGAAGATGCATTTGATGTTGTCCTCTATCAGCAGGCTGTTGGATGCTTGATTTACTTATGCATTACTCGGCCAGATATCCCGTTTGTTGTCTCAATGATGAGCAAGTTTATGCATTGCCCAGGAGTCAAGCACTGGCGGGCAGTTAAGTGCATCTTTTGCTATTTGAGTGGTACTCGACTACTTGGGTTGTTTTATCCCAAGGGGGGATCACCACCGCCAGATTTGCATGGTTTTTCTAACTCTAATTGGGCTGGTTGCTATGACACTCGTGTGACCACTAGTGGCTTTTGCTTCATGCTTGGTAGCTCATGTATATCTTGGTTGAGCAAGAAGCAGCCTATTGCGGCCACTTCCAGTTGTGAGGCTGAGTATAGGGCAGCTTTCACAGCGACTGTTGAGTGTGTGTGGATTAGACGCCTTATGGCTGATTTGGGTGTTGGTCAGATTTCTGCCACCACCATCTTTAGTGACAGTCAGAGCGCATTGGGAGTTGCGAGGAACCCTGTGTTCCATGCTCCCACTAAGCACATTGAGGTGCATTATCACTATGTTAGGGAGAGGTTCTCTGCTGGGGAGATTAGCTTGGCATATGTGCCCACATAGGAGAACATTGCAGACCTTTTCACGAAGGCTCTGCCTAGGGAGAAGTTTGAAGCTTTCCGTGAAGCTTTGGGCTTACTTCCTTTTGTGGAGTGATTTCCACATAGCTTTGCACTTCCTTATACATGAGTGCCAACTCCTTGTTCACTGCATCACTCCCAGGGGGGATTTGTTGATATATTTAGGTAGTGATGTGTGTGAACACACTAGGACCGCTGGGGCACTTTTTTCCCTCTTTAGGAGGTTTTTTTTCCCCCGGCTTGTATATATGCCTATTGCCCTAATGAGCTACTTATCTTTGTACATTCTCTAGTAATACATTCAGTATTGTGTCTTGTGCTCCAAGCTTCTTCTTCTTCCTTGTGCTAATCGCGTGCTTCCGCAGACGTCTAACTCCAACAATCACTACCACCAGATTTGCATGCTTTTTCTAACAATGATTGGGCTGGTTGCTATGACACTCATAAGCCTACCGGTGGCTTTTGATTCATGCTTGGTAGCTCATGTATATCTTGGTTGAGCAAGAAGCAGCCTACTGTGGCCACTTCTAGTTGTGAGACTGAGTATAGGGCAACTTTCACAACAACTTTTGAGTGTGTGTGGCTGAGACCCCTTATGGCTGATTTGGGTGTTGGTTAGTCTTTTGCCACCACCATCTTCAATGATAGTCAGAGCGCATTGGCAATTGCAAGGAACCCTGTGTTCCATGCTCGCACTAAGCACATTGAGGTGCATTATCATTATGTTAGGGAGAGGTTCTCTGTTGGGGAGATCAGCTTGGCATATGTGCCGACATTGGAGAACATTGCAGACCTTTTTATGAAGGCTCTGCCTAGGGAGAAGTTTGAATCTTTTTGCAAATCTTTGGGCTTACTTCCTTTTGTGGATTGATTCCACATAGCTTGGCACTTCCTTATACATGAGTACAATCTCCTTGTTCACGGCATCACTCCCAAGGGGGATTTGTTGATATATTTAGGTAGTGATGTGTGTGAACACTCTAGGACTACCAGGGCACTTTTTCCCTCTTAAGGAGGTTTTTTTTCCTGGCTTATATATATGCCTAGTGCCCTAATGGGCTACTTATCTTTGTACATTCTAGTGGTAATACATTAAACATTGTGTGTTGTGCTCCAAGCTTCTTCTTCTTCCTTGTGTTGTTCGTGTGCTTCCACAGACATCTAAGTCCAACACACATCATAGAGCATAAGCTCAATTCTACCTTGGCCAACAATGTTGATGATTTTTTAAGTGAAGCTACCCTTAAAATTCTTGTTCGAGAAGTGAACCTTAGAGATGAAGAAAACCCACAAGTAGTCCACCTAGCCACATGTTTGTGGCACTAGCCATTCTTACTACATAAGGTAACCTCTCTTCTTTATACCTATAGAATGCCTTAGCATGGTCCTACAAGGATCTATCAGGTATTCTAGAGAAACTTGGATTACATCAAATACTCTGAGTAGAGGGAGCTCCACCAATAAAGAGTACGCCATATTAACTCAATCCCAAATATGTAGAGGCAATTATGGTGGAAATAACAAAATTAGAGGAGATAAGTATTATTGTTCTTGTAGAGCACTCAAGGTGGCTTTCATCTATGATTATTGTACCTAAGAAAAATAGTGGCAAAATAAGAGTGTGTGTTGATTTTCATGCTTTGAAATAAGGTGAATGTTCAAGTTGGTTTCCCTCAACCCGTCATAGATCAGGTACTAGAAGAAGTAATGCGGCACACTTTGTATAGTTTTCTTGAAGAAATCAGTGTCTACAATCAAATTCTTATTCATCCTAAGATAGAGACAAAACAACCTTTGTCACTCCATGGGGCACTTATGTCTACATGTGCATGGACTTTGGTCTCAAAAATGCACCTGCTTTATTTAATAGAACAATGTATCTAATACTGGGTAAATGGCTAATGACATTTCTCTATATTTTCATGGATGACTTTTCAATATTCTCAGGCACAGATAGAAGAGCAATGGCCTCATATTTTCATTAGCATTTGGAAAATCTAAAATAAATCTTTGAGCAGTGTCTCAAGATAGGTTTAAAGGTGAACCCTAATAAATGTCAACTTTTGGTCACCAAAAATACTCTTCTTGGCCACATAGTTTTGGCCAAAGGGATAACTGTTGATCTAGATAAAGTAGTTGCCATTCTTTCCATGCCCATTCCATAGACTCCTAAGGAAGTGCAAACTTTTCTAGGCCATGCAAGGTACCATAAAATATTTATACAAATGTACTATAAAATAGCTAAGCCTTTGTCAAGGCTTACTAGTAAGAAGATCCCTTTCTCTTAGATTCTTGATGCAAAAAAAGAATTTAGTGAGCTAAAAATAAGGTTATGTACGCCACCACTCTTAATTGTTCCTAATATGTCACTTGAGTTCCATGTGCATACAAATACTAGTCTTCATGTAGTTGGAGTGGTCTTTGCATAACCATCTCCATATAAGGTGGACAACCTATTACTTTTGCAAGTAGATTACTTAGAAAAATAGAGAGAAATTATAATCCTATGTAAAGAGAAGGTTTGGCTACTATGCTTGCACTTCAAAATTTTCCACACAATCTTCTAGGAATACATTTCAGTGTCATTTTTTATCATCAACCACTAAAGTATTTAACTAATAAGCCAAAAGTACCTGGAAGGGTTTGGTAGCCACTACTAATATTTCAAGAATATGAATTTGAGATTCAAATCAAGCCAAGGAAGAAGCACTGCATTGTGGAATAAGTGTCACGGACAACCATGAGCAAAAGGCCAATATGTATTAATGATGAGCCCATGGATAGTGGTCTCTTTCTTGTAGGGGCTCAAAGTCATTGGTATGATGAAACTTTGCAATTTCTCATTTTTGAAAAATTGCATGTGAACATGACACCATTAGAGAAGAGGAAATTACTATTTAAAGCCAGAGCATTTTTAGTCATAAATGGCCAACTATATAAATATTGCCAAGATGGTATTTTGGGAAAGCATGTTTATCCACAAAAAGTAAATTTTTTGCTTGAAGCAACACACAATGAAGGGCATCTCAAGGGAGATGAATTGGCACACAAAATCCACCGCAAGGAATTACGACCCTCATATTTACATGGATGTTATCAGATTTGCCAAGGAATCTGACATCTACCAGAGATGTGCTCCTAGGCCAACTAGGCTCAATTTTCAACCATTAATCATTTCAATTAAGTGGAAACCTTTTGAACATTGGGGTTTAGATTTCATTGGACCCATCACTTTCAACTGGTCAACGTAGTGGTAAAAAGTATGGCTACATGCTATTCCACTAAATGGGTAGAAGCTAAGGCTACTTCTAATTACACTACTATAATAGTGGCTATGTTTATGTATAAATGGAACTTTTCATGATTTGGATGCCCACTAGAAGTTATTAGTAATGGGGGCACACATTTTGTAAATCATTTTTTGCAATTCATTTTTGACAGGTATGAGATCTTCCACAAGAAGTCATGTGCCTATTGTCCCATAGCAAATGGGCACGCAAAAAGCTCCAACAAGATTTTGATCGGGCCACTCTCCAAATTGGCTTTTGACCACCATAATTCTTGGCCACAAGCTCTTATTCGTGTAGTTTGGGCCTTCGATACAACAAGAAGGGACGCCACCATTGAAAGCCCATTCCTCTTGGTCTATGGTAAGGAGATATTGACCCCTTTTGAATTCATCATCAAAAAAGAAGTTGAAGCCAAAACTGGTGGAATTGACCCTCACATTAGGAAACTTGTAGCATTGGAAGAACTATGAGGAGATCACAAATAAAGCAAGAGGAGCACAAACGAATTCATGATAGGTATCTAAGGGCTAATGAAGTGCAGGAGGGATCCTTGGTCTTTGTGCATTAGATTCCACAAAGCCCACTAAATTTGCACCTAAGTGGTTAGGGCCCGACAAAGTGATGAAGATATTTCTACAAGGAGCAATACAATTGGAAGACTTCAAGGGTGAGAGAATGCCTCTAGTAAATATTTCCAAGGTGAAGAATTATTTAACTTGAATTTGTTGATATATTTAGGTAGTGATGTGTGTGAACACACTAGGACCACCGAGGCACTTTTTTCCCTCTTTAGGAGGTTTTTTTCCCCCGGCTTGTATATATGCCTATTGCCCTAATGGGCTACTTATCTTTGTACATTCTCTAGTAATACATTGAGTATTGTGTGTTGTGCTCCAAGCTTCTTCTTCTTCCTTGTGTTGTTCGCGTGCTTTCGGAGATGTCTAACTCCAACATCTCGTATCAGAGTAGGTTGTCGTTTCATCTAGGGCGCCGTCGACAGTCCTCCAGTTGCAGCCTCAACATCGCACGAATTTTGGTGAGCATACTCAGCATGTTTTCACGATCAAAGCATCTTCGCTTTATGGTGCCGAAATCGCAATCTGAGCTCGTTTCGGCCTCTGGACGCACTATCATAGCTCTTGTGCAAGTTATTTTGTCTTTTTGTGCCAAAGGTGTATACCAGTTTCTGTTCGCCGATATAAGCGTCTCAAAGTTTGCTACAGGTCTAGCAGAAATCGTCTAGGTATTTTTGTTCAACTTTTTGAGATACAGGCAATTTTCTGCATCCAGGTATTTTAGTCACCGGCCATGGCTGAAAGCAGTGATGTATTCCGTATTTTGGTTGTTGAGGATAAACTGGATGGTACCAACTACCCGTTATAGGCTTATATGATGCGACATGTGTTGGTTTCAAAAGGACTGTGGAACATTGTTCAGGGTGTTGAAAAACGTCCTATCACACCTGCAATTGTTACAACTACAGGTATTGAAGCTGATGCAGAAGGTGTCAAAGATGATGATATTCTACATATTCCTGTTCGTGTTGCGGTTTTTGCTGCACCTACTAATATAGAGCAGATTCGCTGGGATGGCAAAGATGCCCAGGCACATGCATTGATAGCTTTGTCTGTCAAAGATGCCATTATTCCTCACATTCGGTCTTACAGAACAGCCAAGGATGCTTGGGATACACTTACCACATTGTACCAAGCTAGGAATGAGGCTCGTGTTGCTTACATCTGAAAACAGTTGGAGAGTGAGCACATGAATGAAGGTGATTCTATGGACAGTTTCCTAAGGAAGATAAAGATGAGAAGAAATCAAAAAAGCAAAAATTATTTTGTAAGTATTCTAAAGGGAATGATCATATCATAAAGTACTGTCCAAAACTGGCTGCTAAAGAGGCAAAGAAGAAAGAGGCTGGAATGGTTGTTATAGAGGCCTCTACACCAAAATCAGAGTCTGCTAATCTTGTGCAGGAAGAAGAATGGGCGTTTACTACTATCTGCAATTTTGACCCATCTTCTCATGATCAGTGCATGTTTGTAGTAGACTGAGTTGTTTGGTATTTTGACAGTGGGGCGACCAAACATATTACCTCGTAGCGCAGTTTCTTATCTTCACTCGAGCCTACCCCTACAGGGAATACTGTTACATGCGCCAACAACTCCTCTTATCCTGTTATGGGAGTTGGTAAGATCCTTTTGACTACTACTGATGGTAGTTCTTTCACTTTGTTAGATGCTTTATTTGTGCTACGGATCAAGAAGAACCTGTTATCAGTTTCTGCATTAGCCAAGATTGGCTTGGTTATGAAATTTATTGATGACAGGTGTACAATTCATGATCTGTCAAATGGCGATGTGATTATTGCTTCTGGCATTTTATGTCATGGGCTGTATAAGCTCATAGACTATGAAAGATCTATAAATGATTTGGCATGTGCAGTAAATGATTCTCAGGCTATGCAACATGCAAAGCTTTGGCATGCATGCTTTGGTGATCTGAATTTTGCTAGTTTGCTACGCCTCCAGAAATATGAAATGGTGTCCTCTTTGCCCAAACTTGAGGCACTTGGAAAACATGTTTGTGAAGGCTGTATTTTGGGCAAAATGGAGCCTTCGTCCTTTCCAAAAGATGGTTCAGTTCGGGCTACTCAGAAATTGCAGCTTGTACATAGTGATGTCTATGGTCCTAGGTAGACACCTTCTTTTGGGAATTATCTTTACTTCGTGACTTTCATCGATGATTTTTCTAGGTATGCATGGGTATATCCATTGAAGGCAAAGTCCGAAGTGTTCATGTGCTTCAAAGAGTTTTTGGTTTTGGCTGAAAATCTATCAGCATGTAAAATGGGCACCCTCCGTTCTGATCAAGGGGGGGAATATATGTCTTCTGATTTTAATGCATTTCTGATTGAACGTGAAATAAAACACCAATGTACAGTGCCGTATACACCTCAAGAGAATGGAGTTGCTGAACGAAAGAACAAGTTACTCATGGAGATGGTGAGGTGCATGGTCAAGAGTCAGGCTTTACCACATAGTTTCTGGCTTGAGGCTGTCATGTGTGCAGCATATGTACTGAACAGGTGTCCCACTAAAGCGCCGCAGTCCATCACTCCATATGAGGCTTGGCATGATCGCAAGCCATCTATTGCTCATCTGCGTGTTTTTGGTTGTTTGGCATATGCATTAGTGCGTAAAAAACATCGCAAAAAATTGGATGATAAAGCAGTAAAATGTGTTTTTGTTGGGTACAGTTCTGAAAGTAAAGGCTATCGTCTGTATCATCCACACACTAAATGCATTCTCGTTAGCCGTGATATTGTTTTTGTGGAAGATGCTATTCAGCCATTGCTTTCATGTACTAAGGAGACATGTGTTAGCTCCAAAGACATGTATGATACTTTGCTACCTCTTTTTACAAGTGGACAGTCTAGTGCTGGTCCTAATGAGGCAACTTCTCAGCCTTTGAAGGTTTCATGTGATGATGCAGATAATTCCATTTCTGATCCAGATGTACATGATGCACTTATTGATGAGAGAGCTGATATTGAGCAGGAAAGAACTATGCCAAAATGGCTGGTGCAGACCTTGCGTGACAACAAATTAGATGCACCTCTGTCATATCGTACTTGTTCAGGCTCTCATAGTGCCTCTTTTGCATGAGATTGGTATGCTATGGCTGCATCTAGTCTCTATGATGAGAATGAGCCTGTTTTGTTTGATGAAGCACAAAATTCAGAAAATTGGATGGCTACTATGCAATCTGAATATGATGCTATAATGAAGAATGGTATTTGGTCTTTATGTGACTTGCCTCCTGGCAAGAAGGCCATTGGCACTAAGTGGGTATACAAGCTAAAGCGTAAACTCGATGGTACAGTTGACAGGTATAAGGCTAGGCTTGTTGCAAAGGGTTATGTGCAGGAAAGAGGCATTGATTTTGATGAGACCTTTCCACCTACATGCCGTATGACTCTTGTTTGGAGCATATGTGCACTTGCAGCTCATCATGGTTGGAATGTACATTAGTTGGAAATTAAAACAATATTTCTGAATGGTGACTTGCATGAAGAAGTGTATGTTTTTTAGCCCCATGGCTTTGTGCAAAAAGGGCATGAAAACCAGGTGTGCAGGTTAAAGAAGGCATTATATGGTTTAAAGCAAGCACCACGTGCTTGGTATGAGAAGATACATGCCATCTGATTGCACATGGTTTTGAGAACAATCCAACTGAAAGCACCTTATATGTTAAGCGTGCTAATGATGTGCTTCTGATCATTGTTGTCTATGTTGACGACATGCTGCTCACTGGTCCTATTGAGAAGCATATTGCTGATTTTAAGGCTGATTTGCATGCCTCATTTGAGATGTCAGATTTGGGGCATTTGCATCACTATTTGGGCATTGAGTTTATGCAAGTTGATTGTGGAATGGCTTTGTGTCAAAAAAAATATATTGACACATTATTGCAGCATTTTGGCCTTGAAGACTGTAAGCCTATTGCCACTCCTATGGAGACATGTTTACGATTGAGTCTTCATGATGCTGGAGATACATTTGATGTTGTTCTCTATCAGCAGGCTATTGGATGCTTGATTTACTTGTGCATTACTTGGCCAGATATTCAGTTTGTTGTCTCAATGATGAGCAAGTTTATGCATTGCCCAGGAGTCAAGCATTGGTGGGCAGTTAAGTGCATCTTTCGCTATTTGAGTGGTACTCGACTACTTGGGTTCTTTTATCCCAAGGGGGGATCACCACCGCCAGATTTGCATGTTTTTTCTGACTCTGATTGGGCTGGTTGCTATGACACTCGTGTGACCACTAGTGGCTTTTGCTTCATGCTTGGTAGCTCATGTATATCTTGGTTGAGCAAGAAGCAGCCTATTGTGCCCACTTCCAGCTGTGAGGCTGAGTATAGGGCAGCTTTCACAGCGACTGTTGAGTGTGTGTGGCTTAGACGCCTTATGGCTGATTTGGGTGTTGGTCAAATTTCTGCCACCAACATCTTCACTGACAGTCAGAGCGCATTGGCAGTTGCGAGGAACCCTGTGTTCCATGCTCCCACTAAGCACATTGAGGTGCATTATCACTATGTGAGGGAGAGGTTCTCTGCTGGGGAGATCAGCTTGGTATATGTGCCCACATAGGAGAACATTGCAGACCTTTTCACGAAGGCTCTGCCTAGGGAGAAGTTTGAAGCTTTCTGCAAAGCTTTGGGCTTACTTCCTTTTGTGGAGTGATTTCCACATAGCTTGGCACTTCCTTATACATGAGTGCCAGCTCCTTATTCACCGCATCACTCCCAGGGGGGATTTGTTGATAAATTTAGGTAGTGATGTGTGTGAACACACCAGGACCACTAGGGCACTTTTTTCCTTCTTTAGGAGGTTTCTTTTCCCCCGACTTGTATATATGCCTATTGCCCTAATGGGCTAATTATCTTTGTACATTCTCTAGTAATACATTCAATATTGTGTGTTGTGCTCCAAGCTTCTTCCTCTTCCTTGTGCTGTTCGCGTGCTTCCGCAGACGTCTAACTCCAACAATCACTACCACCAGATTTGCATGCTTTTTGTAACAATGATTGGGCTGGTTGCTATGACACTCATAAGTCCACCGGTGGCTTTTGCTTCATGCTTGGTAGCTCATGTATATCTTGGTTGAGCAAGAAGAAACATACTGTCACCACTTCTAGTTGTGAGGCTGAGTATAGGGTAGCTTTCACAGCGACTGTTGAGTGTGTGTGGCTGAGACCCCTTATGGCTGATTTGGGTGTTGGTCGGTCTTTTGCCACCACCATCTTCACTGATAGTCAGAGCGCATTGGCAGTTGCAAGGAACCCTATGTTCCATGCTCGCACTAAGCACATTGAGGTGCATTGTCATTATGTCAGGGAGAGGTTCTTTGCTGGGGAAATCAGCTTGGCATATGTGCCCACATAGGAGAACATTGCAGACCTTTTTACGAAGGCTCTGCCTAGGGAGAAGTTTGAAGCTTTTTGCAAATCTTTGGGCTTACTTCCTTTTGTGGATTGATTCCACATAGTTTGGCACTTCCTTATACATGAGTACGAGATCCTTGTTCACTGCATCACTCCCAAGAGGGATTTGTTGATATATTTAGGTAGTGATGTGTGTAAACACTCTAGGACTACCAGGGCACTTTTTTCCCTCTTAAGGAGGTTTTTTTTTCCTGGCTTATATATACGCCTATTGCCTTAATGGGCTACTTATCTTTGTACATTCTAGTGGTAATACATTAAACATTGTGTGTTGTGCTCCAAGCTTCTTCTTCTTCCTTTTGTTGTTCGCGTGCATCCACAGACATCTAACTCCAACACACATCATAGAGCATAAGCTCAATTCTACCTTGGCAAACAATGTTGATGATTTTTTAAGTGAAGCTACCCTTAAAATTCTTGTTCGAGAAGTGAACCTTAGAGATGAAGAAAACCCACAAGTAGTCCACCTAGCCACATGTTTGTGGCACTAGCCATTCTTACTACAGAAGGTAACCTCTCTTCTTTATACCTATAGAATGCCTTAGCATGGTCCTACAAGGATCTATCAGGTATTCTAGAGAAACTTGGATTACATCAAATACTCTGAGTAGAGGGAGCTCCACCAATAAAGAGTACGCCATATTAACTCAATCCCAAATATGTAGAGGCAATTATGGTGGAAATAACAAAATTAGAGGAGATAAGTATTATTGTTCTTGTAGAGCACTCAAGGTGGCTTTCATCTATGATTATTGTACCTAAGAAAAATAGTGGCAAAATAAGAGTGTGTGTTGATTTTCATGCTTTGAAATAAGGTGAATGTTCAAGTTGGTTTCCCTCAACCCGTCATAGATCAGGTACTAGAAGAAGTAATACGGCACACTTCGTATAGTTTTCTTGAAGAAATCAGTGTCTACAATCAAATTCTTATTCATCCTAAGATAGAGACAAAACAGCCTTTGTCACTCCATGGGGCACTTATGTCTACATGTGCATGGACATTGGTCTCAAAAATGCACCTGCTTTATTTAATAGAACAATGTATCTAATACTGGGTAAATGGCTAATGACATTTCTCTATGTTTTCATGGATGACTTTTCAATATTCTCAGGCACAGATAGAAGAGCAATGGCCTCATATTTTCATTAGCATTTGGAAAATCTAAAATAAATCTTTGAGCACTGTCTCAAGATAGGTTTAAAGGTGAACCCTAATAAATGTCAATTTTTGGTCACCAAAAATACTCTTCTTGGCCACATAGTTTTGGCCAAAGGGATAACTGTTGATCTAGATAAAGTAGTTTCCATTCTTTCCATGCCCATTCCATAGACTCCTAAGGAAGTGCAAACTTTTCTAGGCCATGCAAGGTACCATAAAATATTTAATGTACTATAAAATAGCTAAGCCTTTGTCAAGGCTTACTAGTAAGAAGATCCCTTTCTCTTAGATTCTTGATGCAAAAAAAGCATTTAGTGAGCTAAAAATAAGGTTATGTACTCCACCACTCTTAATTGCTCCTAATATGTCACTTGAGTTCCATGTGCATACAAATACTAGTCTTCATGTAGTTGGAGTGGTCTTTGCATAACCATCTCCATATAAGGTGGACAACCTATTACTTATGCAAGCAGATTACTTACAAAAATAGAGAGAAATTATAATCCTATGTAAAGAGAAGGTTTGGCTACTATGCTTGCACTTCAAAATTTTCCTCACAATCTTCTAGGAATACATTTCAGTGTCATTTTTTATCATCAACCACTAAAGTATTTAACTAATAAGCCAAAAGTACCTGGAAGGGTTTGGTAGCCACTACTAATATTTCAAGAATATGAATTTGAGATTCAAATCAAGCCAAGGAAGAAGCACTGCATTGTGGAATAAGTGTCACGGACAACCATGAGCAAAAGGCCAACATGTATTAATGATGAGCCCATGGATAGTGGTCTCTTTCTTGTAGAGGCTCAAAGTCATTGGTATGACGAAACTTTGCAATTTCTCATTTTTGGAAAATTGCATGTGAACATGACACCATTAGAGAAGAGGAAATTACTATTTAAAGCCAGAGCATTTTTAGTAATAAATGGCCAGCTATATAAATATTACCAAGATGGTATTTTGGGAAAGCATGTTTATCCACAAGAAGTAATTTTTTTGCTTGAAGCAACACACAATGAAGGGCATCTCAAGGGAGATGAATTGGCACACAAAATCCACCGCAAGAAATTATGGTCGCCTCATATTTACACGGATGTTATCAGCTTTGCCAAGGAATCTGACATCTACCAGAGATGTGCTCCTAGGCCAACTAGGCTCAATTTTCAACCATTAATCATTTATATTAAGTGGAAACATTTTGAACATTGGGGTTTAGATTTCATTGGACCCATCACTTTCAACTGGTCAACCTAGTGGTAAAAAGTATGGCTACATGCTATTCCACTAAATGGGTAGAAGCTAAGGCTACTTCTAATTACACTACTATAATAGTGGCTATGTTTATGTATAAATGGAACTTTTCATGATTTGGATGCCCACTAGAAGTAACTAGTAATGGGGGCACACATTTTGTAAATCATTTGTTGCAATTCATTTTTGACAGGTATGAGATCTTCCACAAGAAGTCATGTGCCTATTGTCCCGTAGCAAATGTGCACACAAAAAGCTCCAACAAGATTTTGATCGGGCCACTCTCCAAATTGGCTTTTGTCCACCATAGTTCTTGGCCACGAGCTCTTATTTGTGTAGTTTGGGCCTTCCATACAACAAGAAGGGACACCACCATTGAAAGCCCATTCCTCTTGGTCTATGGTAAGGAGACATTGACCTCTTTTGAATTCATCATCAAAAAAGAAGTTGAAGCCAAAACTGGCAGAATTGACCCTCATATTAGGAAACTTGTAGCATTGGAAGAACTATGAGGAGATCACAAATAAAGCAAGAGGAGCACGAACGAATTCATTATAGGTATCTAAGGGCTAATGAAGTGCAAGAGGGATCCTTGGTCTTTGTGCATTAGATTCCACAAAGCCCACTAAATTTGCACCTAAGTGGTTAGGGCCCGACAAAGTGATAAAGATATTTCTACAAGGAGCAATACAATTGGAAGACTTCAAGGGTGAGAGAATGCCTCTAGTAAATATTTCCAAGGTGAAGAATTATTTAACTTGAATCTGTTGATATATTTAGGTAGTGATGTGTGAACACACTAGGATCGCCGGGGCACTGTTTTCCCTCTTTAGGAGGTTTTTGTCCCCCGGCTTGTATATACGCCTATTGCCCTAATGGGCTACTTACCTTTGTACATTCTCTAGTAATACATTGAGTTTTGTGTGTTGTGCTCCAAGCTTCTTCTTCTTCCTTGTGTTGTTCGCGTGCTTCCAGAGATGTCTAACTCCAACAATTGGTATCAGAGTAGGTTGTGGTTTCATCTAGGGCGCCGTCGACACTCCTCCAGTTGCAGCCTCAAAATCGCACGAATTTTGGTGAGCATACTCAGCATGTTTTCAAGATCAAAGCATCTTCGCTTTGTTGTGCCGAAATCGCAATCTGAGCTCGTTCGGCCTCCGAATGCACTATCATAGTGCTTGTGTAGGCTATTTCGTCTTCTTGTGCCAAAGGTATATACCAGTTTCTTTTCGCCGGTATAAGCATCTCGAAGTCTGCTACAGGTGTAGCAAAAATCATCTAGGTAGTTCTGTTCAAATTTTTGAGATAGAAGCACATTTCTGCATCAAGGTATTTTAGTCACCGGCCATGGCTGAAAGCAGTGATGTATTCCGTATTTTGGGTGTTGAGGATAAGTTGGATGGTACCAACTACCTGTTATGGGCTTATATGATGCGACATGTGTTGGTTGCAAAAGGACTGTGGAACATTGTTCAAGGTGTTGAAAAACGTCCTATCACACTTGCAACTATTACAACTATAAGTACTGAAGCTGATGCAGAAGGTGTCGAAGATGATGATATTCTACATATTCCTGTTTGTGCTGCGGTTTTTGCTGCACCTAGTGTAGAGCAGATTCGTTGGGATGGCAGAGATGCCCAAGCACATGCATTGATAGCTTTATCTATCAAACATGCCATTATTCCTCACATTCGGTCTTACAGAACAGCTAAGGATGCTTGGGATACACTTACCACATTGTACCAAGGTAGGAATGAGGCTCGTGTTGCTTACATCCGAAACAGTTGGAGAGTGAGCACATGAATGAAGGTGATTCTATGGACAGTTTCCTAAGGAAGATAAAGATGAGAAGAAATCAGAAAAGCAAAAATTGTTTTGTAAGTACTCTAAAGGGAATGATCATATCATAAAGAACTGTCCAAAACTGGCTCCTAAAGAGGCAAAGAAGAAAGAGGCTGGAATGGTTGTTGTAGAGGCCTCTACACCAGAAACAGAGTCTGCTAATCTTGTGTAGGAAGAAGAAAGGGTGTTTACCACTATCTACAGTTTTGACCCATCTTCTCATGATCAGTGTATGTCTGCAGTAGACTCAGATGTTTGGTATCTTGACAGTGGTGCAACCAAACATATTACCTCGCAGCGCAGTTTCTTCTCTTCACTCGAGCCTGCCCCTACAGGGAATACTGTTACATGCACCAACAACTCCTCTTATCCTGTTATGAGAGTTGGTAAGATCATTTTGACTACTGCTGATGGTAGTTCTTTCACTTTCTCAGATGCTTTATTTGTGCCAGGGATCAAGAAGAACCTGTTATCAATTTTTGCATTAGCCAAGATTGGCTTGGTTATGAAATTTATTGATAACAGGTGTACAGTTCATGATCTGTCAAATGGCGATGTGATTATTGCTTCTGGCATTTTATGTCATGGGCTGTATAAGCTCATAGACTATGAAAGATTTATAAATGATTTGGCATGTGCAGTAAATGATTCTCAATCTATGCAAGATGCAAAGCTTTGGCATGCACGCTTTGGTCATCTGAATTTTGCTAGTTTGCTATGCCTACAGAAATATGAAATGGTGTCCTCTTTGCCCAAACTTGAGGCACTTGGAAAACAATTTGTGAAGGCTGTATTTTGGGCAAAATGCAACATTCGTCCTTTCCAAAAGATGGTTCAGTTCGGGCTACTCAGAAATTGCAGCTAGTACATAGTGATGTCTATGGTCCTATGCAGACACCTTCTTTTGGGAATTATCTTTACTTCGTGACTTTCATCGATGATTTTTCTAGGCATGCATGGGTATATCCATTGAAGGCAAAGTCCGAAGTGGTCATGTGCTTCAAACAATTTTTGGTTTTGGTTGAAAATCTGTCAGCATGTAAAATAGGCACCCTCCGTTCTTATCGAGGGGGGGAATATATGTCTTCTGATTTTAATGCATTTCTGACTGAAGATAAAACACCAATGTATAGTGCCGTATACACCTCAACAGAATGGAGTTAGTGAACGAAAGAACAAGTCACTCATGGAGATGGCGAGCTGCATGGTCAAGAGTCAGGCTTTTACCACATAGTTTTTGGCTTGAGGCTGTCATGTGTGCAGCATATGTACTGAACAGGTGTCCCACTAAAGCGCCACAGTCCATCACTCCATATGAGGCTTGGCATGATCGCAAGCCATCTGTTGCTCATGTGTGTGTTTTTGGTTGTTTGGCATATGCATTAGTGCCTGAACAACATCGCAAAAAATTGGATGATAAAGCAGTAAAATGTATTTTTGTTGGGTACAGTTATGAAAGTAAAGGCTATCGTCTGTATCATCCACACACTAAACGCATTCTAGTTAGCCGTGATATTGTTTTTGTGGAAAATGCTATCACTACAAGAAATAGGGGGCGTAGCGATGCCCCTGAATTGAAAAAAAAATGGGTACCGTCGCTTATGCGATGCTGTCATCGCATAAGCGACGGTACAATTTTCGATTTTTTTTCGACATTTGTCGCATAAGCGATGCTAGCGTCGCTTATGCGACGCTAAATTATGAGTGTCGCAAATACCGTCGCTGACTAGCGACGTGATTAGCGACATTGGCAAACTGAAGAGCGTCGCATATGCGACGCTCTAGAATGTGTAAAAAAAAAAAAACGATTTCTCCCGGCACATTTGTGCCGGGATTTGGACGCGAGAGCAAGAAGAGACCGAGAGAGAGAGAGAGAGAGAGAGAGAGAGAGAGAGAGAGAGAGATCGCAAGAGAGAGAGAGATGCATCTACTTGAAGCAAGGTATGCACACACATACACACATACACTTACACACACATACATATGCATACACACACACACATATACACACATAGACACACACACATACACATAGACACACATACACATACACACAAATACACACACATATACACACATACACAAATAATGTTGCATACACACATGCACACATAATGCATACACATGCACACACATATACTCACACATACACACACATACACACACACTCACATACACACACACACATACACACATACACACATACACACACATATATACATACACACACATAGAGAGACATGCACACACATACACATACATGCATACATATTGCATATGCATATGCGTACATCCATACATACTTACATGCATACACACACATATGCATACATAATGCATATGCATATGCGTACATACATACATACTTACATGCATACACACACATATGCATGCATAATGCACATGCATACATACACATACATAATGTATATGCATACATAATGCACATGAATACATACACATACATAATGCATACACACACATATGCATACATAATGCATACACACACATACACACATATGCATACATACATGCATACACACACACATAGACACATACACACACATAAACACATACACACTCATAGACACACACACATACACACACATATGCATACATACATGCATACATATACACACATAGACACATACACACACATAGACACATACACACACATAGACACATACACACACATAAACACATACACACTCATAGACACACACACATACACATAGACGCGCACACACATACACACACATATACACACACACATAGACACATACACACATAATGATGCATTCACACACATACACATGCATACACACATAGACACACATATACACACACATAGACACATACACACATATATGCATACACACACACATAGAGAGACATACACACACATACACATACATGCATACATATGCATACATAATGCATATGCATACATAATGCATATGCATACATACACATACATAATGCATACACACACATATGCATACATAATGCATTCACACACATACACACACCTATGCATACATACATGCATACACATACACACATAGACACATACACACATAGACACATACACACACATAGACACATACACACACATAAACACATACACACTCATAGAGGTGTAGCGACACATACACATAGACACACACACATACACACACACACATATACACAAACACATACACACATAATGATGCATACACACACATACACATGCATACACATACATATGCATACATACATGCATACACATACACACATAGACACATACACACAGATAGACACATACACACATAAACACATACACACTCATAGATACACACACATACACATAGACACACACACATACACACACATATACACACACACATGCACACATAGACACATACACACATACACATGCATACACACACATAAACATACATACACACATACAGACACATATACACACACATACACACACATATATGCATACACACACACATAGAGAGAGACATACACACATATACACATACATGCATACATATGCATACATAATGCATATGCATACAATGTACATACATACTTACATGCATACATAATGCACATGCATAGATACATACACACACACACAGACACATACACACATAGACACATACACACACATAAACACATACATACTCATAGATACACACACATACACATAGACACACACACACACATACACACACATACACACATAATGATGCATACACACACATACACATGCATACACACATACAGACACATATACACACACATTCACACACATATATGCATACACACACATAGAGAGACATACACACACATACACATACATGCATACATATGCATACATAATGCATATGCATATGCATACATACATACTTACATGCATACATAATGCACATGCTTACATACACATACATAATGCATACACACACATATGCATACATAATGCATACACACACATACACACATATGCATACATAATGCATATGCATATGCATACATACATACTTACATGCATACATAATGCACATGCTTACATACACAGACATAATGCATACACACACATATGCATACATAATGCATACACACACATATGCATACATACATGCATACACATACACACATAGAAACATACACACACATAGACACATACACACACAAACACATACACACACATAAACACATACACACTCATAGACGAATAGCGACACATACACATAGACACATACACACACACACACAAACATACACACATAATGATGCATACACACACATACATATCATACACACACATATGCATACATACATGCATACACATACACACATAGACACATACACACACATAGATAATACATACACATAAACACATACACACTCATAGACACACACACATACACATAGACACACACACACATATATACACACACACATACACACATAGACACATACACACATAATGATATATACACACACATACACATGCATACACATACACACATACACACACATAGATACATACATACACATAAACACATACACACTCATAGACACACACACATACACAGAGACACACACACACACATATACACACACAAACACACATAGACACATACACACATAATGATGCATACACACACATACACATGCATACACACATACAAACACATATACACACACACATACACACATACACACATATATGCATACATACATGCATATATGCATACACACACATAGAGAAACATCACATACATGCATATATATACATACATAATGCATATGCATATGCATACATACATACATGCATACATACACATACATAATGCATACACACACATATGCATACATAATGCATACACACGCATACACACATATGCATACATACATGCATACACATACACACATAGACACATACACACACATAGACACATACACACTCATAGATGCATAGCGACACATACACATAGACACATACACATACACACACACATATACACACACACACAAACATACACACATAGACACATACACACATGATGATGCATACACACACATACATACATGCATACACATACACACACATAGATACATACATACACATAAACACATACACACTCATAGACACACACACACATATACACACACACATAGGCACATACACACATAATGATGCATACACACACATACACATGCATACACACACATATGCATATATACATGCATACACATACACACATAGACACATACGCACACATAGATACATACATACACATAAACACATCACACTCATAGGCACACACACATACACATAGACGCACACACACATATACACACACACAAACACACATAGACACTTACACACATAATGATGCATACACACACATACACATGCATACACACATACAAACACATATACATATGCACATACACACATATATGCATACATACACACATATATGCATACACACACATAGAGAGGCATACTCACACATACACATACATGCATATATATACATACATAATGCATATGCATATGCATACATACATACATACATACATACATGCATACATACACATACATACACACACACATATACACACACATACACACACATATACACACACACATACACACATAATGATGCATACACACACATACACATGCATACACACATACACACACACACATACACGCACATACATACACACACACATGCATACATACACATACTTAATGCATTACACACTTACATATGTACACGTATATATATTGATTTCTAACCATTTTGTTTTAAATGTTAGGTATTATGGATCCCAGTAGAGAGAGAAAGGTGAAACTCACTCTCATAAAAAGTCTTATGAGAGCAAGAGTTCCGTCTGATACTCTAGGGGCCATAATGTGTGATTACTCAGAGATGTCTGATGAGGAGCTGGACTATACGATCCAGATGTTTACCCAGCAATCAGACGAGGGCTCTTCTGTGGCTCCACATGCAGGAAGAGAGCTATCTGCTCATAGGTATGTTTTTTTCATAAACTTTTTTAATGATATTATAACACATATTTTTATTTATTTTTATCTATCTATTTTTAGGACACCTATACCACCTCCAAATCCTGATAGCAGAGTAGAGTTGCCTATGAGGACATGCATAGGCACCTTAGGACTAGAGTGCGACATAGAGCCAGAGGGGAACATTGTGTACATAGGGAATGGATTGGAGTTCAAGAGAAGAATGCGGGCACTATGCGACTCTTACCTGCACTTTGTCCACTTACCGTGGAAGTAAGTAAAAATTTTACATATAAATTGAAATAAATATCTTATATTTTATTTACATTATGTTTTTTATTTTTGTATTGAGCATGATTAGAGGGATAAAAAATACGTACTTAGTTCACTTGAGACAGAGTTTGGGACAGGATGGTCGCTTAAGTGGTGTCTAAAAGAGATGCGGACACTTATGGCTCATCGTCGCGATAATGCACGGTATGCACTGCTTTTATGTATATATATGTGGATATGAGTATGTGTGTTTATGTATGTATGTATGTATATGAGAGAGAGAGAGAGAGAAAAGAGTGAGACTAGAGATATAAATACACGCATACACACACATATACATCATACATGCACATTTACACACATATACATATACATGCACATTTATACATGCACATATACACACATATAATGAATACACATAGACACATACACATACTCACATACACGTACACATACTCACATACACATGCATAATCATATGTACACACACATAGACTCATATAATCATATTTACATGCATATATACATATACACACACACAACACATGCATATGCACATATAGATACACATACATACACAACACATGCATACGCATAAATAAATAAATAAATAAATGAATCCTATTTCAAAAATCCTAAATTGAAAACACTAATTTCGATATCAGGGTTTTAAAACCCCTAATTTAAAAACTCTAATTCAACCTTTTAGCCATATGTTTGAAGTATATGTACACCTCCGACGTCCTACTATAGAGATGTCTCTCCTCCCAACCTTATGCCTCTATATATAGCTACTCGAATCAACGAGGATCATAATATATATAAAGATATATACACATCATGTAGATAGTATACATAAATATAAAAATGGAGTAGATATATTAAGCATCACACATACATGCCTAAATGCACACATAAATATATATATACATACTAACATATTTACATGTACACATTTACACATAGACATATATACATATATACATGTACACATCACATATACATGCCTACATGCACACATAAACATATATATACATGCATACATATTTACATGTACATATCTACACATAGACACATATACATATATACATGTACACAATTATAAACACTTGCATATATTACATGAATACATGAATATTTTACATAAATGCATATGCATATTTAACACATGTATACATATATCACACACATGCAAACACATACATATACATGAAATACATATATATGCATACTAACATATGTATACATATAATACACATGAATACACACACATATACATACATACATGATAAAAATTTGCTCCTCGAAGATAAAGCTATATATAAAATAATTAAGCATAACCCCGAGCTTCATGTTCTAACTTAGAAGAACATGATTTCATCTCTCTAGTAGGATTCATCGTTATTCAAGTTAATAAAAAATCTATTATCAAATATCCATTCAGAAGCTTCAAGTTATTGATCAATAACTAGAGTAGAATTTACTATCTAATCTGCTCATATGTTTTCATTATTGCCATCATTTTGGTAAGACATCAATATAGTATCATCTTCATTATCCTTATTGATTTCATTTATTTCTTCTATTGTTAAATCTATGTTCTCATGAATCACATCATCTATTGATGGATTAATATCTAGTTCTGGTAATTCCTCTTCCTCATCAGTAGAATCAGCATGTAGAGAATTATCCTCTTCATCAAAAAGATTAGTATCATTATCACGTATAATGATTCTAATTTCTATTTCAGATGTTGATGTATCAGTATCTAATGTTGAATCATCAAGAGGACTTTCTTCGATCTCTCGAACAATAAACTGTTCGTTCAATGACCTACCTCTAGGTTGCACATGAATGACTTGCCAGCAAGGATGAGCATCTGGGTTTTTATAAAAAAATGCTTGTTCAATATGCCTAGGAAGAATATATGGTTCTTTAGTAGATCACATTACCTTGGAAGAATCAATTGCCCAAAACCCAAATAATTCCTTTCTTAATGTGGAATTACTACCTTTATACTCCGCTCAAAACCAGTCAACCTTCAAAATGACCTATCAAAATATATAACAACAAAAACCCATTATTAGGTGTCTTTTGAGCTAGCACGTGATAGTTGCTTGAAAGAAGCAACAATACTAGAATCCTCTGTTTTACGTAAAGAATCAATGGCTTTGATTCTAATATGTTGTCCAAAAGCCCACATATTAGTGAACATTCGAGCCTGAAAAATAAATTCAATTAGTAAATAGAAACTAACATACATATATGAAAAAAATAAAATATTATTAATAAAATTACCTTTCGTTCACAACCTATCATTAACTCTCTTTGCTCATCTGAGATTTCTTCATTATTTGTGTTGGCGCGTTGCAAACGACTATATAGCCAATCCGTGAAAGAAGCTATATCTGTAATTTCATTATTATCAAGATTACATCTAAATCTTTTGTTTTTTTTCCTTTTACTTCGGAGATTTTGAAGTTCCTCATACTCGCTAAGGAATGCTTGCATGCATTCGCTATTATATGCTACAAAAGTAGAAACATCATTTTTTTCTTGAAATGTAAATAAGAATGGAACCCCCTTACCTGATAATACCTCATCTGTTATTTTTGAAGAAGACTCTTTGGTACATGCACGTGGAGGTTCTTCATGAACTCTTTCAAGGTACTCACTAACGTAATACATGCACTCTTCAAGCATCCAACCCTTTGCCATGGATCCTTCTGGATTTGCTCTTTGTCGCACATAACCTTTTAGTATTCCCATAAATCGCTCGACCCAAAACATCCATCGAGTGTTGACAACACCTGCAATCTCTATCTCATCTACAAGATGGACTAATAAATGAACCTGAATATCAAAAAATGAAGTAGGAAGTTCTTTCTCCATCAAACATAGTAGCTCTTTGCATTCATGTCTTTTTTGTGGGATCGAGTTTTTGTCAATCTCTTTGGATGTAATCCACCTATACATATCATAAAAACAATTATAAATATGTTAATTAAAAAATAAAAGATATCCAATATTCATAAATATTAAATATAAAAGTATCATAATTACCTTATAAGTGATCCAAGACGATAGATCACATCTCGTACTCCTTTCGTTGTACATCCATCGATAACCAAAGGTAAAATATGTTTCAAAAAGTTATGCCAGTCATGGCTCTTTAACCCAGATAAGCTCTTATCATCCATAGTAAACATGTTTTGAAATGATGCTCCATATCCTGTAGGAGTCTTAATCAATTGAATTCTATTGTTGATAGTCTATATCTCTTTTGTTGTAAGTACCCAAGGAGCAGGTGCATAAGTCATTTCTTGTCGATGTCTATCAAAAACTCGCCATAACTTTGGTTTGGATTTTTTATCTTTCTAATCATTCCTTGATGATGTGGTATCTTTTAGTCCAAGAAGATGTTGCCATAGTGAATAACCAATATTTTTGAATATATGCATAGGATCAAGAAGATGACATACTTTTAACTCTTTCCAATACTCCAAAGAATACCATATTGATATGTTCTTTGCGAGTGCCAATTTTCCTTTACCTATGTTCACATACTCATTATCTGAATCATCACTGAGATTTCTGCTTCTGGATCTATCAGAGGTCCATCTGTCCATTTTTTATACCAATCCATAGGCGTCATAGGTTTTGGACACTGACTTGTTTCAAGCTTTCCATTAAAATGTATCACTTCTCTTTTAGATCTTAATGGATGATCATCAGGCAAGAATCGTCGATATCGAAGATAAATGTTTTTGTTGAGATTCTTACTATAGATTGATCTCAACCAATCATCACAATATGGACAAGCTTTATAACCCTTAGTAGATATTCCTGCATCATGGAAAATGATAAAAATAGAATTAGATTAAATCATATTTATTTACATGCATATTGAATAACAAAATTACATCAATACCTGAACAAACACCATATCCAGGAAAATCGTGAATAGTCCAAGCCACAATATCACAAACCGTAATATGTCTTTCATTGATGCTTTTCGATACATCAATGACATTAATACCTCTCCATAACTCTTGAAGATCGTCAATGAGAGGAGCAAGATATATATTCATATCTTTAACTTGTCTTTTGTCTGGGATTAAAAGTGAAAGCATTAAATGTTCATTTTTAATGCTAAGATATGGCGGAAGATTGTAGTTTATGACACCATTAGCCATGTTGACCATTTACTGGATTTCATGGAGAATGGATTAACCCCATCTAATGCAACTCCTTACTTTAGATTTTGTGGATTTTGTGCAAATTCAGGCCATGTAGAATCAATATGCTGAAAAGCAACACTATCATGAGGAATTGTGATTATTCCATCAGTACTTTTGTGATCATGTCCCCAAGTCAAAAGCTAGTTTGTGCATTATCCAAGATTGGCTTGGTTGTGAAATTTGTTGATGACAGGTGTACAGTTCATGATCTGTCAAATGGCGATGTGATTATTGCTTCTAGCATTTTATGTCGTGGGCTGTATAAGCTCATAGACTATGAAAGATCTATAAATGATTTGGCATGTGCAGTAAATGATTCTCAGGCTATGTCAGATGCAAAGCTTTGGCATGCACGCTTTGGTCATCTGAATTTTGCTAGTTTGCTACGCCTCCAGAAATCTCAAATGGTTTCCTCTTTGCCCAAACTTGAGGCACTTGGAAAACATGTTTGTGAAGGTTGTATTTTGGGCAAAATGCAGCATTTATCCTTTCCAAAAGATGGTTCAGTTTGCGCTACTCAAAAAATGTAGCTTGTACATAGTGATGTATGTGGTCCTATGCAGACACCTTCTTTTGGGAATTATCTTTACTTCGTGACTTTCATCGATGATTTTTCCAGGCATGCATGGGTATATCCGTTGAAGACAAAGTCCGAAGTGTTCATGTGCTTCAAACAGTTTTTGGTTTTGGCTGAAAATCTGTCAGCATGTAAAATGGGCACCCTCTGTTCTGATCGAGGGGGGGAATATATGTCTTCTGATTTTAATGCATTTCTGGCTTAACGTGGGATAAAACACCAATGTACAATGCCGTATACACCTCAACAAAATGGAGTTGCTGAACAAAAGAACAGGTCACTCATGGAGAATGGCGAGGTGCATGGTCAAGAGTCAGGCTTTACCACATAGTTTCTGGCTTGAGGCTATCATGTGTGCAGCATATGTACTGAACAGGTGTCCCACTAAAGCACTCCAGTCTATCATTCCATATGAGACTTTGCATGATCGCAAGCCATCTGTTGCTTGTCTGCGTGTTTTTGGTTGTTTGGCGTATGCATTAGTGCCTGAACAACATCGCAGAAAATTGGATGATAAAGCAGTAAAATGTATTTTTGTTGGGTACAATTCTGAAAGTAAAGGCTATCGGCTGTATCATCCATAGACTAAACGGGTTAGCCGTGATGTTGTTTTTGTGGAAGATGATATTCAGTCATTGCTTTCATGTACTAAGGAGATATTTGTTAGCTCCAAAGACATGTATGATACTTTGCTGCGTCTTTTTACAGGTGGACAGTCTAGTGCTGGTCCTAATGAGGCAACTTCTCAGCCTTTGCAGGTTTCATGTGATGATGCAGATAATTCCATTTTTTATGCAGATGTACATGATGCACTTATTGATGAGAGAGTTGATATTGAGCAGGCAAGAACTATGCCAAAATGGCTGGTGCAGACCTTGCGTGACAACAAATTAGATGCACCTCTGTCATATCGTACTCGTTCAGGCTCTCATAGTGCGTCTTTTGCATCAGATTGCTATGCTATGGCTGCATCTAGTCTCTGTGATGAGAATGAACCTGTTTCGTTTGATGAAGCACAAAATTCAGAAAATTGGATGGCCGCTATGCAATCTGAATATGATGCTATAATGAAAATGGTACTTGGTCTTAATGTGACTTGCCTCCTGGCAAGAAGGCCATTGGCACTAAGTGGGTATACAAGCTAAAGTGTAAACCCGATGGTACAGTTAACAGGTCTGACTAGGGCACCCTCTTGCCCTATATGCTCCCATGATGAAAAGAGGGTGGCCCTATAACTAGGGTGACCTTTCACCCTATATGATCCCGTGAGACACCACCCCTAGGGAGACCCCTAGCCGTGTGAGATGGAAATTCCATGACAGAATGAGAATACAAGAATATTGCAGAATGGGTATACAATACTATGCTAGAATGGGAACACAAGAATATTGTGGCAATGACATATCACTCCAATTGAAGCTAGCAACTCAAGACACCATTTGAAGTATTCTAATTAGGAGGAACCCTTTGAGGACTTGAGGAACATTGTTCCTAGGTGAGCTCTAGCCCTAAGGCGACCTCTCCACTCATTGCATCTTATAGGCTTCAACTACATTGGAGGGTGAGCCAAGCACAAGGCAACCCCAAGTTTCATGGGCAACTATACCACCTTAGAAGGTAGGCGACTATGCCTCCTTAGGGTGAGTACTTACATTGAGTAAGGCGATCATATCCATATGGTCTCTATAAGGCAACTTTACTCTAGCAAGGTGACCCCAGTACTTCGATCCACCACTAGGGTGACTGATAGAGTAGGGCAACTTCATATTGTGCATATTGGGCAACTTCCATATAAGGCATATAGGTGGGTGACTCCATGCAAATACTCATTGTGTGAGACTTCAGAAAGTGAATACAAGGAGCTAAGGTAGGAGTTAAATCAATTACAAGGAGCTAAGGCAATTACACAACAACCATTGGTTATACACTTCATTTAAGGTAACTATTTCAATTCTTCTATCAAGGGCTTGACTACATTTGAAGGTTGTGAAGTGGGAATTATCAATCTATAGAAGTTCTACTCTTTTGGAAGATGTTAAACTCATTGCAAATGAAGATGTACAATGGTAAGGAACAAAGGCTTGGGGTGGCCCAAAAGTACCACATTTCCAAAACACGACATCCCCGCCACCTCTTTTGGCACATCCAAAATAGGGTGTCACCTCCATCTCTTTTTGGCACTACCAAAATAGGGCACTGCCTCCACCCATTTTTGGCACATTTGAAATTTGGCGACTTCTCTACCTACTTTTGGCATGAGTACCCTCGCTGACACGTGACTACTCATTTTGACACAGAACAAGGAAAATCTCTCTCAAGTTGTCAATAAGTGGTAAAACTATAAATAAATGCAGGGAAAGCTAGCACAAGCTCTAGGGATGTCAAAATATTGGAGGACTAAAAGTGGTTGGTAACAGGTACCAAAATTATCACACTACCGCCAATCTTGTAAGTTTGGAGCTTTTGTTTGTATTCAAAACTTAATAGTACATTGATTGTTGTGCTCCCAAGATTATTTTTTTTATTCTAGTTGTTTTATGTGTGTTTTCTCTTCTCACTCAAAATAAGCACTCAAGAACAAACTATATCATGGACAAAAATGGGGGGAGAATATTGCCTTGATCCTAAGAAGGCCTTGTCAATTTTCTCAATACATTGAAATCATTTCTATAAGTAATATGAGAGACAATGTTAGCAACTTTTTAATACATATGCAAAAACCATTGATGGTTCTATCACACCACAAATAAATGTATTGTTTAGTTTGCAAAATCATCATCAGAAATATGGATGATATTATACTTGTATCTATGGTGTCAATAACTAGATAGCCATCTAGATAGGTGAATATCTCATTATAGACCCCATCTCTAAAATCGTAAAGTGCATTCCCTACAAATGTTTCTAATATTTATTTTTTATATTATAAAAGTAAATTAATTTTTAAAAGAATGTCTAATCTTATGATTATCAAAGATCATTATAACCTTGAAGGCTCATTGGTGATCGAGAATGAACACTTCTATGTGACTAATAAGAGAAAATAGGCCCTCTTAGGATTTTTTATTTTTGTGGAAATAGAATCCATGTTTTCTCAAGTTCTCTAAGGACATGCAAAGACCAACCATGAGGACTTACGCATTCAAACTAGTCTTATAATTATGAAAATATTAGAATAACCCCAGTAGGATATTTTCATGAAAATTCAACTAGTGTCACCAAAATAGACACCAATTTTTCATAATATGATATTGATTCAGAACATAAAAAATGGTTTGGTATTTATTCAAATAATATGCACAAAATGAGCCCAAGACCCAAAGAAATAAACTTAAAAATGATAAATTTTATAATTATTATATATTCTTTGATAATATATTGACAATGAATGGAAAATCGAAATTATATTCTCATATTAACTATCTAGATCATCCAATAGAGAGAGAGGGTACGGTAGAACTCTCTATGCACTTTGAAAAGCTAAGATAATAGAGGGTGTGATTAACAATACAATAATATTAGAAACCGCAATGAAACTCAATGCAAACTTTGGAGGTCACCTGCTATTTTCCCTTACCATTCAAATTCACATACATGTGAAATGTAGATCCAATCAAATCAAAAGATGGCCTACTCTTTTCTTGGATGATTAGTCCCTATTCCATCCAATTTCTGTGCAAAACTAATGGAGGAGATCCTTCTTGTTAATAAGGTCTTAAAACATTATTTGATCTTAAAACAACTAGAATTAAGATACCTTTCTCTTAAGGTTACCAATTTCTACCTTACACACCTAATAGATTTATCCTTCAAAGAAGAGGATCTCATGAGTGCCAGTAATCTTTAGTATGATCTTTTAACCTCTATAGGGTGATGCAAACACAAATTTGTACATGTAAATAAATTGTCATAGTTATTCTAATAAAGGGGGATACTTCCATGAAATTTCGACTAGGAAAATAATTTGGAATCTTGAGGATTTACAAGGTGACCTCCTTAACTAATAACCTCCCTGTCTTTCTCGTAAGAACTCTTTGGTTGGTTATGAAAGTATAAAATTTGAATCAAAAGTTTTCCTTTTCTCTCTGATGTTCTACTTGGTATCTCCTCAATGATAAAGATTTTATTATTCAAAATTGATTGAGCATAAGAATTAGGTGTATCCGTTTTACTAGATGCACTAGGAGATTCAGGTTGAGTAGAAGATTCAAGCTCAAAGTGTTACTTTAGAGATTGAGGTTGATTAAGTTGACCAAGTTGACTTCTCACTCAAGTTTATAGAGTTTATGAGGTTGATTCTATGATTCATGTTGAGATTATGAACTTGGGCAAGAAGATGGGATGGAAAAAAAAGAAGATATTTTGTGCCATCTATAATTTCATTGTCACTTTCCACATTATCTTTTGTGCTAAAAAAAGTGTGGTGCAAGATGAGCATGCAAACATTCATTCATATAAGCAAAACATTGAGGCACCACACATATATTCATTTTGCACATATAAGCAATTGCATAACTAATGTATATCTAAAATGTTTTTTTCTTCTATTACCATTTCATCGATGATAAAGAGATCCTTATGGGAGGCTAATCCATCTATACTTAACAAAAATGTCATTTCTCATGCTAATATATATCTAATATGTTTTTTCTTGAGTGTTTGCATAACTAATACATATCTAATAGTTTCTTTCTTGGAAATGCCTTTCGTTGTTGCTTGCCCATCATACAAGCTTCACAAAGTTCCCGCAACTCTGAAAATGCAGGCAAATGAGCAACCATCCTTGTTCTTTGCATCTCCTTCAAAACTGCAAATCCAAGATGCCCAAATCATTGGTGCCATAACCTGCTTACATCTTTATCTTCTGTAGCAGTTAAAGCACTTAACTCATATAAGTTATCCCGCCGTATGCCTTTACCTACAACATTACCTTATGAATCCATGATTTTTGCACCACTCTTATTGAAGTGAACTTCAAGTCCACGATCTGTTATTGCCAAAACTGACAACAAATTTCTTTTAAGTGTAGGTACATAGAGAACATCAGATAACTTTTTCTCAACACCGGGATAAGTGATAAAAGAGATGGTTCCAGTTCCTTCAGCTAGACACTTGGAGACATTTCCCACCACTACATTGATGGATTCCCGCAGAGGCGCTAGGGAACTATACCAATCCTTTTTACTGGTCATATGGCGAGAAGCTCCACTATATAAAATACATGGTTCATCAACACGAGCTTGAGCAGATGAGCATACCTCTTCAATAGCTACCCAAAGTTCTAGTTCTGTGTTGTTTGCAGACTCTTTGTTCTTCCATGATGATTTACAGTCTCATTTCGTTCATCAGCTTGCTTCTTTCTGCAATCCTTGATGGCATGGCCTTTCTTTTCGCAATAGAAGCAACTTCCTGTGAAATTTTTCTTCTTTGGCTTCTTCTTTGATCCATCAGAAGAGCCTTTACCTTTTGCATTTGCTGAGAATGCAGCATCACTTGTACTTTGCCGATTCTTCAGCCGCATCTCTTCTTCTAAAAGCATCGCACAAAACTCTTCAAATGTAAGGGGAGTTGTTCTTACCTGAGTGTTAAGGGTTGTTACTAATCCATCATACTTTGCTGGAAGAACATGTACACATCTTCAAGCCAGCTCTTCTAGTGTTATAACAACACCAACTGTAGCCAATTGATCTTGAAGATGTTTTATCCATTTGATAAAATCTTCAGCCTTTTCAGAATCAGAATGCTTTTCATTTGCCGACTGATTTTCTAAATTTTGTATCCTAGTGTGGTTCTTGGTCTCATATTGACGAGCCAATATGCCCCAAGCCTCATGTGCTTTAGTAGTATGTTGAACTAAAGTAAGCACAGAATCACTTACACTAGTGACAATCGCACATAATGCATCAGTATTCCGCCTCTTCCAAGCTCGTAGAAGATCTGGATCTGGCTGAATGATCAATCTTGAATTTGCTGGATCTTCAACTGGTATAGGCTCTGGATCCAATCTCATCGGTCCCATGACAGTGTCAAGTAATTCATAGGAGTCCAAAATTGTAGAAATTTTGAACTTCCAGAGTGTATAGTTGGTTCCATCTAGCTTCCCTTTAGTGCATGCAGGTGGGCGAATTCGAATAGGTGAAGCATTAACATTAGTTGAAGCACCAAGACCAGTGTTTGACGATGAATCCATCATGTAATCACTCGAATAATCTACTAATATTCTACTCTGCTACTAGGCTAAAATAGTGATACTACTCAAGCTATTCGAACCTTATGGCTCTAATACCATGTAAGACAATAGTTACGCAATATAACATAGGAGCAATAGCAGAGAAGATAACAGATATAGGAGAATCTCAAAAATTTTCTACTAGCAACAAGTACAAAGATGATGGCGTTGTCCACCCGTGCGCTCTCAAGGTAGAGTTGAATGGTGATCTAGACAACTCTAGATAGGGAGATAGAAGGTAGAGGTATGCTGGCTCAATTCAATGTCTTAGGTAGTGCAGAAGTCATGTATATAGGATCATGGGTGGCCTTCCATGGACGGCTATACATGGGCGGTAGAGCATGGGCGGCCACCACCCCCGTAATTGCCATACACGGCTTAGATCCGTTGAACCGACCTAACAAATATAAATGATTTTTGACTCTGACAGGGAATATTCCCTTTACCGTCGCGTCGGGGGCGCTGCCCTCGGACCCCCACCAGGGGACCCTGGTAACTCCCTTTCCTAACAATACCTTACATGGTCCAATATGACCTTCATCCAACATGCAAGTTGGGATTCCCATCAATTGGGTAATGCACGCTTGGCTTCTCCTCATAATGGGGGCCTTACAAAATGTGAATACAATCATGAGGGGTAGACATTGATCATATACTAACACAAAGTACCTATTAGATTTTATTGTGCTAATCACGTCTAAAAGTTCTATTTGACATTTCACAGCTAGGGTAGTTTCTATGCTAGTTTTTTGGACCATCTTCATCACTTGGCAACTCAAGTTTCCACCTACTCCAAGCTTCCTCAATTTCTTTTGATACAATGCCTTCTTCAACCTACACACTTTCATGCCCTTTTTGCACAAAACAATGTGGTTGAAATACATACACTTCTTCATGCAGATCACTGTTCAAAAATGTATTTTTAATGTCCATTTCATGTACATTCCAACCATGGTGAGTTGCAAATGCATAGATACTACAAATAATGGTCATTTGGCACGTCGGAGAAAAAGTCTCATCAAAATCAATGTCTTTCTCTTGAGCATAACCTTTGGCAACAAGCTTAGCCTTATACCTATTAATTGTTATATCATTCTTATATTGCAACTTGTATATCAATTTAGTGTCAATGGACTTTTTGCCTAGAGTCAAATCACATAAAGAACAAGTACCATTCTTCATAATAGCATCATATTTTGATTGCACTACAGCCATCCAATTTTTTCAATTTTGTGCTTCATCGAAAGAAATAAGCTCATTCTCATCACAAAGATAAGACAACCATTACATAACAAAATGATGCAAAGGAAGCACTATGAGAGCCCAAACGAGTATGATATGACAAAGATGCATCTAATTTGGTATGGCTCAAATCTTTCACTATCCATTTAGGCATAATTTTTTCCTCTTCTATGTGAGCCCTCTCATCAATAAGGGAATCATGTAAATCTGCATCAAAAATGGAAGGATTTGTATCATCATTTGAAACTTGTAAAGGTTGAGAAATTGCCTCACTAAGACTGACACTTGATTGTCAACCTATAGAAAGAGGAAGCAAAGTGTCATACACATCCTTTGACATGGTTGATGTCTCCTTGGTACATGAAAGTAGGGGTTGTATTGTATCTTCCACAAAAAACATCATGATGAACCAAATTGCCTTTAGTCTATAGATGATAAAAACAATATCCTTTGCTTTTAGAACTCTATCCAACAAAGACACATTCACTACCTTATCATCAGCATTTGTATATTGTTGTTCAAGCACTATTGCTTATGCAAAACAACCAAAACACATAAATGCACAACGGATGGCTTGCAATGATGCAGAACCTCATAGGGAGTGATAGAGAGCAATGCTTTGATTGGTTACATATTAAGTACATATAATGTACACATAGAAGCCTCAAACTAGACACTATGTGGTAGAACCTGACTATTGATCATACACCTACCATTTCCATGAGACATATTCTTCCTCTCAACAATGCCATTCTTTTGAGGTGCATATGAAATTTTACATTGATTTTTTGTCACATGATTATCCAGAAGCACAAAACACAAAAGACACATGCTCCCTCCCTCGATCAAAACAGAGGGTGCCCATTTTATATGCTAACATATTTTCAACCATAAGCAAGAACTATTTAAAGCACATAAATAATTCCAACTTTGTTTCAATGGATGAACCTATGCATGCTTGGAAAACTAACCAATGAAAGTCATAATGTATAGGTAATTCCCAAATGAAGGTGTCTACATAGGACCATAGACATCACTATGAACAACCTATAGTTTACGTACAGCTCTAAATGAACCATATTTTTTGGGAAGGAAGAATGTTGCATTTTTACCCAAAATACAGCCTTCCCAAACATGTTTAGAGGGTGCCTCAATTTTGGGAAGAGACAACATCATTTCAAATTTCTGCACAGGAAGTAAGCCCGTGAATTAGATGAACAAAGTGTCCATGCCAAAGCTTTGCATCTAAAATAGCTCGAGAATGATGATCTACACATGATAAATCATTCTTAGATTTTGCATGATCTAAGAGCTTCTACAACACATCACATAAAATGCCAAAAGTGGTGACAACATCGTCATTCGAGAGATCATGAACTCAGTATCTCTCATCAGAAAAATTGACAAAACATCCAATCTTCTCTAGTGTTGAAATTGATCACATATTTTTTCTTGATATCTGGCATATATAAGGCATCTGATAATGTGAAAGCAACAATAGGTAGAATTTCTTGCTTTGCATGGATTGATCTTCTTGTAGAAAAAAAGAGACAAACTCCTCAAAGGTTAAGGCATTTGGATTTTTTCTCATCATAAATTAAAGAGTGGAAGGAAAACTATGATATGAATCTTGAATAGCATTTAAAGATAGTCTAAACAAGAGAAAAAAATGGAAAGATTTCATCAAGAAAAACCAATTGCTCTTTGATATCTTTGATCTTTGTCTAAAAACAAGCCATTGAATCTCCTTTATTCATATGCTTACTCTCCAATTATTTTCGGATGTAAGCAATAGGAGATTCATTTCTTGTTTGGTATAATGTTGTAAGAGTATCCCAAGAATTTTGTTGTATTGTGGGATTCAAAGTGAGGGTAAATTTCATGTTTGACAAACAAACCTATCAAGGCATGTGCTTGTGTATCTCTGTGATCCCAATGAATTTACTCTATAGTAGTTGTAGTAGGAACTGTAGCATGACTAGGCAATTGAAGATCATCATCTTCAACACCATCTGCATCATCTTCAATCACTATATTTGCATGTGTTGTAGGACGTTTTTCAAAACCGTGCACAATATTCCACAATCCATTTGCTACCAATACATGACACATCATGTATGCCCACAATGGGTAATTAGTAGCACCCAACTTATCCTCAATAGCCAACATGCAGAATACATCATTGAATTCATCCATTGCTAGTAAATACCTTGATCTTGAAAATTGATTGTATCTCAAAATGCTGAGCAAAGTCAAGCTTTGTTAGATTTGTAATGAACTTTGAGCTTCTTGTACTAGCAAACCACAAAACAAAGTTCTTTTGAACTCCTTATCATCCCAAATATGCTTAACAATTTTCATGCAATTTTGATATTGTGATTGGAGGGTTGTCGATGCCATCCAATAGAAAGTGGCCACCTACTCTAATACCAATTGCTGGAGTTCAAGACCTACAAAAGCACATGAAAAACACAAGGAGGAAGAAGAATCTTGGGTAACAACACAATATTGCATGTATCACCAAGTGAATGTACAAAGGTAAGTGATCCGTTAGCATGTGTATATACAAACCGAGGGGAAAAACCTCTTAAAGAAGGGAAAAGGGTCCCCAAGAATCCTAAGTGTGTTCACACATATCACTACCAAAATATATCAACATTCAAAATGGAAAACATATAGGTGCTACATTCCAACAACAAGGGAGAAGAAAGAAGTTCAACCATAATAAGGCATCCGATTTCAAGGTTAATTTATGATAAGTTCCTTGCTAGGCATTATGCATATATGCCTAATCTTATCAAAGCAAGAGCCATCCACCTATGAAGAGAAAAAGGACACAAAGGAGTTGCAAGAAGCTATGGAAGAGGAGTACAAAGCATTAGAGGAAAAAAAGATTAGATTATAGTGCCAAAGCAAGAGGGAATGAAGGTAATAGTAAATAAATGGGTGTACTAAGTTAAAAGAAACTCTCATGGTACAATTGCTAGGTATAAGGCAAGGCTTGTGACAAAAGTATTTTCCCAATCATATGGGATAGAGTATGAAGAGACTTTTAATCATGTTGCCAAAATGATCATAGTAAGGGCTATCATTGGAGAAGCCACTTCAAGGCAAAGACCTCTATACCAATTGGATGTAAAGAATGTAATTTTGAATGGTAATTTGCAAGAAACCATTTACATGACCCAACCTCTAGGGTTTGAAGACTCCAAGCATCCTTGCATGGTCTCAAGCAAGCCCATAGGTCTTGGAATCAAATGCTTCTAGAGTATCTTTGAAGGTGTGGATATCAATCAAAGTGATATAGGCACTTCCTTATATCTCACAAGAGAAGGACAAAAGGTATTCTACATAAACATATATGTAGATCATTTATTATGATAGGAAGTGGTGGTCCACCTATCAAGTCTATCAAATCAAAGCTTGGGAAGGAATCCAAGGTCTCTACTCTTGGAAATATCAAATACTTTTTGGCTATTTAAGTCATTTATATGAAGAAAGGTGTATATTTGGCACAAAGGGGATATCTATTAGATGTTTTGTACATGGTATGAGTGGATCTAAGCCACTCATACAACTTATAGAACCAAATTCAAAGTTTTATAATGGTGAAGGACAACCACTTTAAGATATTGCAACATATAGAAGCATAGTTGGAAGCTTAAACTACAATTATAATCATAAGACCAGATCTAGCTTATGTTGTATGAGTATTATCTCAATGCTTGAATGCACCCACTAATGTTCACTTGAATGAAATTACGAGAGTGCTTCACATATATCAAGGACATACTCAATGAAGGGTTATTGTATCCTTGTGCTCATGGAATACAACCTAAAGATTTCAATGATGTTGATTAGGTTGGATCGAAGGAGGATAGAATGAGTACACCTAGCTATGTCTTTATGATAGGTCCAAAGATCATCTCTTGGATGTCTAAGAAGTAACCCACAGTCACCTTATCCCTTGCAACATGTGAGATCATGTGGCTTAAGAAGTTGTTCAAGGACTTGCATTTGGAATTTGAGGAGTTCACTTTATTTGGAGAATATTTCATGCAAGCACATGGAGGTTCGTTATCACTTCGTTAGAGAAAAGGTCTTAGCCAAGGAGATGGATATCAAGTAAATCAACACTAAAGAGAAGATGGTTGACATTATGAGAAATTTTATGAATGCCATAATCTTTGAGATCATATCGCTCACAACATAGTGTAACTAATGCATCATTTCATTATCATTAAAGAGATTATGAATTGTACACTTCTCATCAACAAACTTTACTACCAAGTCAATATTGGGTAGTACTCACACTAATAATAGATTCTTCTTGATCCATGGCACATATAAAGCATCTAATAATGTGAGTGTCCTACCATTAATAGTGTTAAGGATATTTTTTCCAATTCCCATGATAAGATAAAAGTTGTTTGCATGTGTGATTGTATTCCCATCAAGGATTGACTCAAGTGCAATGAGAAAATTACATTGAGAGATAATATGTTTGGTTGCACCATTGACAAATTATTGAACATCTCAGTCCACAATAGGCATGTGTTGGTCATGAGATGATTTATTGTATCTACATTATGACATAACAGTAAATTCCCATTATTCATTTTGAACTAGGTTAGCAGACTTTATAGTGGAGGAAAACTGTCCTTGATAACTATTTCTATATCTTTCTTCTTTGCCTCCTTGACATCAAGTTTAAAGGAATTCTTTATAACATAACTATTTTCCCTATAATACTTGTAAACCTGTTTTTGTTGATCTTTTGTCTTATCATCTTTGACTTCCTTCTTTGATTGTATAACATTTTTATATTATTTTCCTTTCTAACTAGCCACAAAAGTTTGATTTGCAACACTGGCAATGAACTTATTTGTTTAAATTTTGATTTGCTTGAAGTAAAACAAAAACTTAGTCCTCAAATATTAATGCATTTGGATTTCCCTTCGTTATGAATCAAAAAATAAAAGCAAAAATCTTATAAGAATCAGGAAGCCTTTGAAAATTTCTCTCTAGAAAAAAAATCACTTATAGCAATCAGTTGCTCCTTCAAATCGTCGATCTTTGTAATAAAATTGTCCATAGAATCAAATTAATTTATATGTTCACTCTCAATTGTTTTCAAAGGTAAGAAATAGGAGCCCCATTTTTTGCTTGATATAATGTGGCAAAAGTATCTCAAACATGCTTGACTGTTTTGCATGAGCGAATATGAGGTATAAGGGAACGCTTGACAAACAAAGCAATCAAGGCATATTTGTGTGCAACTTTTAAAGGTTTATATCATCATGAGTTTAATCATAGCATTGTCAGTGGATGTACAGTATCATTGTAGTCTCTATCTCGTTTACGCCACTTGGATATGGCTTAGCTTATCAGTTGCACACATTTTCTGAGAGTTGATTTTGGATCTTGGCTAGTGCTTGTATTCTTGTTTTTTATGCAGATACATGATCTAGATTGGAGCCTCAATTGCACATTCGTTTGTCACCTTGATTGGCTATTCTATTAGCATATGATCATTGATTTGATATCTATTTGCTAGTGTGATTCTTGGCATATATGGATGGTGATTCCCATATGGTTATTTTGGTTCTAGAGTCCATTTTACAAAGGAGATCTAGGTCTAGTAGATCCTTTATGCTTGTGAGATAGCTTAGGATCATTACTTACCTCCATTCATTTGGACTTTAATTATCTCTATTGATTTGGACCATCACAGGTTATTCATGATATGTTGGACCATCTTGCAAGCTTCATTCTTGAGTGGGAGATGTATCGCTATTGTATTGGCATGTATTGCCATTAGTTTTTGGCATGTGTATTTGCCATTATCTTTGATTGGATCAGTGATAGTTACTCATTGTTCTTTTGCTACTAGTTATCTTGTTTGATTGCTCAGTTTATAGGAGATACTCTATCGAAACTTTTTCAGGGCTCTTTCACATCTACTTGGTCAATTTGGAGACTTGGTGAGCAGGATTATGCTCATGGTTTTATGTGCATGCTAGATGCATTGTTATGTGACAGGTGGTTCACATGGTTTCTTCTTCAATGAGACATTTGTGATGTGATTTATGCATATGGATATGCAGGTGTGATCCTATTAGTGATAGAGTATTGTTTCTAGTCTCTTGTTATATTTATAGTCACTTGGATTGCCAGCATGGTGTCTTCTCGATTTGATGGCACTAACTTTTCAAGATGGAAAGATCAGATGTGGCATACATTGGTTCGTGCACATGTATATGCATAGAGATGCACAAAGACCTCGTGCCATGGCCGGCCACATATGGATGGATATGGATGCATTGGCCAGCTCCTATATATGATTATAGCTTGTGGATGCTATATACGAGTCTGTGATGTATGAGGAGACAAGTAGTGCAATATGGCAGAGACTACATGATATGTATGCGAGTCCATTGACTCATGTGAGATGTAGATCGCATCGATAACTTCGATGTTGGCACTTTGGTCGTGAGGGCCATATTTGACAACATTGCTTCAAGCATATGCAACAATGGTAGTGGTTTCAAGAGAGTCTATGGCAGTTGATTATGCCAATGATGGTGATATCACTTTCTCCTATGGTTCATCTTAGGATTCCTATTGTTCATTGGATAGCACACATATGGCTTGGTTGATTGATGCATTAGCCGGTTTTCATGTTACTCCATATCGTGAGTGGTTTTGTCGATTCTCAAGTGAGAATCATGGATGTATGCATATGCCTGATGGTACGACATATAACATTGAGGGTGCAGGAGATGTATGCCTTACGCTACCTAGTGAAGCATCACTTATTCTCAAACATGTACGTTATGTGCCTTCATTCCCTATGAGCTTGATTTCAATTAGCCAATTACACGAGAACGGATGTTATGCATTCCTTGGTGAGAATCATTTTCAATTGCAATTTGGAGAGCTTATGCTTGTCAAAGGTGCTAGGATTGGGCACAAGTATCCACTGTAGGTACTTCATGTGAGAAACAGTCTCGTCTCAGTGGGAATTTAGCCTTATATGCAGTGTGACACTCATCATGCCTCATTTGGTCTACCTACACATAGATCTGTTGACATTCATGATGCACATGTATGGCAGGATTCAAATGTTAAGATGGATGCACAAGTAGAGCATGTTTTGGATGATCATGATGCTTATAGAGAGCATGATTTTATTGATCATGTCGATGCTCTTATGGAGCACACTTCAGATGATAAGCTAGATGCTTTAGAGCATAATGTGGATGCTCATGTAGAGCGAAGTGATGAAATTCAGTTAGAGTTTGATCATCAGTTTGATGTTGGTGTTGATGTTGTGTAGTTAGCTCATATGGAGCATGATGATACACATAGTCTAGTAGAGAAGGATAGCTCTTATGATACACAGTGTATGCTTGAGCAGTTTAGCTCTCAGGGTGCACATCTAGATACATCCTTAGTTGATGGGATGGTTGATTTGGATGTTGATGAGTCATCGATCATGCAGTCATTCTTAGATTCGCTCATGCCAGATGTTGGCACAAATATGTCTGGACATGTTGTTCTTGATGATGCTGCTTTGGATGCCTTGGATACAAGCATGGCTGATATACTTAGGTTAGCCATGATAGCACAAGTTTCGTCAATATTTGGGATTCCAATGTATGAGTTGTTATGCTCAAGACTAGATGTTGTAGTTGTTATTCGAGCATTTGCACTTGGAGTTGTCAGCCGTTCGATGATTGACACAAGCATAGAGCGAGTGGGAGCTTTGCAAGAACTTCATCAGTTCTTCCATTAGTCATATGTGAGCTTGACTCTTGTCGATGTGTCTAGAACAGTTTGAGATGCATGGATACACCTTGTTTGAGGCAGTTGGTGTAGGCTAATTTGTATGGGTTGAGATATGAACTCTTGCTATACATTAGTGTACAATCCTATATCATTCTTTTTATGTGTTACCACTTATGGTCACATTGATCCTAAAGTGGGAGAATGTTGGGGATGTAAGGATCATGTCACCTTACCCATGTATTTATATATATACATCATATATAGTGCATTTCCTCAAGGGAGATCATTATGTGGGTTTCGAGGCTCCCACGCATGTGTGCGCGTCTCTCTTCTCTTCTCTCTCCCTCCATCTCCTCCTTGCTCCTCTTGTTCTGCACACCAATGCCCTTCATAAGTTGCAAGAGGATTGAAAACAAGAACTACACCAAATTAGAACTTGCAAAATCATCTACATCAACTTTTTTTTGAACATTTATAGTTGTAAAAGGACATATTTCAACACTCTACACAATATTCCACAATCTTTCTATACCCAATACACAATGCATCATGTGTGCCTACAAACGGTAGTTAGAATCATCCAACTTATCCTCAATATTCAACATGTGGAATACATATTTGTTCTCGCACATGGACAATGATTGTATCATGATGCACAAAATCAGCTATTTCTTGAAAATGTTCAATAGAATTACCCTTTGGAACTCCACTGTCCTTGTAGAAGACTTCAGAGTGCTTGTACTCACGAACAAAAACCCAATGAAAGTTGCCACAAAAGGAAAAAAATTCTTGCAGATGAATTGCAATAATGCATTCAAAATCCCAAATAAGCTCATATCAGATGTTGGACAACACAAAATGTTAAATATTTTGTAATATATATCGCCTTGAGAATGCTTATCAATTTTTCTAATGATCTAAGAAAGTGAGGGTGCACCAGCAATGCATCTCAAGCAACAACTATCTACTTTGATACCAATCATTGGAGTTTGTGGAGCGAGAATGCACAGCATGAGGAAGAAGAAGAAACTTGGGAGCACAATACACAATGTATTACAAAGTGTGCAATGTACAAAGTTAAGTAACTCATTTGGACTATTGAGCTATATACGAGTCAAGGGGAAAAAACCTTTTAAAGAGAGAAAAAAGCAGTCCAACAATCCTAAGTGTGTTCACACACATCATTACTAAAATTTACTAATGCCTACAACTTCATTTTTTGAAATAGAACACTTTTTGAAGGTTCTCCATCAACTTTGGGTTATTCTTGTATTGGAGTCTTCAACTAGGAGAAGGTCAAGTGAGTTTATTCTCAACTTCATCTACATTATTTATCAATTTATGTAGTTGTTCTCTCTATTTTCTCTAGGATATTCTTAAAAAATGTGTTATTTAAATGAAGAATGTTGATAGACCCAAGTGCAAAGCAAGGCTAACTGGAAAGGGGCATGCGCAAAAAGAAGGTATTGACTTTCAAGCATTTTCTCCTATGGTTAAAAGGACTAGCGTATACACATTATTTACTCTCATCATTGCTCTTGATTATGAGGTATATGGGATGAATGTAAAGACCACTTTCTTGCATGATAACATTGATGAACAACTAGTTATAGATGAAACAACAAGATGGGTTTGTAATTATTGGCAAGAAAAATCTTGGCATTAATGGATAGCTGGTTGCCGGTACAAGTAGATGAGTTTGCAATCATTAGCAGGAAAAAAATTGACATCTACGAACAGCTAGCAATACATGAAGTAGCTAGATGCATTTGCAAAAATTGGTAAGTTGATGGGCCAAAGCAAGCCATTAAACAAAAACATAAAAAGCTCAAAGCATTTATGTTCTCACATAACTCTAAGCAAAACCATGCAGATCAATAAGGACACAAATGGAAACTTGATGCTAGCTTTATGAGGGTCATCGCACATCCTTCAACTTATAGCTCGTTTATATTTTCCATGATTGCTTCACAGCTCAACATTGCCCATGCACGGATAGTTTTTAGCACATTCGCATCAAACCTTTGATAAGAACATTGGAATGCTACCAATTCTACTATGAGATATTGGAAGGATAAAACATTAGCATGTATTTGTTATGGAAAGGATACATTGAATTTGCATGGATCGTATGATTCAAACATGACACACAATGTTAATACTCAAAAATCCATTAGTAATTACATATTTGCATTTGCAATCCTTGTCCTCTGAATTCCAAAGGATAACTACACTCCCTCCTACTTGGGCTAAATATATTCAAGCCAATAAGCTTCCAAAGAAATCAAGTGGTTCACACATGCAATGATTTTGGTTCATCAAAGTGGACTTCAATCCTACACTATGATAATCAAAGTATCAGCTTTCCAACTAAGAATGCATGCTTCATGCACACACCAAACATATTTATATGAGATGTCACATCATTGAAGAGCCAATAAAGGATGGGTGATAGTAGATACCCTTTGTTAAGTTCAATACAATGCAAAATATTGCAAAGACGCTCATTACGTGCCTTTCCAAGGTGCAATACCAACATTGCATATAGAATGCAAGAGTTACATGACTTAAAGGAGCATCTCTCCTTCTTTCAAGTGGGAGGTTCATGAGTTGAAGAATCCAAGGATCCTCCACTATGCTAGCATATATTTTAATGCATTCATGTGGAAGCTAGGCCCATAACTTTCCCACATATATTTTTTTCTTTATTTGTTTGTCCAACAATTGACCAACGCCTAGGCATATTTATTCATTCATGCATGTTGCATCACATGAGCCAATTCATATTCGGTTAAGTGAAGACAAAATTTCTTTCAAAAAACCCAATATCCAGACCCTAAAAAATAAAGAGCCTTCTAAAGGTCTATGGACCCTCTCTTTTGCTCCATCAATCTTCTTGCATCAAATATTTATCACCCTCCTTTTCTCTCTCTTGTTAGAGACCTTTTAAATTTTAGGAAGTTTGATCACAAAGTTTTTTATGTGGGATAACCTTCACAAGAGATATTCAAAATTTAATGTCCATCTAAATGTGAACAAGACACAACTCAATTCCAAGTAAAAATTTAAGCTGTTGTGGTACTTAGGAAATGAAAAAGAAGAACATGACATTTGACATCAAAAAATTAAAAGTAGGTGATTTTAGGAAAAGTTGTCTACTTTTAGCACCCTAATAGACCTTTGTTCAGTTGGGTTGTCAATATAATATTGGATGACATGTGTAGCCACTTCATGTTCATGGAGTTGTAATCCCTTTGCCAGATCAAATTGCAATGCATCCCAATTAATGGCACCAGGGATCTTTGCATGTGGAGTCATGTAATATTCCGAATACATTGCCTGCTCGCATGCAAATAGTTGAAGGAGGTGTGTTGGTTTAGGCGTGAATACCTCAAAGTTATACGCTCAAAAACTTGTAGTGAACATATCTTCAAAAGTTTGTTTGCAGCATGTTGTGAGATATCTGATGTAGGCATGCCAAGCATAAGCCACACAGATGTTGGGAGTCCTGCTCATATCATAGCATCAACCAACAAATCATTTTTTTTTCTTTTTCACCTCTTTGTTTTTGTTTTTCACCTCTTTTTCATGGTGGTCATGAATGAGCTCATATAAATCATAGCATCTATATTATATTGGGTTTGGAATTGGAACGCCCAACATATGCATGAATTCCTTCTAAACATTGTTACATGGAAAGCTACATCAAATGAGATTCTAATATATGAGTCTTGAAGATCACCTGCTTCATGTCAAAAAATTTTAGCATCATTTGTGCTATGACACTTATACATTCTTCATGCATAGAAAGAATTGTGCTAAATTAGAGAGTGATATACATATGAATCAATCGGTATCTTCAACTCTATGCTCTCATCTACCTATTAAAGATCATATTGAGGTGTCTATGGAGAGAGAGAGAGAGAGAGAAAGTTTTGTTGATTTGTTGGCACAACCACATCAACCTACATATGCATCCCTGTGGTGGCACTTTCTTGTTCTCCATCATCTTGTCTCCCTATGAATGAATAGTTCAATATCAGCTTTAAATGGTCAATTACAACAGACGATTGTTACCCATCTCATATTTCATATGTTTTATTGTTGTACACCTCTATAATTAAAAATATAATTTAAGCTTTGTCCGTTTTTAGCTCATCCTCCATTTTTTGCCTCAAATCCACAAGAATAGTCTCGTTTCACTTCTTTATTTCAAATTACTTTTTTTGTCACTTATTTACATTCTCTTTATTGATTATACATTGTATTTCACAAACATGAAATCCAACAACTGATCTCAGACGCAAGAGACATGTACTCTTTTTAGCAATTAAATCTCCATCTAAAACAAAAATTTGTACGTATTCAACTATGCTCTCTTAATTCAACTTCCTCCTTTTCATCTCTATTTCAATCGAATTCCAATCTCTTTCTACTTGAACTTCCAACCCAATCTTTAATCATCAATTGTTTTGTTCAATATTTGAACAATCGTCTCAATTTTTAATTCAAAAAATCTACACATTTCATTCTAATTTTTCGTCTTCACTTATATCAAATCAATTTAATTCTATTATCAAGATCAGTTCAATTCATTGAGTTTCAACAATTCAATCATTTTTGGTTTTGTATATCAATTGCCATTATCAATAAGTATCTTAATCTATTCAGATTTTATTTTATATTTATTATCTCATCCCCCTTATTGTATATTCTATATACATTCCATTTTCAATTATGAATTCTCAACGTGTTGCTGCAACAGACTTCAAAACATTTGGCTTTCGCATTTGACATACTGAACTTCATTATCTTCTCATGAACCAAAATTTATAGAAGTTTATGAGAATGTAGATAAAAAGAATTGAAGGTGGTGAAAATTCTACTTCTGGTAAGGGAGGTACACCTAGTGGAAGGCAATACACAGCTAAACAAAATGAACATGCTCTATCACTTATTAAGCTTAAGTGATGAATGTATATTCATCATGTCACTAGTGTCTCACTTCTGCAACAAAAACATGGATCAAACTCACTTCTCACTAGTGATGAATGTATATTCATCATGTCACTTCTACCTTACGGGGATCGGTGTGTGTGTCTTTCCAAATTCATTGTACTCTCAAAAAAAAAAAAGATCAAACTCAACACCGTTTTTTGTCCAAAATTCAAGCCATCTATATTCTCGCTAATGATTGTTTTCTATCAATTGCAAATGTCTGATGCAATTTTACTTTCAATTTACCTAAATCTTTTGAATAGACATCTCCTCCAACTTGCTTTAATTTTTTTATTTTTTGAGTTGGGGATGGGGGCTCCAAGGAGCTATCCAACTAGGAAGGCAAAATATATTTGCCCACTTAATATTCCAAAGAAGACTAATATGTGACTTTCCAACACAAATCCAATGGCCAACTAATTCCGGAAAACCAATGCGATGAGACACCCGATGACCCGAACACAAGACTGGAGTATGAACAACTTTGAGCACAAGCTCACCACCTCTGAAACTGCCTACCTAGCATGTTCTCGAAAAAGAGAACGTTATACCCCACAAAAGAGCACCAACTCGTCGAAGGAGTCTACACCCAGTTTAGAGTCTCACATCTCCTCACTAGTAGGAGGTGAGGTTGTATCCATAATCATAAAGTGCCAAAGCTCAAAACATACATCCCTTTGGAATAATCATTTCCCTTGACCCAAAAGCATGCTGATGTTTGTCAAAAGATTTCCATTTTCATATTATACGCTACGAATGTTACCAAATCTTACCTTGGATGGAATCATAACTATTTTGGGAAAAAAAACAAAGAGATAAAAAATTCCTACAAAGTACAACAAAGAGCTTATGCTCCATACTAAGTCAAAACTAAAAAGAAAAATCAAAAGCAAAAAACCACTGCAAATATTATGGTAAAAAAGGATCATGATAAAAATGGTTCAAAATCCACCCTTGTAAAAGTCATGGTGCCAAGAATCAAAACGAGAAATCTTGTTACAAAGCAATGAAAGAATCAACTAATATATCAATTGAAGCTCCGTTCTAAAAGGCGTCTCTCCATATAAGAAGAAAAGGAACTCAAGATTTCTTGTTTCTCTCTAGCTCAGATTGAGGTGGAGATTGTTATAACTTTTAAAATTTAGAAAAGTTTAATCGTGTGTGTTTTTATATGCGGTAAACGTACTAGAGGTATTAAAGATTTAGTGTCCATCTGAATGCAAGCAAGATCCAGCTCAGCCCCGCGTAAAACAAAAACCATATTAATATTTGAAGTACATGAATTTTAAAAAGTTGCCTAATTTTTAGCAAACCACGCCCTATTTTTAGCTCATCCATTCTTCATAAATTAATATTAAAAACAAAAACCATGATATGTCATATATTAATATTTGAAGTACGTGACTTTTGAAAAGTTGCCTAATTTTTAGCAAACCACGCCCTATTTTTAGCTCATCCATTCTTCATAAATAAAGATTAACTACTGCGCTGAAGTAGAGGATGATATACAAATAAATCAGCTGGCGCCTGCAGCCCTATGTTCTCATGCCCCTATCAGAGACCACTGAAGATGCTATGCACCGTGTGAGTGAGAGAGAGAGAGAGAGAGAGAGAGAGAGAGAGAGTGAGAGAGAGAGAGAGAGAGATATGCTAGCACAATTGCATCAGTCTACGTATCCGTCCTGGTGGTATTTTTGCTCTTCATCATCAGCTTGTCTCCATTTAGTAATTCAATATCAGCTTTAACTGATCAATCACAGCGGGCTGGGTGTTATTCACATCACATTTCAAATGCGATATTGTACGTCTGTAATTAAAAATTAACTTTCATCTTCGTCGTTTTTTCTGCTCATGCTAACACTCTTGTTTAATATCTACTCATATAGTTCATTTGTTTGTTTATGTTCCAATTCACTTTGTCATTTCAGATTAACTCTTTTCGTCTAATGATTTGCTCTCTTTGCTGTTAATATATTAAATTTCATGGACATAGTGTTAATGTGTGTGTGTGTGTGTGTGTGTGTGTGTGTGTGTGTGTGTGTGTGCGCGTGTGTGTGTGTGTGTGTGTGTGTGCGCGCGTGCACCTGTGCCCTCCTAGTGCTTAAGCTCTCGATCTCCACGTTCACAATCAAGGATTGAATAGCTAAGGAAACTGTGCGGAACATACATCCTAAGAAGCTATCCATCTGGGTACTATTGGCTCACAGGAAGGCACTGCTATGAGGTCTCTCAAGTCGCTCATGCAATGTACATCCTATGACCATAGACAGGGTGATGCAAACCTAATGTTTATCCAGAGAGTTAACTCCCATGTTGGCCCCACTTCACACTCCCAAGTTGCTACAACATTTAAAACCAATTTTTTTGTTGAGACTTGAGATTATTCTTGTGAATTATTGTTATAACTTGAGCATACAAAAAATAATATATAGCTTCACTCTGCAAGTGATGGCTCAAATTTCTTTACGTACCTTCAGGAGCCATGAAGAAAAATCTAACTAACGTCCTCACAGTGTGAATTGCTCAAGTATTGACAGCATCTCAGCCATCTGATGAACAAACACTCAAGCCAGCCAAACAGAAACAGCATCCATCACGTGTAATGCTTTGTCCACAAAATGCAGAAATGACAAAACCTGAACTCTAAATTTGGAAATATGTAATGCAATGCATCACTACATCTCTGCTTGAATCAAGTTACTCAACGGATACATATTCACATAGCAACAAGCCATAACCAGCTTGTATCAAATGTTCATAGCCCTGGGAGAATATCTCCTATAAGTATTACAAGATGAAAGTGAATTTGCATGTTTGAATTGCTAGACAACTTATAAAATCCTCTCCATGAAGCCGCTTATCTCTTTCATGTAAATTTTATATTTCAACACTACTTTCAAACAGCAAAGATAAAGAAGCCTATGGATACGTACAACAAAAATACAGGGTAAACTGCCAGTGTTTTCCTGTTTGAAGAGACAGCTGCACTTACAAAGGGATATGCAGCCCAAGAACTCCATGCCAGTGTTATAAGAACTACAATTCCATTGACGATTGAGTGGCTCTTGAACATGCATATCAATGCACCAATATCTAATGGAAATAAGCAATAACCAAGAAGACTTAGACTCTGAAAAAATATGATGTGCCCACCCTGCAAAAAATAGACATAATTTTGCATCTATAATCATAATCCAAAAATAAAAAGGAAAATGACAACAACTTTCAGTAATTCAAGGGAAGAAACATCACATACCAGAAGAAGTACATTCAAAGTCAAGATAACTGCTCCAGCAGCCAATACAGCAAACACCACTGCAAAGACTCTGGACTGCAAACCAGATAAAGAGTCATATATTCATGAAAGGTATGAAACTTCAAAAGCAACCAGAAGCATAAGAAGACTGTACACATGCGATAATCATAAACGTTCAAACCAACTGTAAAGGTATCACAACAGCATAGTTGCATCCACAGACAAAAATTGAAGTTTAAAAAACGGCTAGCATAGAATAAGACACCCTACATTCAGATTTATGATTTTCAGCTATCTTTAGCTTGACAATCATCACCTATTTAAGGATTCCCCATCAGTTACAACTGATACTCGAAGAAAGGACGGCCTTCTGGATAAGTTCATTAGAGGTATCTTCATCAAATATGGAGATAAAGGTGAAATGGAATATCGAATGCGGTTACCTCAAGTTTCAACTTCAAGAAGGCAGTACCAACCAGATGATGTGTTTTCACCCAATGATTCTTCTGCACTACCTGGGTGATATGCTGCTTGCTGGGAAGAAAAAAAAAAACGCATAAAATGCTCTAAAATGGTGTTGCATTTTCTACAAAAGATCTTGATGAAGCTGCATATCTTCAGTTTAATGATAAACAGAGATGAGCAATGTTTTGTGTCCACCTCAAAAAAAATACATTGAAAAGGTGTTGGACAAGTTTAATATGGTTGATGCAAAAGCACTTAGCATGTGTTGCAGCTACAAGTTAAACTTCCAAATGATTGCCAAAATAATGATGAAGCACCCAACTCTATGAAAGATGTTCCTTGTGCATCAGCTTGTGGATGACTCATGTATGTCATGTTTGCTAGTGGACTAGATATTGCTCATGCAGTGGGAGTTATGAGCCAAACTATGGCTAATCCTAGCAAATCACATTGGGATGCAGTCAAATTCATTATGAGATACCTAAAAAAATGAAGGGGAAAAAGGTCAAAATGCCTATGTTACAGAAAGCTTCCATTAAAGTTGCAAGGATTATGTGACTCAAAAATGGCAGGTGATGTGTCTACACACAAGTACACTAGGGCAAGTGATGCATTTCATGATGCTCTACACTTCAAAAGTAATTGCACTATCCACTATACAAGCCAAGTATATTGGGAGCCATATGGTTAGCACCCCTATGTAGTGAGTTTGATATCGCTGATAGGACCCAAGTTCTTGGTTATGAAAGCCAAAATGACATATTTCTCGCTAACAAGTCATGTTTCATGCTTGCAAAGAGACACTGATGTGCAGTATCACTTCGTTAGAATGAGTACTTAGAGGATGGCCTGATTTTATTAGTTAAACTCAAAACACCACAGAATACTACAAATGATGTCACTAAGTGCATGCCAAAGGATCAACTTCAGCTATGTATACACGTGGTGGGAGCCACACAGTCTAAAAAATCTCCTTTCCCCTTCAAGTGGAAGGTTGTTCGATAATAAAAGCCCCAAAGACTCTCTAGCTGTACATATTGATGCTGCCATATTGTAGCTCTTCCAAATACATAAGTTATAAGCTGTTGGACACCTTGTCGATGATGAACAAAACACAACTCGATCTCTCCAAGTGAAGAAGATCATCATCTTCCAAGGTCAAGAGGTTCTCCTCCAAATGAGTGATGAATAATCTGTCCAATGAGCTATCTACTTATAGTTTTGGCTGCCACTATGAAAAGCACATCAAAAAAACCCACTTTTGGATTTTGGAATTCGCCGTGCGAAATCCAAAAATGACTTTTTTAAATAAAATTTTAATCATGTACTGTTGAATTAAGATATTCTAAGTCATATCCAATCAAGATTTGTGACTTCTCATTATTTTTTACCTTCCAAAAGTTTCTTTTCATACTTTGACCAGAATTTAGGGTTCGATTTTTCTCCTCAAATATGTTGCCATTTACCCAAGTGCTATACATGGAGAGCTTTTTATTTTCTACCTTCCAAAAGTTTCTTTTCATACTTTGACCAAAATTTAGGGTTTGATTTTTCTCCTCAAATATGTTGCCATTTACCCAAGTGCTATATATGGATGGATAGCTCCTGTGAACTCTTTCATAATCTGCAATAAAAAAATCTGCACATCTTTGACCATCTTGAATCTTGATCCATGACACATCTTGATGCCTTTCACCATGATTTGACTTGCAATTTTAGAGCCCCCTAGCAGAAGGTTGCTCCTATTTCCAACAATTCTATGTCCACAATATGTGGGCAAGAACCATGTTTGCTATTTTGACATCCTTCACCAAAAGAATGAAGGTGTCGATAGCCAAACAAAGTCTATGATGGTCATTCCATAAACATGGCTCACCCTAAAGGTGCCCATGATAGTGTGAATGATCAACTCATCCCATAGCACTCCTCTGCTCCTCCTAGTCCTCCATCCCTCAAGATGTCCTAACACAGTTCAACAACATTGTTCTATCTGAATGATGAGCCAACCTACTAGTGGTCACCCACTACCCTCTCTAGTAGAGTGCATCCACATCATGCCAAAAACAAAGACCGGGATGTGGTCTCATAAGTTTTAAAAAAAAAATGCAAAAAGGAATGTCATAAAATCCATAAATGCCCTAGCAATAAAACAACAAATCAGCCATACATAGTGGATGCACCTCCCCCGAGCAACCTATTGAGGAAATAAATTCCTAAACCTCATAACAAATTCCACCACATAACTCATGAGGATCATAATCCTCATCATAAGGTAAATGCCATCGTCATTCAGTGGCTTAACACAAGGAACGAATCCTCTATCACATTGTAGATCTCATCGATGCTCATGGAGGAAAAAGATCCTTTCTCACAAGGCAATCTCTATCAGTGGTACAAAGGCACCCAATATCCTCTATCACGTGGAAAGCACCATCTAGTACCTTCCACAGTGCATGCACAACATAAACATGTGCAGAGGTCCCACTCAAGGTGTCCTCACGACAAATAAAGTCTATGATCCATCATGTGGTAGTCCTCTCTCAGAACCTAGTGCCTATGGATGCAAAGGTTGGTATGCCTTAATAATCACTCACTAATCTCTAAGCTCATGTCCTAATCACATATAGTGACCTACACGAGAAATTCATCCTTCCAAACAAGGGTATAAAAACTATACATGTTTCAATGGACTCATACTCTCCATTTGTGATCAAGCCTCATCCACAAGAGGCCACATAGGTCAATTGTAGGCCTATCCATCTATCCTTGTCCTATATCCCCACTCCATCTGAGAAGCTATACGATCCAATAGATCCTCCAAGATTTGGGTCAATGTCCTTTATTCTTAGAATCACATGAATACACATCTAGGGTCTCCCCTTGCCACTTCCCAGTGAAAGAGATAGTACGTGTAATCATGCCCATCTTTTCAGCATGCCATAAGTATGCTCCAATCCAAGCATATGACTCCACCTGACCATGAATAACCTCCAGAGTCCATAGCTCATCAAATGGAATAAAAATCTGAGTACACCCACCTCCTAATCTATGCAAAGTAAAAAATTCTGATGCCATGGAAGTGTTGGGGAAAAAGACCCCTTTCAGGACGTAATGTGTCACTAGGGGATGCAAGTCACCATACCTTCCATTGGATGAACTGAACTGGCTAAAGCTGATGGATGAGAACTAATGGATTGTGGGAAGTTGGAATGTCCCCATGATGAGGGAGAATATGAAGAGGATGAAGGTGTAAGTGTGAAGGTTAATGTGTATAAGAGAACTCTTCTCTCTTGTGTTCAAGCCTTGGCAAATAAACTCTATGCCAAAGTAAAGAGAGGAGAAATTCTTCTATAGTTTTTCTATTTTGCAAAAATAGAATCATCCCACCTCCCCTATTTTTCAGCAACATCCACTCAATCTTTTTAGAAAGCTTTTAAAACTTTCTATTTCTATTACAATCACACATTAATTCTCAGCCACAAATTAGTTTTATTCTAAACTGATGGGCATCCAGCACCACGAACATCCATTTTTCTCTGATTTTTTTTCACCCAGCAGGGCCCAAAATTTTCCAGCAGATAGAGGGCATAGTCATGCCACCTTTCCAACTACACCACCAATGCGGTGGCTGCTCCCACACAGCCTCCCTTCCATGCCCTACTCATACTCGCCTTTGGCTGTCATGGGGTACCCTCCCTTCCTCCTGCAGTAGGAGGGAAGGTCCCAGCCATGATGCTCAGAGATAAGGATGAAGGTTGCCAGTCATCCAGCCCCTTACGGTCTACCTCCATGGAAACCACAAATAAGGTGGAAGCTTACCTGTACTTTCCAAGCATCGACTTGCATGTGCTCCCCTTGCTCATTCCGCCTGCTGGAGACGTCCCATACCCACCCACGCAAGAGGGTGAAAAGCATTTCAAGCTGAGCCATTCCAGCTCCGTGAGCTATGATGGTATTGTGCATATCGTCTTGTGTTCTCCATACGAGAAGAAAGCTGCTTTCATAGTAATGTTAGATCCTCCAGGATTCTCCTCCCTGCTGAACAAGTCAAGTCACAAGCCATATTCACAAACAATAGAAGGATGGACATCGAACTCACCTCCCAGCTCTAGAGCCAAATAGGTTCATCCCTGAACCTCGAAGCCAAATGGGTAGCCACCTCCAAAGGTCAGGTGTCCCACACCTCCAGACCCCCACCAATATGGGTAACGAGACTCTAGCAAAGGATCAAGAGTCCAAATGCCCCATGCAAGGAATGTATCACAAATGAGCCCTTGGGTCCAGGATTCTAAAAAAGTCATATGGTTGGCATGTTTATGTAGTGAGTTTGGTTTTTGCATGACAACTTATAAGACACATGTTCTTGGTTGTGATAGCCATTGCCGTATGGTTGGCAAACAATGTCATGTTCCATGCATGCACAAAGCATATAGATGTGCAATATCAAAGAAGTGCTTCAAGATGGCCAAATAACCTTGATCAAGGTCAACACTTCATAAAATCTTGCATATGTTCTCACTACGTAGGAGGCTCAACATCAGCTATGCATACATATGGTGGGAGTTTATTGAGTAATCAACATGTCCTACAAGCAATCTAATCTAACTAGCAAGACCACCAAGGATAAAAGAGAGCATGTATCCACCCATCCAATTCCACCCATATATATACCTCTAGGCCAATGGGATGCATGTCCTTTGGCTCATCCAAGCGTCCAACCAAGTGTCCTTCATGTGGACGCTTTCCCAAGGGTCATCACATGCCTTCTAATTTCCCAAGAGCTATCACATGCCTTCTAAATCAAATTTGAATTCTTTTCTCACGTATACCCAAGGTGGCACTTAGATAAACTTCTCCCAAGACTAAAGTTCCCACACCTTAGGATAAATCAAGCCTAAGGGTCACAACCCTCCAATTGGAAACTCATTTGAATCAATACCCCGAAGGTTCAAACCAAAGGTTCAAGCATGTGCAAAAGGTCTATCAAGGGCTAAACCAAAGCTAATTTGCATACATTCTAACCCATGAAATCCAAATATTTAACCTTTTGAACCCATGATTTGTACAACATTCTTCCCCCCTTAAAAACATTTTCATCCTTGAAATTATGTAGACGTATAATATGTGGAGTATTGCCCCGCGCACCATAATCTATTCTCTAATCATGGTAAGCGGTCTCTTTAGATTCGTAGCCCATAATCAAATAAAGGTTACTTCCCTTCTCAATCTGAAAGGAGAGGAATCATAATCCTTGCCCAAATCACTTTCCCTCCATCCAACTCATAGTCTAACCGAGAGATTCAAAAATCGCAAGATTTAAATCGAGATTTAATCGTTTAAATCATTCAAGTCCAAAATAAAATTCAAAGTTTTTATCAACTCATAGAGATTTTTATTTTTTCATAAAATCTATAAATATATAAACATATTTGCATGAATAAAGATGATACTCTCTCTCTCTCTCTCTCTCTCTCTCTCTCTCTCTCTCTCTCTCTCTCTCTCTCTCTCTCTCTCTCTCTCTCTCTCTCTCTCTCTCTCTCTCTCTCTCTCTCTCTCTCTGACCTTTTGAGCAAGCTATACAATTATCTCAGAGTGGGCATGATAGACCCTGGTACTCACAAGTGACAACTTGGTTCACGGCACATGGGCTCGATATGGAGAGTTTGCCACCTTTCCAGTACGACTCGGACTCACCTTACTATATCACCTCTCTCACAATGAGAGGAATCTGGTGCTCAGACTTATGGAGGCTCTACATTAGGAGAGTATGGAGATCACCCAGTTTAGAGGGGAGGATGGAAGACTATAGAGACATTTTCTCCCCATTATGTCGGATGGATTCATACATAGACCACACTATATGGACATCTATATGCCACATAGTTCACGAGTAGTGATTGGCCAACCGAGGGTTGCATCACACAGACTCGAGATCGAGAATGGGAGACAGTGGGGTCCCGAGTGCAGAGCGGATCTGCAAACTATGTAGAGAGGAGGTGGAGAGTGAGGAGCATTTTGTATGTCGATGCAGAGCATACACTAATCTGATTTTTTCTAGAGGTCTAGACTCCCTTCCCCACTTGATTCCCAGCGAGGAGTGACACTATAGTAGGCTAAGGTGAGTCGAGCTAGACGACGACCACGGGTCGCAGCGCTCAGGGGAGTGAGGCTACACCATCGCCAGATAGAGGAGATTCGAGCCCGACATCGCGAAGCGACTAAGGAGCGAGTAGCCCTGATGAGAGCAGATCCTATGGCTTTCATACAAGCAGCTTTAGCACCGGCTCCACCTATGTATCACATCCTCCACCTCTCCATTACCACTGAATGGAGTTAGTAGAAAGATGCATCTTCATGATTGTATTGCCCTCAGCATATAGACATGCATATACCCCATATATACGGCTCCATCAGACTTAGTATTTTACCACACATGTTTGAGACTAGATTGTATTAGCTTTTCATGGCCGTGTTTTACTTTTGTGACAGCCGGATGACATCGGCATCATGTATCTCATGTTTTGTCTCATAGGCCTACTTTGGCCTATCATAGACGTAAAACTCTCTCTCTCTCTCTCTCTCTCTCTCTCTCTCTCTCTCTCTCTCTCTCTCCCTCTCCCTCTCCCTCTCCCTCTCCCTCTCCCTCTCCCTCTCCCTCTCCCTCTCCCTCTCCCTCTCCCTCTCCCTCTCCCTCTCCCTCTCCCTCTCCCTCTCCCTCTCCCTCTCCCTCTCCCTCTCCCTCTCCCTCTCCCTCTCCCTCTCCCTCTCCCTCTCCCTCTCCCTCTCCCTCTCCCTCTCCCTCTCCCTCTCCCTCTCCCTCTCCCTCTCCCTCTCCCTCTCCCTCTCCCTCTCCCTCTCCCTCTCCCTCTCCCTCTCCCTCTCCCTCTCCCTCTCCCTCTCCCTCTCCCTCTCCCTCTCCCTCTCCCTCTCTCCCTCCCTCCCTCCCTCCCTCCCTCCCTCCCTCCCTCCCTCCCTCCCTCCCTCCCTCCCTCCCTCCCTCCCTCCCTCCCTCCCTCCCTCCCTCTCTCTCTCTCTCTCTCTCTCTCTCTCTCTCTCTCTCTCTCTCTCTCTCTCTCTCTCTCTCTCTCTCTCTCTCTCTAGTAATTCAAAAAGTGATGTTGATGGCTGGCTGACACGAACTCCAAATACTCCAAGAGTAGAGCACGCCTCCTCCAAGAGTGTAAAACTCTTCCTTCTCGATCTCCTCCTTAACTCGCTAGAGCTTGAGTTGATGAAATCTTTGAGAAGATGATTACAACATGAGCCTAACTCTTCTTATATAGCTTTGAAGCTACTTACGAAAAAACATGCGATCCATCGATTCATGTAAAAGCATACACTAAATTCATTGAAAAAGCATAAATCTATTATCGCAAACGGCATCGTAAAAGAACGTGCGAAAATCATGTTTTTTTGCCGAATTGTGCTGCACCGTCATCCATGGGATTCAAACTGAGATCGTTTGTTTGAAAAGCTCCTATCTTAGCCACAATTCCAACGC